>CANNZV010001619.1:0-140403 GCA_947561585.1 Caprella mutica | reverse complement strand
ATGAATGTTCTTCACCGTAAGAGTTCATCCCCTAGTGGAATATTATTTGCATTGACTGTAAATAGATATTGTATGAATGTTCTTCACCGTAAGAGTTCATCCCTAGTGGAATATTATTTGTATTGACTGTAAATATATATTGTATGAATGTTCTTCACCGTAAGAGTTCATCCCTAGTGGAATATTATTTGTATTGACTGTAAATAGATATTGTATGAATGTTCTTCCCAGTAAGAGTTCATCCCTAGTGGAATATTATTTGTATTGACTGTAAATAGATATTGTATGAATGTTCTTCCCAGTAAGAGTTCATCCCTAGTGGAATATTATTTGTATTGACTGTAAATAGATATTGTATGAATGTTCTTCACCGTAAGAGTTCATCCTAGTGGAATATTATTTGTATTGACTGTAAATAGATATTGTATGAATGTTCTTCACCGTAAGAGTTCATCCCTAGTGGAATATTATTTGTATTGACTGTAAATAGATATTGTATGAATGTTCTTCACCGTAAGAGTTCATCCCTAGTGGAATATTATTTGTATTGACTGTAAATAGATATTGTATGAATGTTCTTCACCGTAAGAGTTCATCCCTAGTGGAATATTATTTGTATTGACCTGTAAATAGATATTGTATGAATGTTCTTCACCGTAAGAGTTCATCCCTAGTGGAATATTATTTGTATTGACTGTAAATAGATATTGTATGAATGTTCTTCACCGTAAGAGTTCATCCCTAGTGGAATATTATTTGTATTGACTGTAAATAGATATTGTATGAATGTTCTTCAGCGTAAGAGTTCATCCCTAGTGGAATATTATTTGTATTGACTGTAATTAGATATTGTATGAATGTTCTTCCCAGTAAGAGTTCATCCCTAGTGGAATATTATTTGTATTGACTGTAAATAGATATTGTATGAATGTTCTTCCCAGTAAGAGTTCATCCCTAGTGGAATATTATTTGTATTGACTGTAATTAGATATTGTATGAATGTTCTTCCCAGTAAGAGTTCATCCCTAGTGGAATATTATTTGTATTGACTGTAAATAGATATTGTATGAATGTTCTTCCAGTAAGAGTTCATCCCTAGTGGAATATTATTTGTATTGACTGTAAATAGATATTGTATGAATGTTCTTCACCGTAAGAGTTCATCCCTGGTGGAATATTATTTGTATTGACTGTAAATAGATATTGTATGAATGTTCTTCACAGTAAGAGTTCATCCCTAGTGGAATATTATTTGTATTGACTGTAAATAGATATTGTATGAATGTTCTTCCCAGTAAGAGTTCATCCCTAGTGGATTATTATTTGTATTGACTGTAAATAGATATTGTATGAATGTTCTTCCCAGTAAGAGTTCATCCCTAGTGGAATATTATTTGTATTGACTGTAAATAGATATTGTATGAATGTTCTTCACCGTAAGAGTTCATCCCTAGTGGAATATTATTTGTATTGACTGTAAATAGATATTGTATGAATGTTCTTCCCAGTAAGAGTTCATCCCTAGTGGAATATTATTTGTATTGACTGTAAATAGATATTGTATGAATGTTCTTCACCGTAAGAGTTCATCCCTAGTGGAATATTATTTGTATTGACTGTAAATAGATATTGTATGAATGTTCTTCACCGTAAGAGTTCATCCCTAGTGGAATATTATTTGTATTGACTGTAAATAGATATTGTATGAATGTTCTTCACCGTAAGAGTTCATCCCTAGTGGAATATTATTTGTATTGACTGTAAATAGATATTGTATGAATGTTCTTCACCGTAAGAGTTCATCCCTAGTGGAATATTATTTGCATTGACTGTAAATAGATATTGTATGAATGTTCTTCACCGTAAGAGTTCATCCCTAGTGGAATATTATTTGTATTGACTGTAAATATATATTGTATGAATGTTCTTCACCGTAAGAGTTCATCCCTAGTGGAATATTATTTGTATTGACTGTAAATAGATATTGTATGAATGTTCTTCCCAGTAAGAGTTCATCCCTAGTGGAATATTATTTGTATTGACTGTAAATAGATATTGTATGAATGTTCTTCCCAGTAAGAGTTCATCCCTAGTGGAATATTATTTGTATTGACTGTAAATAGATATTGTATGAATGTTCTTCACCGTAAGAGTTCATCCCTAGTGGAATATTATTTGTATTGACTGTAAATAGATATTGTATGAATGTTCTTCACCGTAAGAGTTCATCCCTAGTGGAATATTATTTGTATTGACTGTAAATAGATATTGTATGAATGTTCTTCACCGTAAGAGTTCATCCCTAGTGGAATATTATTTGCATTGACTGTAAATAGATATTGTATGAATGTTCTTCACCGTAAGAGTTCATCCCTAGTGGAATATTATTTGTATTGACTGTAAATAGATATTGTATGAATGTTCTTCACCGTAAGAGTTCATCCCTAGTGGAATATTATTTGTATTGACTGTAAATATATATTGTATGAATGTTCTTCACCGTAAGAGTTCATCCCTAGTGGAATATTATTTGTATTGACTGTAAATAGATATTGTATGAATGTTCTTCCCAGTAAGAGTTCATCCCTAGTGGAATATTATTTGTATTGACTGTAAATAGATATTGTATGAATGTTCTTCCCAGTAAGAGTTCATCCCTAGTGGAATATTATTTGTATTGACTGTAAATAGATATTGTATGAATGTTCTTCACCGTAAGAGTTCATCCCTAGTGGAATATTATTTGTATTGACTGTAAATAGATATTGTATGAATGTTCTTCACCGTAAGAGTTCATCCCTAGTGGAATATTATTTGTATTGACTGTAAATAGATATTGTATGAATGTTCTTCACCGTAAGAGTTCATCCCTAGTGGAATATTATTTGCATTGACTGTAAATAGATATTGTATGAATGTTCTTCACCGTAAGAGTTCATCCCTAGTGGAATATTATTTGTATTGACTGTAAATAGATATTGTATGAATGTTCTTCACCGTAAGAGTTCATCCCTAGTGGAATATTATTTGTATTGACTGTAAATAGATATTGTATGAATGTTCTTCCCAGTAAGAGTTCATCCCTAGTGGAATATTATTTGTATTGACTGTAAATAGATATTGTATGAATGTTCTTCCCAGTAAGAGTTCATCCCTAGTGGAATATTATTTGTATTGACTGTAAATAGATATTGTATGAATGTTCTTCACCGTAAGAGTTCATCCATAGTGGAATATTATTTGTATTGACTGTAAATAGATATTGTATGAATGTTCTTCACCGTAAGAGTTCATCCCTAGTGGAATATTATTTGTATTGACTGTAAATAGATATTGTATGAATGTTCTTCACCGTAAGAGTTCATCCCTAGTGGAATATTATTTGTATTGACTGTAAATAGATATTGTATGAATGTTCTTCACCGTAAGAGTTCATCCCTAGTGGAATATTATTTGTATTGACTGTAAATATATATTTTATGAATGTTCTTCACCGTAAGAGTTCATCCCTAGTGGAATATTATTTGTATTGACTGTAAATAGATATTGTATGAATGTTCTTCACCGTAAGAGTTCATCCCTAGTGGAATATTATTTGTATTGACTGTAAATAGATATTGTATGAATGTTCTTCACCGTAAGAGTTCATCCATAGTGGAATATTATTTGTATTGACTGTAAATAGATATTGTATGAATGTTCTTCACCGTAAGAGTTCATCCCTAGTGGAATATTATTTGTATTGACTGTAAATAGATATTGTATGAATGTTCTTCACCGTAAGAGTTCATCCCTAGTGGAATATTATTTGTATTGACTGTAAATAGATATTGTATGAATGTTCTTCACCGTAAGAGTTCATCCCTAGTGGAATATTATTTGTATTGACTGTAAATAGATATTGTATGAATGTTCTTCACCGTAAGAGTTCATCCCTAGTGGAATATTATTTGTATTGACTGTAAATAGATATTGTATGAATGTTCTTCCCAGTAAGAGTTCATCCCTAGTGGAATATTATTTGTATTGACTGTAAATAGATATTGTATGAATGTTCTTCCCAGTAAGAGTTCATCCCTAGTGGAATATTATTTGTATTGACTGTAAATAGATATTGTATGAATGTTCTTCACCGTAAGAGTTCATCCATAGTGGAATATTATTTGTATTGACTGTAAATAGATATTGTATGAATGTTCTTCACCGTAAGAGTTCATCCCTAGTGGAATATTATTTGTATTGACTGTAAATAGATATTGTATGAATGTTCTTCACCGTAAGAGTTCATCCCTAGTGGAATATTATTTGTATTGACTGTAAATAGATATTGTATGAATGTTCTTCACCGTAAGAGTTCATCCCTAGTGGAATATTATTTGTATTGACTGTAAATATATATTGTATGAATGTTCTTCACCGTAAGAGTTCATCCCTAGTGGAATATTATTTGTATTGACTGTAAATAGATATTGTATGAATGTTCTTCCCAGTAAGAGTTCATCCCTAGTGGAATATTATTTGTATTGACTGTAAATAGATATTGTATGAATGTTCTTCCCAGTAAGAGTTCATCCCTAGTGGAATATTATTTGTATTGACTGTAAATAGATATTGTATGAATGTTCTTCACCGTAAGAGTTCATCCCTAGTGGAATATTATTTGTATTGACTGTAAATAGATATTGTATGAATGTTCTTCCCAGTAAGAGTTCATCCCTAGTGGAATATTATTTGTATTGACTGTAAATAGATATTGTATGAATGTTCTTCACCGTAAGAGTTCATCCCTAGTGGAATATTATTTGTATTGACTGTAAATAGATATTGTATGAATGTTCTTCACCGTAAGAGTTCATCCCTAGTGGAATATTATTTGTATTGACTGTAAATAGATATTGTATGAATGTTCTTCACCGTAAGAGTTCATCCCTAGTGGAATATTATTTGCATTGACTGTAAATAGATATTGTATGAATGTTCTTCACCGTAAGAGTTCATCCCTAGTGGAATATTATTTGTATTGACTGTAAATAGATATTGTATGAATGTTCTTCACCGTAAGAGTTCATCCCTAGTGGAATATTATTTGTATTGACTGTAAATAGATATTGTATGAATGTTCTTCACCGTAAGAGTTCATCCCTAGTGGAATATTATTTGTATTGACTGTAAATAGATATTGTATGAATGTTCTTCACCGTAAGAGTTCATCCCTAGTGGAATATTATTTGTATTGACTGTAAATAGATATTGTATGAATGTTCTTCACCGTAAGAGTTCATCCCTAGTGGAATATTATTTGCATTGACTGTAAATAGATATTGTATGAATGTTCTTCACCGTAAGAGTTCATCCCTAGTGGAATATTATTTGTATTGACTGTAAATATATATTGTATGAATGTTCTTCACCGTAAGAGTTCATCCCTAGTGGAATATTATTTGTATTGACTGTAAATATATATTGTATGAATGTTCTTCCCAGTAAGAGTTCATCCCTAGTGGAATATTATTTGTATTGACTGTAAATAGATATTGTATGAATGTTCTTCCCAGTAAGAGTTCATCCCTAGTGGAATATTATTTGTATTGACTGTAAATAGATATTGTATGAATGTTCTTCACCGTAAGAGTTCATCCCTAGTGGAATATTATTTGTATTGACTGTAAATAGATATTGTATGAATGTTCTTCACCGTAAGAGTTCATCCGTAGTGGAATATTATTTGTATTGACTGTAAATAGATATTGTATGAATGTTCTTCACCGTAAGAGTTCATCCCTAGTGGAATATTATTTGCATTGACTGTAAATAGATATTGTATGAATGTTCTTCACCGTAAGAGTTCATCCCTAGTGGAATATTATTTGTATTGACTGTAAATAGATATTGTATGAATGTTCTTCACCGTAAGAGTTCATCCCTAGTGGAATATTATTTGTATTGACTGTAAATATATATTGTATGAATGTTCTTCACCGTAAGAGTTCATCCCTAGTGGAATATTATTTGTATTGACTGTAAATAGATATTGTATGAATGTTCTTCCCAGTAAGAGTTCATCCCTAGTGGAATATTATTTGTATTGACTGTAAATAGATATTGTATGAATGTTCTTCCCAGTAAGAGTTCATCCCTAGTGGAATATTATTTGTATTGACTGTAAATAGATATTGTGTGAATGTTCTTCACCGTAAGAGTTCATCCCTAGTGGAATATTATTTGTATTGACTGTAAATAGATATTGTATGAATGTTCTTCACCGTAAGAGTTCATCCCTAGTGGAATATTATTTGTATTGACTGTAAATAGATATTGTATGAATGTTCTTCACCGTAAGAGTTCATCCCTAGTGGAATATTATTTGTATTGACTGTAAATAGATATTGTATGAATGTTCTTCACCGTAAGAGTTCATCCATAGTGGAATATTATTTGTATTGACTGTAAATAGATATTGTATGAATGTTCTTCACCGTAAGAGTTCATCCCTAGTGGAATATTATTTGTATTGACTGTAAATAGATATTGTATGAAAGTTCTTCACCGTAAGAGTTCATCCCTAGTGGAATATTATTTGTATTGACTGTAAATAGATATTGTATGAATGTTCTTCACCGTAAGAGTTCATCCCTAGTGGAATATTATTTGTATTGACTGTAAATAGATATTGTATGAATGTTCTTCACCGTAAGAGTTCATCCCTAGTGGAATATTATTTGTATTGACTGTAAATATATATTGTATGAATGTTCTTCACCGTAAGAGTTCATCCCTAGTGGAATATTATTTGTATTGACTATAAATAGATATTGTATGAATGTTCTTCCCAGTAAGAGTTCATCCCTAGTGGAATATTATTTGTATTGACTGTAAATAGATATTGTATGAATGTTCTTCCCAGTAAGAGTTCATCCCTAGTGGAATATTATTTGTATTGACTGTAAATAGATATTGTATGAATGTTCTTCACCGTAAGAGTTCATCCCTAGTGGAATATTATTTGTATTGACTGTAAATAGATATTGTATGAATGTTCTTCACCGTAAGAGTTCATCCGTAGTGGAATATTATTTGTATTGACTGTAAATAGATATTGTATGAATGTTCTTCACCGTAAGAGTTCATCCCTAGTGGAATATTATTTGCATTGACTGTAAATAGATATTGTATGAATGTTCTTCACCGTAAGAGTTCATCCCTAGTGGAATATTATTTGTATTGACTGTAAATAGATATTGTATGAATGTTCTTCACCGTAAGAGTTCATCCCTAGTGGAATATTATTTGTATTGACTGTAAATATATATTGTATGAATGTTCTTCACCGTAAGAGTTCATCCCTAGTGGAATATTATTTGTATTGACTGTAAATAGATATTGTATGAATGTTCTTCACCGTAAGAGTTCATCCCTAGTGGAATATTATTTGTATTGACTGTAAATAGATATTGTATGAATGTTCTTCCCAGTAAGAGTTCATCCCTAGTGGAATATTATTTGTATTGACTGTAAATAGATATTGTATGAATGTTCTTCCCAGTAAGAGTTCATCCCTAGTGGAATATTATTTGTATTGACTGTAAATAGATATTGTATGAATGTTCTTCACCGTAAGAGTTCATCCCTAGTGGAATATTATTTGTATTGACTGTAAATAGATATTGTATGAATGTTCTTCACCGTAAGAGTTCATCCCTAGTGGAATATTATTTGCATTGACTGTAAATAGATATTGTATGAATGTTCTTCACCGTAAGAGTTCATCCCTAGTGGAATATTATTTGTATTGACTGTAAATAGATATTATATGAATGTTCTTCACCGTAAGAGTTCATCCCTAGTGGAATATTATTTGTATTGACTGTAAATAGATATTGTATGAATGTTCTTCCCAGTAAGAGTTCATCCCTAGTGGAATATTATTTGTATTGACTGTAAATAGATATTGTATGAATGTTCTTCCCAGTAAGAGTTCATCCCTAGTGGAATATTATTTGTATTGATTGTAAATAGATATTGTATGAATGTTCTTCACCGTAAGAGTTCATCCATAGTGGAATATTATTTGTATTGACTGTAAATAGATATTGTATGAATGTTCTTCACCGTAAGAGTTCATCCATAGTGGAATATTATTTGTATTGACTGTAAATAGATATTGTATGAATTTTCTTCACCGTAAGAGTTCATCCCTAGTGGAATATTATTTGTATTGACTGTAAATAGATATCGTATGAATGTTCTTCACCGTAAGAGTTCATCCCTAGTGGAATATTATTTGTATTGACTGTAAATAGATATCGTATGAATGTTCTTCACCGTAAGAGTTCATCCCTAGTGGAATATTATTTGTATTGACTGTAAATAGATATTGTATGAATGTTCTTCACCGTAAGAGTTCATCCCTAGTGGAATATTATTTGTATTGACTGTAAATAGATATTGTATGAATGTTCTTCACCGTAAGAGTTCATCCATAGTGGAATATTATTTGTATTGACTGTAAATAGATATTGTATGAATGTTCTTCACCGTAAGAGTTCATCCATAGTGGAATATTATTTGTATTGACTGTAAATAGATATTGTATGAATGTTCTTCACCGTAAGAGTTCATCCCTAGTGGAATATTATTTGTATTGACTGTAAATAGATATTGTATGAAAGTTCTTCACCGTAAGAGTTCATCCCTAGTGGAATATTATTTGTATTGACTGTAAATAGATATTGTATGAATGTTCTTCACCGTAAGAGTTCATCCCTAGTGGAATATTATTTGTATTGACTGTAAATAGATATTGTATGAATGTTCTTCACCGTAAGAGTTCATCCCTAGTGGAATATTATTTGTATTGACTGTAAATAGATATTGTATGAATGTTCTTCCCAGTAAGAGTTCATCCCTAGTGGAATATTATTTCTATTGACTGTAAATAGATATTGTATGAATGTTCTTCCCAGTAAGAGTTCATCCCTAGTGGAATATTATTTGTATTGACTGTAAATAGATATTGTATGAATGTTCTTCACCGTAAGAGTTCATCCCTAGTGGAATATTATTTGTATTGACTGTAAATAGATATTGTATGAATGTTCTTCACCGTAAGAGTTCATCCCTAGTGGAATATTATTTGTATTGACTGTAAATAGATATTGTATGAATGTTCTTCCCAGTAAGAGTTCATCCCTAGTGGAATATTATTTCTATTGACTGTAAATAGATATTGTATGAATGTTCTTCACCGTAAGAGTTCATCCCTAGTGGAATATTATTTGTATTGACTGTAAATAGATATTGTATGAATGTTCTTCACCGTAAGAGTTCATCCCTAGTGGAATATTATTTGTATTGACTGTAAATAGATATTGTATGAATGTTCTTCACCGTAAGAGTTCATCCCTAGTGGAATATTATTTGTATTGACTGTAAATAGATATTGTATGAATGTTCTTCCCAGTAAGAGTTCATCCCTAGTGGAATATTATTTGTATTGACTGTAAATAGATATTGTATGAATGTTCTTCCCAGTAAGAGTTCATCCCTAGTGGAATATTATTTGTATTGACTGTAAATAGATATTGTATGAATGTTCTTCACCGTAAGAGTTCATCCATAGTGGAATATTATTTGTATTAACTGTAAATAGATATTGTATGAATGTTCTTCACCGTAAGAGTTCATCCATAGTGGAATATTATTTGTATTGACTGTAAATAGATATTGTATGAATGTTCTTCACCGTAAGAGTTCATCCCTAGTGGAATATTATTTGTATTGACTGTAAATAGATATTGTATGAATGTTCTTCACCGTAAGAGTTCATCCCTGGTGGAATATTATTTGTATTGACTGTAATTAGATATTGTATGAATGTTCTTCCCAGTAAGAGTTCATCCCTAGTGGAATATTATTTGTATTGACTGTAAATAGATATTGTATGAATGTTCTTCACCGTAAGAGTTCATCCATAGTGGAATATTATTTGTATTAACTGTAAATAGATATTGTATGAATGTTCTTCACCGTAAGAGTTCATCCATAGTGGAATATTATTTGTATTGACTGTAAATAGATATTGTATGAATGTTCTTCACCGTAAGAGTTCATCCCTAGTGGAATATTATTTGTATTGACTGTAAATAGATATTGTATGAATGTTCTTCACCGTAAGAGTTCATCCCTAGTGGAATATTATTTGTATTGACTGTAAATATATATTGTATGAATGTTCTTCACCGTAAGAGTTCATCCCTAGTGGAATATTATTTGTATTGACTGTAAATAGATATTGTATGAATGTTCTTCCCAGTAAGAGTTCATCCCTAGTGGAATATTATTTGTATTGACTGTAAATAGATATTGTATGAATGTTCTTCCCAGTAAGAGTTCATCCCTAGTGGAATATTATTTGTATTGACTGTAAATAGATATTGTATGAATGTTCTTCCCAGTAAGAGTTCATCCCTAGTGGAATATTATTTGTATTGACTGTAAATAGATATTGTATGAATGTTCTTCACCGTAAGAGTTCATCCCTAGTGGAATATTATTTGTATTGACTGTAAATAGATATTGTATGAATGTTCTTCACCGTAAGAGTTCATCCCTAGTGGAATATTATTTGCATTGACTGTAAATAGATATTGTATGAATGTTCTTCAACGTAAGAGTTCATCCCTAGTGGAATATTATTTGTATTGACTGTAAATAGATATTGTATGAATGTTCTTCCCAGTAAGAGTTCATCCCTAGTGGAATATTATTTGTATTGACTGTAAATAGATATTGTATGAATGTTCTTCCCAGTAAGAGTTCATCCCTAGTGGAATATTATTTGTATTGACTGTAAATAGATATTGTATGAATGTTCTTCCCAGTAAGAGTTCATCCCTAGTGGAATATTATTTGTATTGACTGTAAATAGATATTGTATGAATGTTCTTCCCAGTAAGAGTTCATCCCTAGTGGAATATTATTTGTATTGACTGTAAATAGATATTGTATGAATGTTCTTCCCAGTAAGAGTTCATCCCTAGTGGAATATTATTTGTATTGACTGTAAATAGATATTGTATGAATGTTCTTCACCGTAAGAGTTCATCCCTAGTGGAATATTATTTGTATTGACTGTAAATAGATATTGTATGAATGTTCTTCACCGTAAGAGTTCATCCCTAGTGGAATATTATTTGTATTGACTGTAAATAGATATTGTATGAATGTTCTTCACCGTAAGAGTTCATCCCTAGTGGAATATTATTTGCATTGACTGTAAATAGATATTGTATGAATGTTCTTCACCGTAAGAGTTCATCCCTAGTGGAATATTATTTGTATTGACTGTAAATAGATATTGTATGAATGTTCTTCACCGTAAGAGTTCATCCCTAGTGGAATATTATTTGTATTGACTGTAAATAGATATTGTATGAATGTTCTTCACCGTAAGAGTTCATCCCTAGTGGAATATTATTTGTATTGACTGTAAATAGATATTGTATGAATGTTCTTCCCAGTAAGAGTTCATCCCTAGTGGAATATTATTTGTATTGACTGTAAATAGATATTGTATGAATGTTCTTCACCGTAAGAGTTCATCCCTAGTGGAATATTATTTGTATTGACTGTAAATAGATATTGTATGAATGTTCTTCCCAGTAAGAGTTCATCCCTAGTGGAATATTATTTGTATTGACTGTAAATAGATATTGTATGAATGTTCTTCACCGTAAGAGTTCATCCCTAGTGGAATATTATTTGTATTGACTGTAAATAGATATTGTATGAATGTTCTTCACCGTAAGAGTTCATCCCTAGTGGAATATTATTTGTATTGACTGTAAATAGATATTGTATGAATGTTCTTCACCGTAAGAGTTCATCCATAGTGGAATATTATTTGTATTGACTGTAAATAGATATTGTATGAATGTTCTTCACCGTAAGAGTTCATCCCTAGTGGAATATTATTTGTATTGACTGTAAATAGATATTGTATGAATGTTCTTCACCGTAAGAGTTCATCCCTAGTGGAATATTATTTGTATTGACTGTAAATAAATATTGTATGAATGTTCTTCACCGTAAGAGTTCATCCCTAGTGGAATATTATTTGCATCTTCTTGCATTGACGAATTACTTGTTTTTTTTTTCCATTGTAACTTGTATATTGTCAATGTTTAACATTAATTATTGCATTAAAATATATCTAATTATAAGTTACTCTCGTACAAAAGCTAATAATATTTAATCATCAAAGAAAATGATTTTATCCACTTTTATTTCTTCTAATGTTTTTATTAGTTAAAACATTAGCAACTACATTAATTCATTAAAACCTTATTACTAAGATAATAAAAATAACAGTACTTACAGTGTGTTCTTTTCCGTGTATTTCGTGTGTGTTGTATTGATTCAGTTAGAGGTTAGATGAAGGTGACCGAAACAACACACTTTGACTGTGTGTGTTAAATTGACACACTTTGACTGTGTGTGTTAAAAGGACACACTTTGACTGAGTGTGTTAAATTGACACACTTTGACTGTGTGTGTTAAATTGACACACTTTGACTGAGTGTGTTAAATTGACACACTTTGACTGTGTGTGTTAAATTGACACACTTTGACTGAGTGTGTTAAATTGACACACTTTGACTGAGTGTGTTAAATTGACACACTTTGACTGAGTGTGTTAAATTGACACACTTTGAATGAGTGTGTTAAATTGACACACTTTGACTGAGTGTGTTAAATTGACACACTTGTGTATTTCTAGGTGTGTTAAAGTAACACATTTATTTACATGTACTAAAATTCAAATGAACACATGCGATAACCTTCTCAACTTTTTTTATTAGATTATATATATATATATATATATATATATATATGTATTTTAATTATGGAGACAGATTTTCATTTAAAATCATGAGAATTAATTGTTTTGTTCTACATAAATTTCAATATTAGTTTCTTTTCTTACCGTTACGTCAGCAATACGTAAGTTAAAATAAAATGATGCGCTGCCCTTGAAAACAATTCTACGAAAACTGCTGAATTTTCTATGAGTGATTCTCTAAAAGTCTACGGATTTCAACAGAAAGATTTGGTGACAATTTCTAAGAACTGACATAGGGATTAGACATAGATATGGGCATTAGACATAGATATGGGCATTAGACATAGATATGGGCATTAGACATAGATATGGGCATTAGACATAGATATGGGCATTAGACATAGATATGGGCATTAGACATAGATATGGGCATTAGACATAGATATGGGCATTAGACATAGATATGGGCATTAGACATAGATATGGGCATTAGACATAGATATAGGCATTAGTCCGAAATTGTAGAGAATTTCATCATAGATTATTTATCTTTATTTCCCTTATTTTCTTCTACATTAAAGTTGCACAACATTGTCTATGGTAAGCAATTAAATGAATAAATAAAACAGACGTTTGCAGTCTGAAATATATTAACCAATGTGATTTTTGTCATTTATTGTTATTTACATATATACAGGGTCGTGCAGCTATATTGGGACTAACATAACTTTTTTAAAATTCGCTATTTTGAAAGGCAAATAATGATTAAATGTAATTTTTACTTGTATTTATTTGTTTGTTATTGTCTACAGAACAAAATCATTCTATGTGACTACCCTTTGCGTCAATAATTTGGAAGATTCTCGAGCGAAACCAAGAACAACTCCTTTTTACATCCTCGGTGTCAAGATTACGAAATGCCCGACGAATGGCGGCCTTCAGAGAGTTGACACTTGGATGTGAAGTTACGTTAGACTCTCCCTCAATGACGCCAAACAGCCAATAGTCACAAACATTCAGATATGGGGAGCTGCTGGACCAAATATCCTTCGGTATCATCAAAGGAAGATTCTCCTTCAGGAAATCCTGAACTTTCTTTGCTCCATGCGCGGGCGCAGAGTCTTGAACGAGCATCACTTTGAAGGGGTCGTAGTTCCTACGTATCCACGGCATCAAAACATCTTTCAGAATTTTCAAGTACTCTGCTGTGTTGATTTTAAGGCCCGCTTCGATGAAATGAGGAGGCATCACCTTACCATCACTTGCGACCGCTGCAAAAACCATCACAGAAGCGGGATTTTTGTTCTGCATCACAGGAGGAACTTTTGAACGATCGGAGGCAACTACCCGAGTGTTCTGGCGATTTGCAACCTCATCAACAACGATCTTTTTCTCGTCAACAAAAACGCGGACATGTCCTCCTTTGTGTTTCAGATGGTTCAGAAGCTTTGGGCATCTTTCAGCTCTGAGGGCTCTGGAGCGGGTAGTTAGGAGGTTACGGACTCTCCTTACGTATGACTTCATACCAAGGTCTTCCTTGACTTCCCTGCTGATGGTGCTACGACTCACGCTGCACTTTTGTGCCAGTTTTGACATCGGCTGGCTTGGGTCTGACTTCAACGTCCTTTTCAGCCCAGCAAGGAATGTTTTGGTTCTCTTTCGATCACTGCGGGGACTGTGTCGACTTCTCTGAACCTTACCCTTGGCATCAGAAGCAGCAACAACTCGATAAACAGTTGATTTCGCATAGCCAGTGCTCTTAATAATGTCTGAAACAGAGTTCCCGGCGCGTTTCATTTCACATATGGTCGTTCTTCGCGCTAATTCCGCCATATTTTAGCGAAATATGCTAGATCTTAATCTGAAATATTATAGCAAAGGGCTTAAAGATTGTCTGTAAAAAAGAATTTAGTCATAGGTTAGAAATTACGGAAGATATGTGCTGTTAAAGTTAGTCCCAATCTAGCTGCACGACCCTGTAGAGTACATGGGTAATTGTTTTAATGGAAGACTTAGAATTATTAAAACTCTCACTTGAAAATCTCAATTCGAGCGAATTATCTGTACGAATCTTACAATGCTCATATCGATCGAAACCTGAATGAAAAAAGACACACAGCGTATGATTACAAAATTAGATACAATGAATTTAGTTTCTGGAAAATGCAGCATATAAGTTTTTTTTACTAAATTAGATACAATTAAATATTTCCTCTGAAAAACAGTAAATAATTTTTTTGTTGACTGCAGGACAGTTGCACTTCTCCACACCTGCATTGTACTGATGCATCTGTTGCAACTGAAACCAGTTGTGACATTGAGCACCTGACTCTGCAACTGAATGTATAGTGAAAAACACTGCGCATAAACTCAACTCACTTCCTAGAGTGAGACTATAGTGCACTCTAACAGGTTATAGGTGCACTATAAGAAAATTATATTTAAACTATAAGAAGCTATAAAGCACTATGAGAGGCTATAGATGCAATATGACAGGTTATAGGTGCACTATAAGATGTTATAAGTGCACTATAAGATGTTATAGTTCACTATAAGAGGCTATAGATGCACTATAATGCACTATATCTGTACTATAACTACACTTTAGTGCACTACAGCCACACTATAGGTGCACTATAGTGCACTACAGCTACACTATAGGTGCACTATAGCTGCATTATAGTGCACTACAGCTACAATATAGCTGCACTATAGGTGCACTACAGCTACACTATAGCTGCACTATAGGTGCACTATAGCTTCACTATATCTGCACTATAGCTGCACTATATCTGTACTATAGCTGCACTTTAGCTCCACTATAGCTGCACTATATCTGCACTATAGCTACACTATAGGTGCACTATAGCTGCACTATAAGATGTATCATTGTTTTTAGTATTCACTTTCACTCACGAGTCACGAGACTCCAATAAGTGATCAGTATATTCATCTCTAAGTGATATCTCTTCTATCATTCCTTCGGTATTTTTTATATTGACTACATTCTCTATTATTTTAGTTCATCTTCATGATTTCATTGTTACTCTCAAAATATAATATAACTTATAAATAACTTAACTTATAAATATAACTCTATTTTTCTAATTACTCAAAATTGAAATAACGACATAGCACCAACAAACTAAAAAGACATAGAATGTGAAAATGTTTAATAATAATAAATGCTATACTATTATATTAATTAATTTATGTTTTATGACAGTTTTCTTTGTTCAGTTTAAAAAAATCTAATCATATCAAGTAATATTTCGTTATACTTTCAATGTTCAAACTCTACTTTATTGCATCTTTACACTAATTAGCCGTGTTTAAACCTCGATTATTATTTAGAATTAAGTCCTTGCTTCTATTTCTAGCCCTGAGGTCACCGTAGACCTCTAAAGTCCTCTAAAGTCTAAAGACCAAGAAAAAGCTTTAAAGCTTGATGAAGACCTCTAAACACCTCTAAAGCTTGATGAAAACCTACAAACATCTCTAAAGCTTGATGAAGACCTCTAAACACCTCTAAAGCTTGATGAAGACCTCTAAACACCTCTAAAGCTTGATGAAGACCTACAAACACCTCTAAAGTTTGATGAAGAACTACAAACACCTCTAAAGCTTGATGAAGACCTACAAACACCTCTTAAGCTTGATGAAGACCTACAAACACCTCTAAAGCTTGATGAAGACCTACAAACACCTCTAAAGCTTGATGAAGACCTACAAACACCTCTAAAGCTTGATGAAGAACTACAAACACCTCTAAAGCTTGATGAAGAACTACAAACACCTCTAAAGCTTGATGAAGACCTACAAACACCTCTAAAGCTTGATGAAGACCTACAAACACCTCTAAAGCTTGATGAAGAACTACAAACACCTCTAAAGCTTGATGAAGACCTCTAAACACCTCTAAAGCTTGATGAAGACCTACAAACACCTCTTAAGCTTGATGAAGAACTACAAACACCTCTAAATATTTCTATATGAAAATAGAGACCTCTGAAGACCTCTAATGACCTCTATAGACCTCATCACACTATCGCATTAGAAGCATGCTAAACTCAAAACCAACATATACCTACAAACCTACATATACCTACAAACCTACATGTACCTACAAACCTACATATACCTACAAACCTACATATACCTACAAACCTACAAGTACCTACAAACCTACATATACCTACAAACCTACATATACCTACAAACCTACATATACCTACATAGCGAAAATACTTTCTATACCACGCTTGCAATAGAGTGCGTACAGTGTTACAGTGCTATTCCTACCTAAATAGTAACACGTTCATTTGTGAGGGTGGTCGTCAGTGCTAACGAAAGTTCTTCAATGACACTTCAATGTCAAACACCCCCCGTCCCCTGGGGAACACGCCCCCCTTTCCCCCCAGAGGTTAGCTTTGGGGGGAGGGAGGCTCGAGTTAATATGTTTACATTATAATACTTTAAGTTGTAAGTGAGGTAAATAATAATTAGAGAGGGAGAGGTACAATGCATTGTAAGTAGAGAAAAATATTCTTTAGAGTACTTTTATCATTTAAAGTTTTACAGTAAGAGGTTGGTTTTAAATGTCAAAGAGGGGGGGTGCAGTTTATGTCATTTTGTTCCTTATTTGTGCTCTGTGGTGAAATATCTGCTAGCTACCTAGCTTCAAAATTGTAATTTTATATTTGAAAGTCTTTAGAATGTCAGGTCAGACAAACAAAAGAATGAGGGCTCACTTTTTACTATATGGTTAGTGTGCTATCTAAGGAAACTATGAACATCTAAAACTGTAATTAGTCACTAGAAGGATTAGGGCTAGATAGGGTGAGATGCAAGTTAAAAAACTATTTCACATTTCCGACCATATTAAAAAAAAATTAACTCGTTATTTTAATTGGTATCCATGTTACATGCAGGTATCATGGATACCAATTAAATAATGATACTATAGATATAGAGTATTAGGGCCATAGCTGCTGTGCCTAGATACCTCTACAGTACTGTACCTAGATACCTAGATACCTCTACAGTACTGTACCTAGATACCTCTAAAGTACTGTACCTAGATACCTCTACAGTACTGTACCTAGATACCTCTAAAGTACTGTACCTAGATACCTCTACAGTACTGTACCTAGATACCTAGATACCTCTACAGTACTGTACCTAGATACCTCTACAGTACTGTACCTAGATACCTCTACAGTACTGTACCTAGATACCTCTACAGTACTGTACCTAGATACCCCACCAGGTGTCTGAGGTACAATAGCCCCATTCAGTAAGTAGGTATTTCTTTCTAATTTTCGCAGACTTTTTTAGGAGTTATTTAGCTAGTTAGGCCGGTATTAGCTCTAGTACCGGTTATAGCAGCTAGTTAGTCCATTGGTTATCCGGTTATTTAGCTAGTTAGTGCATTGGTTATCCGGTTTGAATTCAGTTGGCGGCTGCAGATTGGCAGAAATGATACCAATTAGTTTCTTCGAATAAGATATTAAGGCAATAGTAGTGACACTTTGTTACACTCTGGAGAAGAGGAGGAAGAACTGAGGACTATATTCGATATTGAAAAGATCATATATCTACGACAATAAATGATTAGACAAAAATGTAATCACCATTTATTATGAATTTAAAAAACTTACACTCTACCGTCTTTCATCGGACATTCCCGACAGGAAATATTGTCTGAAATTTAGACACTATTTTAGAGGATCTGTAGATTATAATTCTATAGCGACTGCGTATCTTCTGTTTGGAATTTACTTTTCTTTCTCGTTGTTTTTTGCATCAGTAATTAGCTCTGAGAGCAGCTGTCCTTACTTTATTTATGCTGTTCCACATTAGTAACATTTTGTAGCATTTTATCACTTCTGCCGTGTTTTTCATTATTTGCAAAATGTTCCTTTTCAATAAAAGTGTATCCCTGTATCATTAGAAGTACATTATCCATTTTATTGTTTCAAAGTATCACATTGTAAAATATTCTCTTTAGGTTATTTACTTCAAGTCATAGTAATAATATAGAGGTATAGATAATATGGAAACATTGTAGTAGAACTCCTAAATTACGGAGGACTGATAAGTCTGTAAATTATTTATTTCGTGAATAATAATACTAAGCGAAAATAAGTTAAGGAAAGAAATATTTAAATTAAAGAAAACTTATTTTATTAGTAATATTTTTGAAAACGAATTCAATTTCCCCTTTTCCCATGATATCTACTATTTACATAATGTTAAGGAACTTCTCTCTTTTTTCAACATTTCCACATCACAGGCCATTAGAGTAGGATTTATTTTATTCCAAGTTTTCCCATTTCCCATTTTCGATAATAGAATTTATTTTAAATGTTATATGGGTGTTAACCTATTTCAGCTCAGTCAGTAATTTCAAAAAGTCAGAGTGCTTCATGACCTACGTTAACACCCCCCTTTTCCGAGTACTGTGAGTGTCTGGTAGTTGAGTATTTACACTATAAACACGCACCTCTGAATTTAGAGCAGGGGCGCCGCCCCGGGTGTAGGTCATAAGCCCCCCGGTCATGAGTCCCCTCGGTCATGAGTCTCCTACTGTTTTTAAATCCTTATTTACCTATATTATTTAATCCTTATTGACACTTTTGTAGTTCATTACTGATTAAACATAAAGTATATTTATTTCGTGCCGCCCCCCAAACCATCCTGCCAGGTCATTAAACATTCATGAAGGGTGCAGTACAACAAACTAGCGGATACAACAAACTACATTAGCAACTCTCAGTTATTTCTATCTAAGTAGTTCTTCATTTATTTAACTAGATAAATAAGGACTGAAAAAACAGGGAGGGGGGCTCTTGACCAGGTGGGCTCATGACCGCTGGGGCTCTTGACTGGGGGGGGGGCTCTTGACCAGGGGGGCTCATGACCGGGTGGGCTTATGACCGTACCCTGCCGCCCCAGAGGTTAGCATCAGGATGATCGGTGTAGAGGCTAGTGAGCAGTCGAAAGCTTTTTGGACAGAGAAAAGGAGAATATATAGAAAATATATTAGTTAACTTTTTAATTGGTATCCAAGATACTGGTCTCATGGATACATGTACCTTAATTAGATATCTGGTATCATGGATACCAATTAAAATAAAAGTTAAATAATACTAATTATACTTCTCATTGTGACGATAGTAACATCACCGTCACGAAGCTGCTTTCGCTTCATACGTTCGGTTTCACTATACCTACAGTCTCACTATACCTACAGTCTCTGTGCTTTCATTCTCGTTTTCTTTAAAGTGAGAGTTCAGAAAGTGTTTTGTAAGGAGGTTAGTGTGTTACTTTCGTTCAGACCCATTTAAACATATCTAGGTGGCTCGCTTATTTACCGGTACATATCTAGGTGGCTAGCTAATTTACCGGTACATATCTAGGTGGCTAGCTTATTTACCGGTACATATCTAGGAGGCTAGCTTATTTACCGGTACATATCTAGGTGGCTCGCTTATTTACCAGTACATATCTAGGTGGCTCGCTTATTTACCGGTACATATCTAGGTGGCTCGCTTATTTACCGGTACATATCTAGGTGGCTCGCTTATTTACCGGTACATATCTAGGTGGCTCGCTTATTTACCGGTACATATCTAGGTGGCTCGCTTATTTACCGGTACATATCTAGGTGGCTCGCTTATTTACCGGTACATATCTAGGTGGCTCGCTTATTTACCAGTACATATCTAGGTGGCTCGCTTATTTACCGGTACATATCTAGGTGGCTCGCTTATTTACCGGTTCATATCTAGGTGGCTCGCTTATTTACCGGTACATATCTAGGTGGCTCGCTTATTTACCGGTACATATCTAGGTGGCTCGCTTATTTACCGGTACATATCTAGGTGGCTAGCTTATTTACCGGTACATATCTAGGTGGCTCGCTTATTTACCGGTACATATCTAGGTGGCTCGCTTATTTACCGGTACATATCTAGGTGGCTAGCTTATTTACCGGTACATATCTAGGTGGCTAGCTTATTTACCGGTACATATCTAGGTGGCTCGCTTATTTACCGGTACATATCTAGGTGGCTCGCTTATTTACCGGTACATATCTAGGTGGCTAGCTTATTTACCGGTACATATCTAGGAGGCTAGCTTATTTACCGGTACATATCTAGGTGGCTCGCTTATTTACCAGTACATATCTAGGTGGCTCGCTTATTTACCGGTACATATCTAGGTGGCTCGCTTATTTACCGGTACATATCTAGGTGGCTCGCTTATTTACCGGTACATATCTAGGTGGCTCGCTTATTTACCGGTACAATCTAGGTGGCTAGCTTATTTATACAGGTTACTTGCTCTTTCGTACAGAGAAAATGGGTTAGGCTATACTTTCTTTTCGCCATCTTTAAATAGTAAATTTATCTGATGTTATTTATAAAATATTATTGACATATAATCGGCACATTGTCTGTTATTGTCCATTACGGTAAATATTGATGGTATTTCATCGTAAAGTATCATAATAAAGATATTATCGTCAGTACTTCGATTGCTTTTTCGTCTAATCAATTATTTGAGAAGACAGACGATTTTAATCGTAGATTCTAATCACCGATAGAAAACCTAGGCGATCATAATTTGCGACTGGGTTGTTCCCTTTACGGAGCAATGGAAGGCGAAACCCAATTTCTAATATTTAGAGAGTTGAAACAGGTTGAAGAAAAGGTTAATATGGTTATTCGAAACTAGGGTTAGACCAGCAGGGAAAGTTGTGCGCTGTTCCTTTCATCGCTAAAGAACCTGTGTAACTTTGCATATTTTCATTTTATAAAACTGAAAGATCCGGACAAAAAAGTTTATTTTATAATAAAACTAAGATCTAACATAGTCAATATGAAAATTGCATAAAAGTTACATATGAATATATTTTTATATGCTTTTCAGGAATGTGTATAATTTAGTAAAGATTATATAATGTAAGTAAAATTATATATAATAAGTTTTCTGCAGTTGAATATCCTAACAGGAAAATTTCCCACTGAATTGATTGTACCTACCTAACTGACATCAAAAACTAACGGTGTACATTCTTTTTCTTTGGACTTGAAATAGAAGTGAATAAAACACACTTTATCATTTTTTGATATTATAAATTTAATGACTATCACTACATTAATATTTACTTATATTTTAGGTGATTTATTTAAATGATATTGAAATTAACGAGTACATGCATTTGTGTACATAGTATAATAGTTTATACAATAGTATATATATATATTGCCCACATATTCACTTTCTACAGCAATCTTTGCTATCTAAAAACTTTCCACTTTATTTATGGAAATAAGAGAATAAATACCGTGACGCCCACATTAATTGTTTACATTATATTATTATTTAGCCGATGTAATGTCATAAGAATTAGAATATTTGTCAGCAAATCTGTAGCAACGCCATCTAGCGGTACAACTGACTATTTATCCATTTAACCCTAATTTATCACCGGTTTCATTATATTAAGATGCATAATTTCTAGAATGTGTCACAATAGTCTATGTCTGTTAGTTAATGTTCCTCTACAAACATTTTTTTAATATTGTTTCAATAGAATAGGCTAATGTTCCTCATCATTTTACTGTGAACCGATGAAATTTGCTATAGGTTTGTATATGCTTTATAATCTATAGACTGAAATAACTGCGTTACTAACTATAAGTGTGTAGTTAGGAAACACTTAGTGTGTAGTTAGGACGCACTTAGTGTGTAGTTAGGACACACTTAGTGTGTAGTTAGGACACACTTAGTGTGTAGTTAGGACGCACTTAGTGTGTAGTTAGGACACACTTAGTGTGTAGTTAGGACACACTTAGTGTGTAGTTAGGACACACTTAGTGTGTAGTTAGGACACACTTAGTGTGTAGTTAGGACACACTTAGTGTGTAGTTAGGACACACTTAGTGTGTAGTTAGGACACACTTAGTGTGTAGTTAAGACACACTTAGTGTGTAGTTAGGACACACTTAGTGTGTAGTTAGGACACACTTAGTGTGTAGTTAGGACGCACTTAGTGTGTAGTTAGGACGCACTTAGTGTGTAGTTAGGACACACTTAGTGTGTAGTTAGGACACACTTAGTGTGTAGTTAGGACACACTTAGTGTGTAGTTAGGACGCACTTAGTGTGTAGTTAGGACACACTTAGTGTGTAGTTAGGACACACTTAGTGTGTAGTTAGGACGCACTTAGTGTGTAGTTAGGACACACTAAGTGTGTAGTTAGGACACACTTAGTGTGTAGTTAGGACACACTTAGTGTGTAGATAGGACACACTTAGTGTGTAGTTAGGACACACTTAGTGTGTAGTTAGGACACACTTAGTGTGTAGTTAGGACACACTTAGTGTGTAGTTAGGACACACTTAGTGTGTAGTTAGGACGCACTTAGTGTGTAGTTAGGACACACTTAGTGTGTAGTTAGGACACACTTAGTGTGTAGTTAGGACACACTTAGTGTGTAGTTAGGACACACTTAGTGTGTAGTTAGGACACACTTAGTGTGTAGTTAGGACACACTTAGTGTGTAGTTAGGACACACTTAGTGTGTAGTTAAGACACACTTAGTGTGTAGTTAGGACACACTTAGTGTGTAGTTAGGACACACTTAGTGTGTAGTTAGGACGCACTTAGTGTGTAGTTAGGACGCACTTAGTGTGTAGTTAGGACACACTTAGTGTGTAGTTAGGACACACTTAGTGTGTAGTTAGGACACACTTAGTGTGTAGTTAGGACGCACTTAGTGTGTAGTTAGGACACACTTAGTGTGTAGTTAGGACACACTTAGTGTGTAGTTAGGACGCACTTAGTGTGTAGTTAGGACACACTAAGTGTGTAGTTAGGACACACTTAGTGTGTAGTTAGGACACACTTAGTGTGTAGATAGGACACACTTAGTGTGTAGTTAGGACACACTTAGTGTGTAGTTAGGACACACTTAGTGTGTAGTTAGGACACACTTAGTGTGTAGTTAGGACGCACTTAGTGTGTAGTTAGGACGCACTTAGTGTGTAGTTAGGACACACTTAGTGTGTAGTTAGGACACACTTAGTGTGTAGTTAGGACGCACTTAGTGTGTAGTTAGGACACACTAAGTGTGTAGTTAGGACACACTTAGTGTGTAGTTAGGACACACTTAGTGTGTAGATAGGACACACTTAGTGTGTAGTTAGGACACACTTAGTGTGTAGTTAGGACACACTTAGTGTGTAGTTAGGACACACTTAGTGTGTAGTTAGGACACACTTAGTGTGTAGTTAGGACGCACTTAGTGTGTAGTTAGGACACACTTAGTGTGTAGTTAGGACGCACTTAGTGTGTAGTTAGGACACACTAAGCGCGTTGACTCGTGTTGCGTGTGTTGGACGGAAGCCAATTAGGTAGACAGCTTAGCAACAACGAGAAGGGGAAAAGAGGGTAAGAATGGGGAAAGGAGGGTAAGAATGGGGAAAGGAGAGAAAGAGTGGGGAAAGGAGAGAAAGAGTGGGGAAAGGAGAGAAAGAGTGGGGAAAGGTGGGAAAGAAAGGGGGAAAGAGGGTAAGAATGGGGAAAGGAGGGTAAGAATGGGGAAAAGAGGGTAAAAATGGGGAAAGGAGAGAAAGAATGGGAAAGTAGGCTAAGAATGGGGAAAGGAGAGGAGAAAATACCTACAGTTAAATATGGGGGAGAACCCACCCGAAATTTACAATGGCACATTATCTGTTATTGTCCATTACGGTAAATATTGATGGTATTTTAGCGTAAAATATCATAATAAAGACAGTATCGTCCAATTAGTTATCCCCAAAGTAATGCAATTAACGATAGGGAGACGATGATTGTATGCATCTGACGGGGAAAGAGGAAAATGAAGAGGAGAGTAAAAAGAAAGAAAGTAAGAAGAAAGAGAGTAAGAAGGAAGAAAGTAAGAAGAAAGAGAGTAAGAAAGAAAGTAAGAAGAAAGAGAGTAAGAAGAAAGAGGGAAATGAAGAGGAGAGTAAGAAGAAAGAAAGTAAGGAGAAAGAGAGTAAGGAGAAAGAGAGTAAGAAGAGAGTGGCAATGTGATAATAAAGTTGTTCCTAACACATCAAAATGGTTGTTCACATTATTGTTCACACCGTGTCTCAGTATAGTTGTTTTCGTTGTTGTTTCGATCTTTTCGTTCGGTGCCATTGAACTTGTCCAATTGGCACTTTTGGCTACAGTCACTGTACAGTCACTAGTCACTGTAGGGTCACTGTACACAGTGTCTGGTAGGAATAGCACTGCAGTGAGCAGGTACACTAGTGACTGATACACTTATCGACCGTATGTACACTCACAAGTGTATCTACCCAGCAAATGGTTACTGGGTAGATACACTTGTGAACACCTGTGTCATGTACCTAATTTCATACATTTAATGTATTGCGCATTATAGGGCAAAACATAGCTAGGGTAAGTTACGAGTTATTGAACGGTTCCATATTGTCGATATTATAAAATGAATGAAATATAGCAAGATATAAGACAGGTTATATTTTATAGTAATTGAAATATAGTTATGACTTAAATGTTATTATTTGGCTAGGGCAACTAGCAGCACTAACCTCTAGTAGCACTAACCTCTAGTAGCACTAACCTCTAGCAGCACTAACCTCTAGCAGCACTAACCTCTAGTAGCACTAACCTCTAGTAGCACTAATCTCTAGCAGCACTAACCTCTAGCAGCACTAACCTCTAGCAGCACTAACCTCTAGCAGCACTAACCTCTAGTAGCACTAATCTCTAGCAGCACTAACCTCTAGCAGCACTAACCTCTAGCAGCACTAACCTCTAGCAGCACTAACCTCTAGCAGCACTAACCTCTAGCAGCACTAACCTCTATCTCGTAGAGGGGAGATGTAGGGGAGGTTAGTGCTACATCTACGCCAAAGTAGAAAGTAGGATGAGGGGAAGTAGAGCAGTAGGACTCTATGACCCCCAAACCTAGATACAGTTCTGTATAGGCAAGCCGAATGTCAAACTTTGTAGATACTGCCATAAAAGCAAATTGTGCTTAATAGGGGCCTTGAGTACGGTTTGTTACCTATTTTAATGTACTGAATTATTTTTTAACCATACTGTATTCTTGAATAAAATTGTTTCATTGTTTCATTGTTTCATACACACTGTATGACTGTAGATACACACTGTAGATACACACTGTAGATACACACTGTAGATACACACTAATACCTCGAGTAATAGATCAAATTATTAAAGAGTCATCAAATCTTCTGTACAATAGACTATTAAATCATTATATTGTATATCCTATAGGTATTATTAATTACAATCAGTTACCAGTGTACAATGACTGCTCTGTGTATTCATACAAATGTATTAACGTACACTACCAGACACACGCACACAGACAGAGTGTGTACGTGTGTGTGTGTTGTTGTTGTTGTTCCTCATGGAGCAGTTCCAGTCGGAAATAAAACACGCACACGAGTACACACACCAACAAAAATAAAAACCTATTTGATTTTAACTTAGAAATTGTATCTATATTCTGTCTATAGATATACTAACTGTATGATAAGTATCCTTGATACTTAATTAAATTGTAACCGTGATACTTAAATGTTATCCATGATTTATCAATAATTTGGTATCAATGATACCTAATTGGTATCCATGATACCTGCAAGTATCATGGATACCAATTAAAACGCGTAAAATAAAAACTATTTATTTCTCACGTATATGAAAAGTATAACTGCCCAATAACTCGGCACTAACCCCAGTCACACACCCCTGTTTCCGATAGTACACAGCTAGCACGCGGTCCGCAGTTTAGTGTACAGTTGCTAGAAGAGAGGCAGTTCACTGTAGAGGCCTGTAGAGGCTTAGAGGTGACTGTAACTTCTAAGAAAGAGGCAAGAGGGAAGTAGAGGAAAGTAAGGAAAGTATTTACTGGGGCCACTAATCAATATATAGTGGAGTGGCTCTCTACGAATTCTACGGGAAATTACGACTTATTGGACAGTTACACATTATCGCTCATGTAAGGAATAATAGAGATATAATAGGTATTAGTAACTACTAGTAACTACAAGTAACTACAAGTAACTACTAGTAACACTATTTTGTAAAAAAAATTTAGTAACAAGTTATTTTACAAAATCATTTAAATTATTTAATATTTGTATCGAAAATAATCTTTAGTGAATAGAAATAATGAAGTATATCGATGTAAGAAGTATAAGTACATATGTTTGTGATTCGTACTCTATGACCTCTAGAGTGAACTTTACAGTGTCATGTTTATTATCAGTTTAATGTTTATTCATGTTTATTCATATTTAATTTAATTGTTGATAGAGTTATTAGTGTTAATAATGAAGTTACATTTATACTAATATAATAATATTAAGATTTTTAACTTGTTTAGTAAGTTTAATAACACTGAGGGTCATATAAAAGGAAAGAAAAGGTACAATGGACTCTGGAGAAGCGGTCAGGCAAGAAAATAGACAAAGCTCATGTCTACAGAAAAGCTACTCAGTGAATAGAGCCACCTATAGAAAGAAAAGCTAGTGACTCCGTGAACAAAGTCATCTACAAGCAGTCGGTGACAAGCTTATGGATGCAGAAAAGCTACTCTGTGAACAAAGTCACCTACAAGCAGTCGGTTCTAATACAAAAATCTACGAGGAAAATGAAGAGGTGATAGTAAATGAAGCCTACGAGTCTACCTAACACAAAATCTAAGAGGAAAATGAAGAGGTGATAGTAAATGAAGCCTACGAGTCTACCTAACACAAAATCTAAGAGGAAAATGAAGAGGTGATAGTAAATGAACCCACGAGTCTACCTAACACAAAATATAAGAGGAAAATGAAGAGGTGATAGTAAATGAAGCCTACGAGTCTACCTAACACAAAATCTAAGAGGAAAATGAAGAGGTGATAGTAAATGAAGCCTACCAGTCTACCTAACACAAAATCTAAGAGGAAAATGAAGAGGTGATAGCAAATGAAGCCTGCGAGTCTACCCAACACAAAATCTGAGAGGAAAATGAAGAGGTGGTAGTAAATGAAGCCTATGTAGTCTACCCTCTAAAAGTGCAAGTGACGTTAACATGCTAAGACGTGGAAAACTATATTCCAAATTACAACAGTTCGTTGTACTTGGTTTTGAGTGATGAAATTCGATGAGTACGACTTTCTTAAAGTTAAATTAACTAGAACAGGGCACTCGTTAGACCGCATACTTTCGCCACCGCTTATAAATGACCTTGACCATCCAATAATCCTTGAGTTATGAATGACCTTGACCTTAACCTTTGACCTGTTGGTCCCAAAATCTAACGAAATGGTTCCTGGACATTGACCAATCGTTTCACCAAATTTCAGGCAGTTTTGTTGAACACTTTTTGAGTTATGCGAATAACAAGATTGCAATTAAATAAATAAATGATGCTTAAAACATTACCCTTCGCAGCCTGCGAAGCTGAATGTATACATTATATCGCGTGTTGCTAAGATATGCTGTAGGCAGCCTACGTACAACGGTATTGATCTACTTCTACCTTGCTATCTACTTTCATGTACACATTCTACTGCAACGACCTAGACACACTGTAGACAGTATTGAGGTAGACAGTAGATACACACTGTCTACCACTTGTCTACACTGTAGAAGAAGTAGTAAATGATGTATGTATGACTTATACACTGCAGTACCATCACTTTAGGCACAGTGGTTATGACTGCTTATATCGCTCTTCATTTGTTTTCACTCCTTTTAGGCCTATTGCTTTAACCCCCCACACTCCCCCCCCCCCTCGTGCTTGGCACTAACCCCCACCCATTAACCCCCCCCCCCCCCCTGTGATAGAGGGGACAAACTTCCTAGAAGGGGACGCTAAACCAAACACATGAAACATCTTGTAGTTGTGTCTACTTGATGTCGTATCTACTTGTTGTCGTGTCTACTAGTAGTGTCTACTTGTTGTCGTGTCTACTAGTAGTGTCTACTTGTTGTCGTGTCTACTAGTAGTGTCTACTTGTTGCCGTGTCTACTAGTAGTGTCTACTTGTTGCCGTGTTTACTAGTAGTATCTACTTGTTGTCGTGTCTACTAGTAGTATCTACTTGTTGTCGTGTCTACTTGATGTCGTATCTACTTGTTGTCGTGTCTACTAGTAGTGTCTACTTGTTGCCGTGTCTACTAGTAGTGTCTACTTGTTGTCGTGTCTACTAGTAGTGTCTACTTGTTGCCGTGTTTACTAGTAGTATCTACTTGTTGTCGTGTCTACTAGTAGTATCTACTTGTTGTCGTGTCTACTAGTAGTGTCTACTTGTTGTCGTGTCTACTAGTAGTGTCTACTTGTTGTCGTATCTACTAGTAGTGTCTACTTGTTGTCGTATCTACTAGTAGTGTCTACTTGTTGTCGTATCTACTAGTAGTGTCTACTTGTTGTCGTATCTACTAGTAGTGTCTACTTGTTGTCGTATCTACTAGTAGTGTCTACTTGTTGTCGTATCTACTAGTAGCGTCTACTTGTTGTCGTATCTAGTAATGTTGTCGTATCTACTAGTAGTGTCTACTTGTTGTCGTATCTACTAGTAGTGTCTACTTGTTGTCGTATCTACTAGTAGTGTCTACTTGTTGTCGTATCTACTAGTAGTGTCTACTTGTTGTCGTATCTACTAGTAGTGTCTACTTGTTGTCGTATCTACTAGTAGTGTCTACTTGCCGTCGTATCTACTAGTAGTGTCTACTTGTTGTCGTATCTACTAGTAGTGTCTACTTGTTGTCGTATCTACTAGTAGTGTCTACTTGTTGTCGTATCTACTAGTAGCGTCTACTTGTTGTCGTATCTACTAGTAGTGTCTACTTGTTGTCGTATCTACTAGTAGCGTCTACTTGTTGTCGTATCTACTAGTAGTGTCTACTTGTTGTCGTATCTACTAGTAGTGTCTACTTGTTGTCGTATCTACTAGTAGTGTCTACTTGTTGTCGTATCTACTAGTAGTGTCTACTTGTTGTCGTATCTACTAGTAGTGTCTACTTGTTGTCGTATCTACTAGTAGTGTCTACTTGTTGTCGTATCTACTAGTAGTGTCTACTTGCCGTCGTGTTTACTAGTAGTATCTACTTGTTGTCGTGTCTACTAGTAGTATCTACTTGTTGTCGTGTCTACTAGTAGTGTCTACTTGTTGTCGTATCTACTAGTAGTGTCTACTTGTTGTCGTATCTACTAGTAGTGTCTACTTGTTGTCGTATCTACTAGTAGTGTCTACTTGTTGTCGTATCTACTAGTAGTGTCTACTTGCCGTCGTGTTTACTAGTAGTATCTACTTGTTGTCGTGTCTACTAGTAGTGTCTACTTGTTGTCGTATCTACTAGTAGTGTCTACTTGTTGTCGTGTTTACTAGTAGTGTCTACTTGTTGTCATATCTACTGGTAGTGTCTACTTGTTGTCATATCTACTAGTAGTATCTACTTGTGGTTGTGTCTACTAGTAGTATCTACTTGTTGTCGTGTCTACTAGTAGTATCTACTTGTTGTCGTGTCTACTAGTAGTATCTACTTGTTGTCGTGTCTACTAGTAATATCTACTTGTGGTCGTGTCTACTAGTAGTATCTACTTGTTGTCGTGTCTACTAGTAGTATCTACTTGTTGTCGTGTCTACTAGTAGTATCTACTTGTTGTCGTGTCTACTAGTAATATCTACTTGTTGTCGTATCTACTAGTAGTATCTACTTGTTGTCGTGTCTACTAGTAGTATCTACTTGTTGTAGATAGATGATCTTTAAATCATCGATTATAATTAACGATAGAAAACAGACTATCGGTGATTGTAAGTAGATACGATAACAAGTAGATACGACAACAAGTAGATACGATAACAAGTAGATACGACAACAAGTAGATACGACAACAAGTAGATACGACAACAAGTAGATAAGACTACAAGTAGATACTACAACAATAATAGATTTTACAACTGCAATATTGGTTTCTAAATGAAGGTAAAGTTCCTATAGATTCTCCAAATATTTGTTTCAAATTTCCTACCAGTCTGTAAATAAAAAGTCATTCATTTCACTTGACTTTGATAAATTATGAACACAAATTTCCATAGCAAGATAAACTGATTTAAGGTACTGTTTCAAAGTAGAGTAGTTGCTACCTAGCTTAATTAGATACTAAACTGCAAACAAACTGATACTGTCAGGGGAAGTATGAATATGGTATCCATGATACCTGCTAGGACAAGGGATACCCTATTTCCTGTAGGTATCATGGATACCAATTAAATAACCAGTTATGTTGTCCAATTATTACATTGTTATTCTTATATGAATTAGAATATGTGGGCACCCACCTTCTTAAGGTCCAATAAAATGTTCTGTCCTTGACCTACATAGCACTTTTCAATGGTGGCTTGTGGTTAGTCTTTAACTATTAACATCTCCCACTAATTATATGTATTGGTCGAAAAGATTTAATGAAATACAAGAATAGGCAGTCGAACATTAATGCATGCACCATCGGTCTTGTTGACAAAATTAAAATTTTACAATTATAATCATGATATCGATATATTTAGTATAAGTATGTATAAAAAATTCCATCCATATCAATATTTTCGCATTTTAATTATTGGTTTAAAAGTAATAAAATCTCCATGAAAGCACTACATCAATGAAATAATACAATTAATTCTTCTACATAAGCACACTTACCACAGTCTATAAAGTAATTGGCAACACTTTTTGTCTTTGAACTTGACCATCGGGGCAATAAAATTTTAATTACTACTCCCATTGTATAATCTTTTGTCGCAAAGCATTATTAAGGCGTGGTGAACCGACTGACTGTCCTTCCTTGTGTCCGGTTACTATTGGCTCTTATTACAACTATTAATTACTACTATTATAACCTATATGTTACTATCAACTATTAGAATCTACTGGTTGAACTGTAACACCAAATATTCACAAGATTTTTAACTATCTATTTCAACATCAACTTAAATTTAAAATAGTAGTACTTCTTTGTTTGTTTTTGTAATAAAAATGATCTGTAAAAAGGTTCAAAAAGAAGCAAATCTATATTTTTTAAAGTTTTTATTTGATGTTTACCTAGCATCCCATATAGACTAATTCATTATCGAAAAATAAATAAATGCTGCTTAAAATACCTTCCACAATCTGCAACGTAAAAATAATATTATATTAAGTATAGAATTTTTTTTTATTTTTATTTATAAATTGTTGCAAATTTAGCAGTAGAATCCTACCCTTCAAAAGCTGAAAAAGTTACATAGCAAAATATCAAGTATTGCCTAGCAGATTACAACAGTGCACATGGAGTCGACATACCTCAGCCGTTAATTCGATATATTCCCACATAACTAGTTTTAACTATATCCCATAATTAGCTCTATGGTACATATTTCCAGTGATGTAATCTCTAAGACTAACCATCTTACATGTACAGTTTATCTTCAATGTGTTCTCTATAGTAAAAGTATATAACTATTTAGATGGGAAGAGTATTGTCGTTACGCATCACCGATATTCGCCAACCGCCGTTTATAATCAATGATAAAACGATCATCTACCTACGACAATAAATGATTAGACAAAAATACAATGGTAATACATCATAAATCTATAATATTTGTGGATTATCGTCTTTCGTCGGACATTCCTGATGATAACGTCTGCAAATACAATATTGAACAACAAGATACGATCAACATCAATCGCATGGACTATAACAGACGATCTGCCGATCATATTGATTCCGAGTAACAGTTAAATTATTTTAACCTGTACGTAACATTGTTATCTCTATCTCTTATTGCTGATATCAGCACTAACTGATTATATAAACCTTATCTCTATCTCCTAGTGCTGATATCAGCACTAACTGAGTAAATCAGCCTTATCTCTATCTCTTACTGCTGATATCAGCACTAACTGATTATATAAACCTTATCTCTATCTCCTAGTGCTGATATCAGCACTAACTGAGTAAATCAGCCTTATCTCTATCTCTTACTGCTGATATCAGCACTAACTAATTATATAAACCTGCTACTACCTCCACAGGCAATAATGATATCATTTTTCAGTCTACACGGAATTGATTTGAGGTACAATGTTACTTCTATTTCCTGAATGAAATCAGTTTTTTTCTCCAAGAAGTAGAACCAGATTGTCGCTCTTTCCGCAAAGTGTTTTATGACTTCTTTTCAATAAAAAGGCTTTTTTTTGGTTATCTATAAACCTGTCATAGGGAGAGACTGCTTTGTTATATCAGACAGAGAGAAAGATTTTATAGCTCTCACTGTATCGTCAATGTAAATCACACATTTAAATCAAGAAGCAATATAGCAAGAGTTAATATACTATAGCAAGAGTTCATATACTATAGCAAGAGTTTATATACTATAACAATATATTTTATACTATAGCAAGAGTTTATATACTATAGCAAGAGTTTATATACTATAGCAAGAGTTTATATACTATAGCAAGAGTTCATATACTATAGCAAGAGTTTATACTATAGCAAGAGTTTATATACTATAGCAATACATTTTATACTATAGCAAGAGTTTATATACTATAGCAAGAGTTTATATACTATAGCAAGAGTTTATATACTATAGCAAGAGTTTATATACTATAGCAATATATTTTATACTATAGCAAGAGTTTATATACTATAGCAAGAGTTTATACTATAGCAAGAGTTTATATACTATAGCAATACATTTTATACTATAGCAAGAGTTTATATACTATAGCAAGAGTTTATATACTATAGCAAGAGTTTATATACTATAGCAAGAGTTTATATACTATAGCAATATATTTTATACTATAGCAAGAGTTTATATACTATAGCAAGAGTTTATATACTATAGCAAGAGTTTATATACTATAGCAAGAGTTCATATACTATAGCAAGAGTTTATACTATAGCAAGAGTTCATATACTATAGCAATATATTTTATACTATAGCAAGAGTTTATATACTATAGCAAAAGTTCATATACTATAGCAAGAGTTTATATACTATAGCAAGAGTTTATATACTATAGCAAGAGTTTATACTATAGCAAGAGTTTATATACTATAGCAAGAGTTTATATACTATAGCAAGAGTTTATACTATAGCAAGAGTTTATATACTATAGCAAGAGTTCATATACTATAGCAAGAGTTTATATACTATAGCAAGAGTTTATATACTATAGCAAGAGTTTATACTATAGCAAGAGTTTATATACTATAGCAAGAGTTTATACTATAGCAAGAGTTTATACACTATAGCAAGAGTTTATACTATAGCAAGAGTTTATATACTATAGCAAGAGTTTATATACTATAGCAAGAGTTTATACTATAGCAAGAGTTTATATACTATAGCAAGAGTTCATATACTATAGCAAGAGTTTATATACTATAGCAAGAGTTTATATACTATAGCAAGAGTTTATACTATAGCAAGAGTTTATATACTATAGCAAGAGTTTATACTATAGCAAGAGTTTATACTATAGCAAGAGTTTATATACTATAGCAAGAGTTCATATACTATAGCAAGAGTTTATACTATAGCAAGAGTTCATATACTATAGCAAGAGTTTATATACTATAGCAAGAGTTTATACTATAGCAAGAGTTTATATACTATAGCAAGAGTTTATACTATAGCAAGAGTTTATATACTATAGCAATATATTTTATACTATAGCAAGAGTTTATATACTATAGCAAGAGTTTATATACTATAGCAAGAGTTTATACTATAGCAAGAGTTTATATACTATAGCAAGAGTTTATACTATAGCAAGAGTTTATATACTATAGCAAGAGTTTATACTATAGAAAGAGTTTATATACTATAGCAAGAGTTTATACTATAGCAAGAGTTTATATACTATAGCAAGAGTTTATACTATAGCAAGAGTTCATATACTATAGCAAGAGTTTATATACTATAGCAAGAGTTTATACTATAGCAAGAGTTTATATACTATAGCAAGAGTTTATACTATAGCAAGAGTTTATATACTATAGCAAGAGTTCATATACTATAACAAGAGTTCATATACTATAGCAAGAGTTTATATACTATAGCAAGAGTTTATACTATAGCAAGAGTTTATATACTATAGCAAGAGTTCATATACTATAGCAAGAGTTTATATACTATAGCAAGAGTTTATATACTATAGCAAGAGTTTATATACTATAGCAAGAGTTCATATACTATAGCAAGAGTTTATATACTATAGCAAGAGTTTATATACTATAGCAAGAGTTTATACTATAGCAAGAGTTTATATACTATAGCAAGAGTTTATACTATAGCAAGAGTTCATATACTATAGCAAGAGTTTATATACTATAGCAAGAGTTTATACTATAGCAAGAGTTTATATACTATAGCAATACATTTTATACTATAGCAAGAGTTTATATACTATAGCAAGAGTTCATATACTATAGCAAGAGTTTATATACTATAGCAAGAGTTTATATACTATAGCAAGAGTTTATACTATAGCAAGAGTTTATATACTATAGCAAGAGTTTATACTATAGCAAGAGTTCATATACTATAGCAAGAGTTTATATACTATAGCAAGAGTTTATACTATAGCAAGAGTTTATATACTATAGCAATACATTTTATACTATAGCAAGAGTTTATATACTATAGCAAGAGTTTATATACTATAGCAAGAGTTTATATACTATAGCAAGAGTTCATATACTATAGCAAGAGTTTATACTATAGCAAGAGTTTATATACTATAGCAAGAGTTTATATACTATAGCAAGAGTTTATACTATAGCAAGAGTTTATATACTATAGCAAGAGTTCATATACTATAGCAAGAGTTTATATACTATAGCAAGAGTTTATATACTATAGCAAGAGTTTATACTATAGCAAGAGTTTATATACTATAGCAAGAGTTTATACTATAGCAAGAGTTTATACTATAGCAAGAGTTTATATACTATAGCAAGAGTTCATATACTATAGCAAGAGTTTATATACTATAGCAAGAGTTTATACTATAGCAAGAGTTTATATACTATAGCAAGAGTTTATACTATAGCAAGAGTTTATATACTATAGCAATATATTTTATACTATAGCAAGAGTTTATATACTATAGCAAGAGTTTATATACTATAGCAAGAGTTTATACTATAGCAAGAGTTTATATACTATAGCAAGAGTTTATACTATAGCAAGAGTTTATATACTATAGCAAGAGTTTATACTATAGCAAGAGTTTATATACTATAGCAAGAGTTTATACTATAGCAAGAGTTTATATACTATAGCAAGAGTTCATATACTATAGCAAGAGTTTATATACTATAGCAAGAGTTTATATACTATAGCAAGAGTTTATACTATAGCAAGAGTTTATATACTATAGCAAGAGTTTATATACTATAGCAAGAGTTTATATACTATAGCAAGAGTTTATATACTATAGCAAGAGTTTATATACTATAGCAAGAGTTTATACTATAGCAAGAGTTCATATACTATAGCAAGAGTTTATATACTATAGCAAGAGTTTATATACTATAGCAAGAGTTTATACTATAGCAAGAGTTTATATACTATAGCAATATGTTTTATACTATAGCAAGAGTTTATATACTATAGCAAGAGTTTATATACTATAGCAAGAGTTTATATACTATAGCAATATATTTTATACTATAGCAAGAGTTTATATACTATAGCAAGAGTTTATATACTATAGCAAAAGTTCATATACTATAGCAAGAATTTATACTATAGCAAGAGTTTATATACTATAGCAAGAGTTCATATACTATAGCAATATATTTTATACTATAGCAAGAGTTAATATACTATAGCAAGAGTTCATATACTATAGCAAGAGTTTATATACTATAGCAATATATTTTATACTATAGCAAGAGTTTATATACTATAGCAAGAGTTTATATACTATAGCAATATATTTTATACTATAGCAAGAGTTTATATACTATAGCAAGAGTTTATACTCTATATCAAAAGTTCATATACTATAGCAATATAGTTTATACTATAGCAAGAGTTTATATACTATAGCAAGAGTTTATATACTATAGCAAGAGTTTATATACTATAGCAAGAGTTTATATACTATAGCAATATATTTTATACTATAGCAAGAGTTTATATACTATAGCAAGAGTTTATATACTATAGCAAGAGTTTATATACTATAGCAATATATTTTATACTATAGCAAGAGTTTATATACTATAGCAAGAGTTTATATACTATAGCAAGAGTTCATATACTATAGCAAGAGTTTATATACTATAGCAAGAGTTTATATACTATAGCAAGAGTTTATACTATAGCAAGAGTTTATACTATAGCAAGAGTTTATACTATAGCAAGAGTTTATATACTATAGCAAGAGTTTATATACTATAGCAAGAGTTTATACTATAGCAAGAGTTCATATACTGTAGCAATATATTTTATACTATAGCGAGAGTTTATATACTAAAGCAATATAGTTTATACTATAGCAAGAGTTAATATACTATAGCAAGAGTTCATATACTATAGCAATATATTTTATACTATAGCAAGAGTTTATATACTATAGCAAGAGTTTATATACTATAGCAAGAGTTCATATACTATAGCAAGAGTTTATATACTATAGCAAGAGTTTATACTATAGCAAGAGTTCATATACTATAGCAATATATTTTATACTATAGCAAGAGTTTATATACTAAAGCAATATAGTTTATACTATAGCAAGAGTTAATATACTATAGCAAGAGTTCATATACTATAGCAATATATTTTATACTATAGCAAGAGTTTATATACTATAGCAAGAGTTCATATACTATAGCAAGAGTTTATATACTATAGCAATATAGTTTATACTATAGCAAGAGTTTATATACTATAGCAAGAGTTTATATACTATAGCAAGAGTTTATACTATAGCAAGAGTTTATATACTATAGCAAGAGTTTATACTATAGCAAGAGTTTAAATACTATAGCAAGAGTTCATATACTATAGCAAGAGTTTATATACTATAGCAAGAGTTTATATACTATAGCAAGAGTTTATACTATAGCAAGAGTTTATACTATAGCAAGAGTTTATACTATAGCAAGAGTTTATATACTATAGCAAGAGTTTATATACTATAGCAAGAGTTTATACTATAGCAAGAGTTTATACTATAGCAAGAGTTTATACTATAGCAAGAGTTTATATACTATAGCAAGAGTTTATATACTATAGCAATATATTTTATACTATAGCAAGAGTTTATATACTATAGCAAGAGTTTATATACTATAGCAATATATTTTATACTATAGCAAGAGTTTATATACTATAGCAAGAGTTCATATACTATAGCAAAAGTTCATATACTATAGCAAGAGTTTATATACTATAGCAAAAGTTCATATACTATAGCAAGAGTTTATATACTATAGCAATATAGTTTATACTATAGCAACAGTTTATATACTATAGCAAGAGTTTATACTATAGCAAGAGTTTATATACTATAGCAAGAGTTCATATACTATAGCAAGAGTTTATATACTATAGCAAGAGTTTATATACTATAGCAAGAGTTTATACTATAGCAAGAGTTTATATACTATAGCAAGAGTTTATATACTATAGCAAGAGTTTATATACTATAGCAAGAGTTAATATACTATAGCAAGAGTTTATACTATAGCAAGAGTTTATATACTATAGCAAGAGTTTATACTATAGCAAGAGTTTATATACTATAGCAAGAGTTCATATACTATAGCAAGAGTTCATATACTATAGCAAGAGTTTATATACTATAGCAAGAGTTAATATACCATAGTAAGAGTTTATATACTATAGCAAGAGTTTATATACTATAGCAAGAGTTTATACTATAGCAAGAGTTTATATACTATAGCAAGAGTTTATACTATAGCAAGAGTTTATATACTATAGCAATATATTTTATACTATAGCAAGAGTTTATATACTATAGCAAGAGTTTATATACTATAGCAAGAGTTTATACTATAGCAAGAGTTTATATACTATAGCAAGAGTTTATACTATAGCAAGAGTTTATATACTATAGCAAGAGTTTATACTATAGCAAGAGTTTATATACTATAGCAAGAGTTTATACTATAGCAAGAGTTTATATACTATAGCAAGAGTTTATACTATAGCAAGAGTTTATATACTATAGCAAGAGTTCATATACTATAGCAAGAGTTTATATACTATAGCAAGAGTTTATACTATAGCAAGAGTTTATATACTATAGCAATATATTTTATACTATAGCAAGAGTTTATATACTATAGCAAGAGTTTATATACTATAGCAAGAGTTTATATACTATAGCAAGAGTTTATACTATAGCAAGAGTTTATATACTATAGCAAGAGTTTATACTATAGCAAGAGTTTATATACTATAGCAAGAGTTTATATACTATAGCGAGAGTTTATACTATAGCAAGAGTTTATATACTATAGCAAGAGTTTATACTATAGCAAGAGTTCATATACTATAGCAAGAGTTTATATACTATAGCAAGAGTTTATATACTATAGCAAGAGTTAATATACTATAGCAAGAGTTTATACTATAGCAAGAGTTTATATACTATAGCAAGAGTTTATACTATAGCAAGAGTTTATATACTATAGCAAGAGTTCATATACTATAGCAAGAGTTTATATACTATAGCAAGAGTTTATACTATAGCAAGAGTTTATATACTATAGCAATATATTTTATACTATAGCAAGAGTTTATATACTATAGCAAGAGTTTATATACTATAGCAAGAGTTTATATACTATAGCAAGAGTTTATACTATAGCAAGAGTTTATATACTATAGCAAGAGTTCATATACTATAGCAAGAGTTTATATACTATAGCAAGAGTTTATACTATAGCAAGAGTTTATATACTATAGCAATATATTTTATACTATAGCAAGAGTTTATATACTATAGCAAGAGTTTATACTATAGCAAGAGTTCATATACTATAGCAAGAGTTCATATACTATAGCAAGAGTTTATATACTATAGCAAGAGTTTATACTATAGCAAGAGTTTATATACTATAGCAATATATTTTATACTATAGCAAGAGTTTATATACTATAGCAAGAGTTTATATACTATAGCAATATATTTTATACTATAGCAAGAGTTTATATACTATAGCAAGAGTTTATATACTATAGCAAGAGTTTATATACTATAGCAATATATTTTATACTATAGCAAGAGTTTATATACTATAGCAAGAGTTCATATACTATAGCAATATATTTTATACTATAGCAAGAGTTAATATACTATAGCAAGAGTTCATATACTATAGCAAGAGTTTATATACTATAGCAATATATTTTATACTATAGCAAGAGTTTATATACTATAGCAAGAGTTTATATACTATAGCAATATATTTTATACTATAGCAAGAGTTTATATACTATAGCAATAGTTTATATACTATAGCAAGAGTTTATATACTATAGCAAGAGTTTATATACTATAGCAATATATTTTATACTATAGCAAGAGTTTATATACTATAGCAAGAGTTTATATACTATATCAAAAGTTCATATACTATAGCAATATAGTTTATACTATAGCAAGAGTTTATATACTATAGCAAGAGTTTATATACTATAGCAAGAGTTTATATACTATAGCAAGAGTTTATATACTATAGCAATATATTTTATACTATAGCAAGAGTTTATATACTATAGCAAGAGTTTATATACTATAGCAAGAATTTATATACTATAGCAATATATTTTATACTATAGCAAGAGTTTATATACTATAGCAAGAGTTTATATACTATAGCAAGAGTTCATATACTATAGCAAGAGTTTATATACTATAGCAAGAGTTTATATACTATAGCAAGAGTTTATACTATAGCAAGAGTTTATACTATAGCAAGAGTTTATACTATAGCAAGAGTTTATATACTATAGCAAGAGTTTATATACTATAGCAAGAGTTTATACTATAGCAAGAGTTCATATACTATAGCAATATATTTTATACTATAGCAAGAGTTTATATACTATAGCAAGAGTTTATATACTATAGCAAGAGTTCATATACTATAGCAATATATTTTATACTATAGCAAGAGTTTATATACTATAGCAAGAGTTTATATACTATAGCAAGAGTTCATATACTATAGCAATATATTTTATACTATAGCAAGAGTTTATATACTAAAGCAATATAGTTTATACTATAGCAAGAGTTAATATACTATAGCAAGAGTTCATATACTATAGCAATATATTTTATACTATAGCAAGAGTTTATATACTATAGCAAGAGTTTATATACTATAGCAAGAGTTCATATACTATAGCAATATATTTTATACTATAGCAAGAGTTTATATACTAAAGCAATATAGTTTATACTATAGCAAGAGTTAATATACTATAGCAAGAGTTCATATACTATAGCAATATATTTTATACTATAGCAAGAGTTTATATACTATAGCAAGAGTTCATATACTATAGCAAGAGTTTATATACTATAGCAATATAGTTTATACTATAGCAAGAGTTTATATACTATAGCAAGAGTTTATATACTATAGCAAGAGTTTATACTATAGCAAGAGTTTATACTATAGCAAGAGTTCATATACTATAGCAAGAGTTTATATACTATAGCAAGAGTTAATATACTATAGCAAGAGTTTATATACTATAGCAAGAGTTTATATACTATAGCAAGAGTTAATATACTATAGCAAGAGTTTATATACTATAGCAAGAGTTAATATACTATAGCAAGAGTTTATATACTATAGTAAGAGTTAATATATTATAGCAATATAGTTTATACTATAGCAAGAGTTCATATACTATAGCAATGCTATAGTTTATATAGTACTATAGTTTATATAATATAGAAAATGTTCATTCATTTAAAATAAACATAAATAAAGTGCTACATCTGTCTGTCCGTCACCGGTGCCACCTTACTCATAAGCGGTCAAACCTGAAGACAGTAATATAGTCTAGGAACTGGTGTCGAATTTATCGTGTACAAAGAATCCAAAATTCAAACTGGTTCCGGTTCAGTAACTTTTGATTCATAATTCGATGGATAGGAATCAGACTGACCCAAATTCAGTATGTTTTATAAGACTATTTAATTGTGAATGGACTGAAATTTTCTGGAAACCTTCGGTCTATGGTCCTACAGAACGCTATTGATTTGCTCTGAGAAATTCGAAAAGGGTTTTGAAATATTCGAATTCTAAGTTATAATGGAATATAGTACAAATTAGAAATTAAATGGTAACATAGGAAATCAATATAGGAAACGCATTATTCGAATAAAAAACTGTTTAAAAGTGTTCTAGAATAATATATGCATTAATCTTGTTTTGAAATTCGAAGTAGGAGTTATTTAAAATATATTTAATGAAATAGTAATGAATTTTGCTCTGATTTTATTAACTGTTTAAAATGGATGGAATATAAGTTATTTAGATGTACTTAATTATAGTTATTGCCTACGCAGATTGCAGAAGGTAATGTTCTTACGCGCCATTTATACTAATGCCAGTAGGGAAAGTTCCGAATTATCGGTCAGTTCCACATCTTCGGACATATAAGAAAATATGTCCGAAGATGTAGTACTGACCGATAATTCGGAACTCACCTGACCGACTCGTCATCCATTGACTGATTTAACTAAATAGATTTTAACCTCGAAAATTTGGAACTATGTTTTTTTTTAATAATTACAGTTAGTGTAACCCGGAGACATGACAACAAATTATTTTTTTTTTTAAATAAATTTCAAAGACTTGATATACATATAAAATGTATTATATGAAAAATTATACAGAATATCGATTTAGTGGTTGTTTATAAAATCTAATAACAACACAAATATAGCTTTATCACTACGAAATAATAAACCCATTCATTTACAATTCACATCTACCATTCATTCTTATCATTTCAATACCTTTATCGAAAGAGGGCTAATGATCTACATTGGCAAACTGCATGTGAAATCTATAGGTGGCTCTTTTTATTTTGACGGTATTTAGTAGTGTAACCACGTTACTAGTGCAGTCAAGTAAATAATGTCCAATTTTGATCAATATAATTAAATGTGTTAAATACATTTTAATTTATTTAAATCCCTTAATTAAATAATCTATATAATTATATAGCTCCCTAAAATAGCACTGAAGTTAATCGATAAAATGTGTATTAACAATTGGTCCAAAAGTGACTTCACAAATATCGATTTATAATATAGAAAAACAGAAAGTTACTTTTGGGACAGTTGAAAAGTTTGTTTTAATATATTTTGAGATGAATATTTGACTAGTCATGAAGTGACGATGTAGAACCAGTTGGTGCCATAAAATCTTAATAGACGCTATTGTAGTACCTGTTATATTCATTAACTAATTACGGTCTGTAACTAGTCGTACAACTCCTAATGGAACACACTAGTTCCTTCCTAGTTATGCAAATAAATGCATATCATAGCTTATTCTATCCCTTATTCTTTTCTTGCGTGCTCCATGGATTCTACCAATAGTTGATAGTTTTGCAGTACACTTGCGCTATTTACTGATTTTGCGCAATCTCGAGAATGCGCTGCACGATTTTAGGATCTTGAAAATGTGCGACAATCCTGAGAATATGAGATTGTCGCACAACTTTAAGATCCTAAAAAGTTTTCCGCGCATTCTCGAGATTGTGCAACTCGGCAAAAGCCGCGGAGCACATTATAGCCAGTACCGTTACAACAGGTCCACTCATCTCACGGTCAAGTTTATTAGCGTTTGTGGTCACACCTCATCATCTACATCTGATGAGCTTTTTCCGGTAATGTGCGGTTGCTTTGCCGGTGGGAAAAGCAACGGACAGTCAAAAAAGTAACCGTGAAAATTTCCTAGTGTAATTATATTGCGGTATTTTTTTTTTCTCTCAAACCAGATTTCGAAAATTGGTTGAGTTTTGAAAATCATGAGTTATATACTTTTGTTATATATTATTTACTGAAATACAATTCTGACAAGAAGGATTTTTTCCTGGAATATCCCAGGAACAATTTTTTTTTTTTTTCATATTTCAAAGGAAATATCGTATTAGAACTTAGTATTTTTTTTTTAAAGCAAATATACTTATTATTCCATACAAAATATCAATGTTAAACAACCATTTGACTTAACATCATTTTATATGCATTTCCAGAGAATGCATGTAACCGCAAGTGGATAGAATTATGTGTCTCTTTTTACCATTATTTAATGTAGAGGGACATCCTTAAAATGTTCAATGATATCATCTGAGTTCAAACACCTTACCGCGAGGACATGGAAACCGCCACCGATCTGGCGGTTTTGAAATAAAAAGATCATCTATCTACGACAATAAATGATTAGACAGAAATACAATAGTAATCCATCATAAATTAAAACACTTACAGTCTACCGTCTTTCGTCGGACATTCCCGACAAGGAATTCCAAGGACAAGGTCTGTAATTATGATAATTTACTAACTATGATATTTTGTGCTAAAATGGCCTTTCTATTTAGCCCAATGGCCGATGTAGCGATGGTAATTTAGCGACTGCGTTTCAGCATCGTAAGGCTTTCGTCCCACAGTGAACTGCACCGTTTGACCTTGTGAAGGACAAACGCCATCATAGGGTGAAGGGACCCTTCCTATCGTCAGAGTGAAGGGGTGAAGGGACCCTTCCTATCGTCAGAGTGAAGAGGTGAAGGGATTCATCCTACGTATGTCCTTCAATTTTTGTAACGGCAAACTCTTCTTTTTTCACTTCATAGTGCATTTTTAATTATAAACTGCAATTCAACATAATTCTAATCACTGTCACCAATATGTCTTTTTCGAAAACTGCATATGAATTCATGCTCCAATGTACCGTATTCCAATGCAGTGTTCTTTACAATTGGTTTTGTTATTAGGACACATTGCCAGTGGAATCATGGCACTATAGTCACTATACTCACTATAGTGAGTATAGTCCCTCTAGAATCAAGACGCTACTCGCCAACTTTTAGGTCATCGTCCGAAACAACCACCTGCCACCCCCCTTAGCAAGGGGCTCACCCCCCAGTGGGGGGCAAACAATAGCACATAGCGTTCATTTACCTCCTTGAAGTGGGTGGAAGGAAGGGGGGGTCAGATTGCAGGATAGGGGGAGTCAAAATTTGTTATAAAAGCATATACGAACAATTGGTAATAACAAAATACCAGAACGTATTTTCTTAACTAATACCATATTAGGTATTCATACACTACTATCTAGCTAACTACTACCTACTGTGTTATTAAAATTAACTAGTGAGTTTAACTTTACCTAGCATGTTCTACCTAGTGCCTTGCACAGGACAATAACCAGTTGATGTGCGATTCTTTAAAATCCTTGAACTCTTAGTCTTGCTCTATGGCTCTGACAAACGAGAAAGAGACCAACCTACTGTCAATAGTGAGTTGTTTTAGAACCTACTGTCAATAGTGAGTTGTTTTAGAACCTACTGTCAATAGTGAGTTGCTTTAGAACCTACTGTCAATAGTGAGTTGCTTTAGAACCTACTGTCAATAGTGAGTTGCTTTAGAACCTACTGTCAATAGTGAGTTGCTTTAGAACCTACTGTCAATAGTGAGTTGTTTTAGAACCTACTGTCAATAGTGAGTTGCTTTTGAACCTACTGTCAATAGTGAGTTGCTTTAGAACCTACTGTCAATAGTGAGTTGCTTTAGAACCTACTGTCAATAGTGAGTTGTTTTAGAACCTACTGTCAATAGTGAGTTGTTTTAGAACCTACTGTCAATAGTGAGTTGCTTTAGAACCTACTGTCAATAGTGAGTTGCTTTAGAACCTACTGTCAATAGTGAGTTGCTTTAGAACCTACTGTCAATAGTGAGTTGTTTTAGAACCTACTGTCAATAGTGAGTTGCTTTAGAACCTACTGTCAATAGTGAGTTGCTTTAGAACCTACTGTCAATAGTGAGTTGTTTTAGAACCTACTGTCAATAGTGAGTTGCTTTAGAACCTACTGTCAATAGTGAGTTGCTTTGAACCTACTGTCAATAGTGAGTTGTTTTAGAACCTACTGTCAATAGTGAGTTGTTTTAGAACCTACTGTCAATAGTGAGTTGCTTTAGAACCTACTGTCAATAGTGAGTTGCTTTAGAACCTACTGTCAATAGTGAGTTGCTTTAGAACCTACTGTCAATAGTGAGTTGCTTTAGAACCTACTGTCAATAGTGAGTTGTTTTAGAACCTACTGTCAATAGTGAGTTGTTTTAGAACCTACTGTCAATAGTGAGTTGCTTTAGAACCTACTGTCAATAGTGAGTTGCTTTAGAACCTACTGTCAATAGTGAGTTGCTTTAGAACCTACTGTCAATAGTGAGTTGTTTTAGAACCTACTGTCAATAGTGAGTTGCTTTAGAACCTACTGTCAATAGTGAGTTGCTTTAGAACCTACTGTCAATAGTGAGTTGTTTTAGAACCTACTGTCAATAGTGAGTTGCTTTAGAACCTACTGTCAATAGTGAGTTGCTTTGAACCTACTGTCAATAGTGAGTTGCTTTAGAACCTACTGTCAATAGTGAGTTGTTTTGAACCTACTGTCAATAGTGAGTTATTTTGAACCTACTGTCAATAGTGAGTTGTTTTGAACCTACTGTCAATGGTGAGTTGCTTTAGAACCTACTGTCAATAGTGAGTTGCTTTAGAACCTACTGTAAATAGTGAGTTGTTTTGAAACTACTGTCAATAGTGAGTTGATTTTGAACCTACTGTAAATAGTTAGTTGTTTTGAACCTACTGTCAATAGTGAGTTGCTTTGAACCTACTGTAAATAGTGAGTTGCTTTGAACCTACTGTAAATAGTGAGTTGTTTTAGAACCTACTGTAAATAGTGAGTTGCTTTGAACCTACTGTAAATAGTGAGTTGATTTTGAACCTACTGTCAATAGTGAGTTGGTTTTGAACCTACTGTCAATAGTGAGTTGCTTTTTAACCTACTGTCAATAGTGAGTTGGTTTTTCTACCTACTGTCAATAGTGAGTTGCTTTTTCTACCTACTGTCAATGGTGAGTTGTTTTGAAGAGAAATGCAAGTCACGCTCTCTAAACAACTAATTATTATAACCTATGTACTCTTATAAGTAATATTCATCTAATTGTTTATTTTGGTGTTACAGTCAGAGAAAAGTGTACCTGTGATGATGTACTATCAGAGAAAAGTGTACCTGTGATGATGTACAGTCAGAGAAAAGTGAACCTGTGATGATGTACAGTCAGAGAAAAGTACATCATCACAGTGACTCTTTTCTCTGACTGTACATCATCACAGTGACTCTTTTCTCTGATAGTACATCATCAGAGTGACTCTTTTCTCTGATAGTACATCATCACAGTGACTCTTTTCTCTGATAGTACATCATCACAGTGACTCTTTTCTCTGATAGTACATCATCAGAGTGACTCTTTTCTCTGATAGTACATCATCACAGTGACTCTTTTCTCTGGTAGTACATCATCACAGTGACTCTTTTCTCTGATAGTACATCATCACAGTGACTCTTTTCTCTGATAGTACATCATCAGAGTGACTCTTTTCTCTGATAGTACATCATCACAGTGACTCTTTTCTCTGATAGTACATCATCACAGTGACTCTTTTCTCTGATAGTACATCATCACAGTGACTCTTTTCTCTGATAGTACATCATCACAGTGACTCTTTTCTCTGATAGTACATCATCACAGTGACTCTTTTCTCTGATAGTACATCATCACAGTGACTCTTTTCTCTGATACTACATCATCACAGTGACTCTTTTCTCTGATAGTACATCATCACAGTGACTCTTTTCTCTGATAGTACATCATCACAGAGACTCTTTCTCTGATAGTACATCATCACAGTGACTCTTTTCTCTGACAGTGCATCATCACAGTGACTCTTTCTCTGATAGTACATCATCACAGTGACTCTATTCTCTGATAGTACATCATCACAGAGACTCTTTCTCTGATAGTACATCATCACAGTGACTCTTTCTCTGATAGTACATCATCACAGTGACTCTTTTCTCTGATAGTACATCATCACAGAGACTCTTTCTCTGATAGTACATCATCACAGTGACTCTTTCTCTGATAGTACATCATCACAGTGACTCTTTTCTCTGATAGTACATCATCACAGAGACTCTTTCTCTGATAGTACATCATCACAGTGACTCTTTTCTCTGATAGTACATCATCACAGTGACTCTTTTCTCTGATAGTACATCATCACAGTGACTCTTTTCTCTGACAGTACATCATCACAGTGACTCTTTTCTCTGACAGTACATCATCACTGTGACTCTTTTCTCTGATAGTACATCATCACAGTGACTCTTTTCTCTGATAGTACATCATCACAGTGACTCTTTTCTCTGATAGTACATCATCACAGTGACTCTTTTCTCTGATAGTACATCATCACAGTGACTCTTTTCTCTGATAGTACATCATCACAGTGACTCTTTTCTCTGACAGTACATCATCACAGTGACTCTTTTCTCTGACAGTACATCATCACAGTGACTCTTTTCTCTGATAGTACATCATCACAGTGACTCTTTTCTCTGATAGTACATCATCACAGTGACTCTTTTCTCTGATAGTACATCATCACAGTGACTCTTTTCTCTGACAGTACATCATCACAGTGACTCTTTTCTCTGATAGTACATCATCACAGTGATTCTTTTCTCTGATAGTACATCATCACAGTGACTCTTTTCTCTGATAGTACATCATCACTGTGACTCTTTTCTCTGGTAGTACATCATCACAGTGACTCTTTTCTCTGATAGTACATCATCACAGTGACTCTTTTCTCTGATAGTACATCATCACAGTGACTCTTTTCTCTGATAGTACATCATCACAGTAACTCTTTTCTCTGACAGTACCTACCCTAGATGTACTGTGACATAACCTACAGACATTCATCGAGAGCATCCCTGTGCATCAGGTCACATCTAAAAGGACTCAGTCTAACAGCGCTCCATAAAAGGTGTGCCAGTGATTGACTTACTCCTGGAGCATTTGTTGTGGGGGGGGGGGGAGGAGACACCTGGAAAAGAGTTGCCTAGGTTGCTTCCCTAGTTGTGGGAGTGCATTTACTAGGTATCCCTAGTTGTCGGAGTGCATTTACTAGGTGTCCCTAGTTGTGGGAGTGCATTTACTAGGTGTCCCTAGTTGTGGGAGTGCATTTACTAGGTATCCTTAGTTGTAGGAGTGCATTTACTAGGTGTCCCTAGTTGTGGGAGTGCATATGCTCCATGCAATGGGCAAATTTGCAACTCTCGAGAATGCACTGCTTATAGATTAGTTAGAAACATTCAACATAAATCACCGTTATGTAGTTTGTTGTGTCCTCTAGTTTGTATTACTGAACACTTCATGATTACTTAATTGATTACCTGGCTTTACTTGACAGGGAGGGTTAGGGATGGGTATACGATTAGTATACGATTAGTATACGATTATTATACAATTTCATAATAAATAAAACTAGATTATGTGCACTTGGTAGAGCGCACATTTTCGCCGCAGTTTTGACCTGTTCTCTCCCAAAATTTAATAAACTGCTAACTGGATAATAATCAATCGTTCCACAAAGTTTCATGCAATATGGTACAATCCTTTTTGAGTTATAAATGACCATGACTTTGACCTTTGACCGGGTCACTCCCAAAATTCTAGCAGCAGGTCACTGGACATGGACCAATCGTTTCACCAAATTTCTGGTAATTTGGTTGAACACTTTTTCAGTTAAGCGAATAACAAGATGATAAATAAATATAAATAAATAAATATAAATAAATAAACGACGACTAAAATATGACCTTCCCGTATTCTGCGAAGGTAATAAAGATATATTAAAACATGCTAGCCTTTGGGGGGTTGAACGGATTTGAAAACGGACAGCGCATTCTCGATGGGGTGTAACACATGTGCTAGGTTTGTCCTAGCTAAGTGACTGCATGTGCTAGGTGTGTCCTAGCTATGTGACTGCATGTACTAGGTGTGTCCTAGCTATGTGACTGTATGTACTAGGTGTGTCCTAGCTGTGTGACTATATGTACTAGGTGTGTCCTAGTTGTGTGACTGCATGTACTAGGTGTGTCCTAGCTGTATGACTGCATGTGCTAGGTGTGTCCTAGCTATGTGACTGCATGTACTAGGTGTGTCCTAGCTGTGTAACTGCTTGTACTAGGTGTGTACTAGCTGTGTGACTGCATGTACTAGGTGTGTCCTAGCTGTGTGACTGCATGTACTAGGTGTGTCCTAGCTATGTGACTGCTTGTACTAGGTGTGTCCTAGCTGTGTGACTGTATGTACTAGGTGTGTCCTAGCTATGTGACTGCATGTACTAGGTGTGTCCTAGCTGTGTAACTGCTTGTACTAGGTGTGTACTAGCTGTGTGACTGCATGTACTAGGTGTGTCCTAGTTGTGTAACTGCATGTACTAGGTGTGTCCTAACTGTGTAACTGCTTGTACTAGGTGTGTCCTAGTTGTGTAACTGCTTGTACTAGGTGTATGTCAGATAGTTTAGAGAATGCTGGTGTAATCAGGACAATGTTAATGCCCCGGGGCTAGTCAAGTTCAACCTCCTGTTAAAATGTAGTTCGTTCACCCTGACTAATGTTTCACTAAATAAATAGATACACATACAATATATTTCTTTTAAATGTATAGTGGTGAACAAATGTATGAATAGAAACATATTAAATAGATAGAGTTTAAAATAGAAAATATAGTGATTTAATGATAATTAAATTATCTAAATTTAAAGTATTGATGTCATCCATAGATATTATTCAGTTATGAATGTATTTTTCATGAATTTTATATTAAAGAGAAAATATTGTTTGATGCATGTACATACAAATATGCATGATAAAAAAATCTGGAATATTGTTTTTTTCTTATACCTTTTTTCTTTCTTTCTTTCTTCATATTCAGGATTTTTATCGTTCAAGCAATGCCACCTAAAAACACAACTGTAACACCTGCCTATATAGTACTGACATCATAGATAAGAGTGCATCATGGTGTGTGTACTAGGCTAGGTAAAGTAAGATAAATAAAAAAATTATTTAATTTTCATATTTATAGAACTTTCCATGCATTTTCATCCTTTTTTCTAGTATAATATTTTTTTTTTTCACAGTTAGTACTCCATATTTTGGTAGAAATATAATAACTTTTTCTTGAATATCTTAATTTCTTGGAATAATAATTGCATCTATATAGCGTGGTATTAAATTGTACTGTTTATAGCTGCTAAAACACGACAAGGCATTGCTGTCAAAGATTACAGTACTTACTATGCAGTTACTCATTGAGGTGACATGTAAGAATACGCTTTGCATGCAGTGATTATCGGGCCAATGTTGTCCCAATATTGCCAATGTTGTCCCAATATTGCCAATGTTGCCAATGTTGTCCCAATATTTCCAATGTTGTTCTAATATTTCCAATGTTGTCCCAATATTGCCAATGTTGTCCCAATATTTCCAATGTTGTTCTAATATTTCCAATGTTGTCCCAATATTGCCAGTGTTGTCCCAATGTTGCCAATGTTGTCCCATTATTTCCAATGTTGTTCTAATATTTCCAATGTTGTCCCAATATTGCCAATGTTGTCCCAATATTTCCAATGTTGTTCTAATATTTCCAATGTTGTCCCAATATTGCCAGTGTTGTCCCAATTTTGCCAATGTTGTCCCAATTTTACCAATGTTGTCCCAATATTTCTAATGTTGTCCCAATTTTTCCGATGTTGTTCCAATATTGCCAATGTTGTCCCAATATTTCCAATGTTGTCCCAATATTGCCAATGTTGTCCCAATATTGCCAATGTTGTCCCAATTTTGCCAATGTTGTCCCAATATTGCCAATGTTGTCCCAATATTGCCAATGTTGTCCCAATTTTTCCAATGTTGTCCCAATATTTCCAATGTTGTCCCAATATTTCCAATGTTGTCACAATATTGCCAATGTTGTCCCAATATTGCCAATGTTGTTCTAATATTTCCAATGTTGTCCCAATATTTCTAATGTTGTCCCAATTTTACCAATGTTGTCCCAATATTGCCAATGTTGTCCCAATATTGCCAATGTTTTCCCAATATTTCCAATGTTGTCCCAATATTTCTAATGTTGTCCCAATATTTCCAATGTTGTCCCAATATTTCCAATGTTGTCCCAATATTTCCAATGTTGTCACAATATTGCCAATGTTGTCCCAATATTGCCAATGTTGTTCTAATATTTCCAATGTTGTCCCAATATTTCTAATGTTGTCCCAATTTTTCCAATGTTGTCCCAATGTTGCCAATGTTGTCCCAATATTGCCAATGTTGTCCCAATATTGCCAATGTTGTCCCAATATTTCCAATGTTGTCCCAATATTTCCAATGTTGTCCCAATATTTCCAATGTTGTCCCAATATTTCTAATGTTGTCCCAATTTTTCCAATGTTGTCCCAATATTGCCAGTGTTGTCCCAATTTTGCCAATGTTGTCCCAATATTGCCAATGTTGTCCCAATTTTTCCAATGTTGTCCCAATATTTCCAATGTTGTCCCAATATTTCCAATGTTGTCCCAATATTTCCAATGTTGTCACAATAATTCCAATGTTGTCCCAATATTTCCAATGTTGTCCCAATATTTCCAATGTTGTCCCAATATTTCCAATGTTGTCACAATATTGCCAATGTTGTCCCAATATTGCCAATGTTGTTCTAATATTTCCAATGTTGTCCCAATATTTCTAATGTTGTCCCAATTTTTCCAATGTTGTCCCAATATTGCCAATGTTTTCCCAATATTGCCAATGTTGTCCCAATATTGCCAATGTTGTCCCAATATTTCCAATGTTGTCCCAATATTTCCAATGTTGTCCCAATATTTCCAATGTTGTCCCAATATTTCCAATGTTGTCCCAATATTTCCAATGTTGTCCCAATATTTCCAATGTTGTCCCAATATTTCCAATGTTGTCACAATATTGCCAATGTTGTCCCAATATTGCCAATGTTGTTCTAATATTTCCAATGTTGTCCCAATATTTCTAATGTTGTCCCAATTTTTCCAATGTTGTCCCAATATTGCCAATGTTGTCCCAATATTGCCAATGTTGTCCCAATATTGCCAATGTTGTCCCAATATTGCCAATGTTGTCCCAATGTTGTCCCAATATTTCCAATGTTGTTCCAATATTTCCAATGTTGTCCCAATATTGCCAATGTTGTCCCAATATTTCCAATGTTGTTCTAATATTTCCAATGTTGTCCCAATATTGCCAATGTTGTCCCAATATTGCCAATGTTGTCCCAATTTTTCCAATGTTGTCCCAATATTTCTAATGTTGTCCCAATTTTTCCAATGTTGTCCCAATATTGCCAATGTTGTCCCAATATTTCCAATGTTGTCCCAATATTGCCAATGTTGTCCCAATATTGCCAATGTTGTCCCAATTTTGCCAATGTTGTCCCAATATTGCCAATGTTGTCCCAATTTTTCCAATGTTGTCCCAATATTTCCAATGTTGTCCCAATATTTCCAATGTTGTCACAATATTGCCAATGTTGTTCTAATATTTCCAATGTTGTCCCAATATTTCTAATGTTGTCCCAATTTTACCAATGTTGTCCCAATATTGCCAATGTTGTCCCAATATTGCCAATGTTGTCCCAATATTGCCAATGTTGTCCCAATATTTCCAATGTTGTCCCAATATTTCTAATGTTGTCCCAATTTTTCCAATGTTGTCCCAATATTTCCAATGTTGTCCCAATATTTCCAATATTGTCACAATATTGCCAATGTTGTCACAATATTGCCAATGTTGTCCCAATATTGCCAATGTTGTTCTAATATTTCCAATGTTGTCCCAATATTTCTAATGTTGTCCCAATTTTTCCAATGTTGTCCCAATATTGCCAATGTTGTCCCAATATTGCCAATGTTGTCCCAATATTGCCAATGTTGTCCCAATATTGCCAATGTTGTCCCAATATTTCCAATGTTGTCCCAATATTTCCAATGTTGTCCCAATATTTCCAATGTTGTCCCAATATTTCTAATGTTGTCCCAATTTTTCCAATGTTGACCCAATATTTCCAATGTTGTCCCAATATTTCCAATGTTGTCACAATATTGCCAATGTTGTCACAATATTGCCAATGTTGTCCCAATATTGCCAATGTTGTTCTAATATTTCCAATGTTGTCCCAATATTTCTAATGTTGTCCCAATTTTTCCAATGTTGTCCCAATATTGCCAATGTTGTCCCAATATTGCCAATGTTGTCCCAATATTGCCAATGTTGTCCCAATATTGCCAATGTTGTCCCAATATTTCCAATGTTGTCCCAATATTTCCAATGATGTCCCAAGAAAAGGAGAACTACTTTAAAATATCATTGCTAAGCAGTGGACAGTCTGAAACAGTGGTACACATTACCTACGAATTATGAGGCTCTACTGTATATTCCACTCCTAGGGAAGTCTCATGCGTTAATAATTCGAAACAGTCCCGTTTTTCCGGTTACGGTGACAATTAACGGTAAATTCAAAAGGAACAAATCAACAAAACTGACCATTTTACTATCACAGTTTACGCTCATTTGTCTCCATTGCAACTGAGTTTACGCCACCACCTAAGTATACGCCACCACCTGAGTTTACTCTACGCTAATAATTTCAATGCTACACCTGTAATTATCTCATTTCTACTATTCTCAAATCTTACAAATTTGTCATCGTGTACTCAGACCAATTTTAAAATATCTACAAACATTACAATTAGTAAAGTTTCTATTTAGAATTAGTAAATAGCGTGAGACTCATCACAGACACACAGTTTACTCAGTGTGTTTTGTTATTCTTTTCACCATCAATTAGAGCAGACTGGTAATGTAAATCGCATGTTAATTACTTGCATCACTCCTTTTGTTCTTAGCTATCTGAAGTAAATATCTAACCGAAATGAAAAAGTAACTGTAACAGCATCGGTACACTGACTTAGTTCTAGTGCATCTATTCCGCGCAATTTGGAGATTTGCACAATCTCGAGAAAGTGCTGCGCATTTTAAACCTCTTCAAACACCTAATGCCGAGTATTATCTAATACTGATATATGTGTATAGGAGGGCATGCCGCCCCCCAATCTTCCTGCCAGATCTTTAAATAATCATAAAGTGTGCAGTACAACAAACTAGTGGATACAACCAACTACATATCTGTCACTTATGTTTAGATTTTTTTTTCTAGGGTTTTACGATCGTATGATATCATTTAATGTCGTGAATAGATTATCTTTTTACCCTCGTAATTAATCCATTAACTGTTTATTCACTGGTTATCCATTAACTGTTTATTCACTGGTTATTCATTAACTGTTAATTCACTGGTTATCCATTAACTGTTAATTCACTGGTTATCCATTAACTGTTAATTCACTGGTTATCCATTAACTGTTCATTCACTGGTTATCCATTAACTGTTCATTCATTTATTCACAGAAGTCAATGACTTATTAATAAATTCATTAATAAATTCCCATATATATTCATGCAGTGACTTCAATTACCAACCTATTGTTCATATATTCTCTCCTATCTGTTCTTTATTTGTCACACTACAGTATCGGTTATTTTCATTAATTGTGTTACATTAGGCAGATATTATACTGTTAATATTTTTTAATATTTTTTTTTTTTTGTAATTTGTTATTTCATTTAATTTTTGTATCAAGTAATTAGAAAATATAATTTATTACGAATACTAAACAAATAAAAAAGATAGCAATACACCAAGTTTCTTAAGTCTGAATAAACTGTTTTTCTTGTGATTATAATAAATGAAAATTCACCATTTTACTAAATAATTAATCCTAAAATGATAGGGTTACTAAAAAACTACAATTTAGTTATTGTTGGTTTCGTTCATTAGTCATCACATAGTCTGTAAGTCATCACATAGTCTGTAAGTCATCACATAGTCTGTAAGTCATCACATAGTCTGTAAGTCATCACACAGTCTCTAAGTCATCCCACAGTCTGTAAGTCATCACATAGTCTCTAAGTCATGACAGTCTGTAAGTCATCACACAGTCTGTAAGTCATCACACAGTCTGTAAGTCATCACACAGTCTGTAAGTCATCACACAGTCTGTAAGTCATCACACAGTCTGTAAGTCATCACATAGTCTGTAAGTCATCACATAGTCTGTAAGTCATCACACAGTCTCTAAGTCATCCCACAGTCTGTAAGTCATCACATAGTCTCTAAGTCATCCCACAGTCTGTAAGTCATCACACAGTCTGTAAGTCATCACATAGTCTGTAAGTCATCACATAGTCTGTATGTCATCACATAGTCTGTAAGTCATCACATAGTCTCTAAGTCATGATAGTCTGTAAGTCATCACACAGTCTGTAAGTCATCACACAGTCTCTAAGTCATGACAGTCTGTAAGTCATGACAGTCTGTAAGTCATGACAGTCTGTAAGTCATGACAGTCTGTAAGTCATGACAGTCTGTAAGTCATGACAGTCTGTAAGTCATCACAGTCTCTAAGTCATCACAGTCTCTAAGTCATGACAGTCTGTAAGTCATCACAGTCTGTAAGTCATCACAGTCTGTAAGTCATCACAGTCTGTAAGTCATCACAGTCTGTAAGTCATCACAGTCTGTAAGTCATCACAGTCTGTAAGTCATGACAGTCTGTAAGTCATCACACAGTCTGTAAGTCATCACAGTCTGTAAGTCATCACAGTCTGTAAGTCATCACAGTCTGTAAGTCATCACACAGTCTGTAAGTCATCACAGTCTGTAAGTCATCACAGTCTGTAAGTCATGACAGTCTGTAAGTCATGACAGTCTGTAAGCCATGGCAGTCTGTAAGTCATGACAGTCTGTAAGTCATCACAGTCTGTAAGTCATCACAGTCTGTAAGTCATCACAGTCTGTAAGTCATCACAGTATGTAAGTCATCACAGTCTGTAAGTCATCACAGTCTGTAAGTCATGACAGTCTGTAAGTCATCACAGTCTGTAAGTCATCACAGTCTGTAAGTCATCACAGTCTGTAAGTCATCACACAGTCTGTAAGCCATCACAGTCTGTAAGTCATGACAGTCTGTAAGTCATGACAGTCTGTAAGTCATCACAGTCTGTAAGTCATCACAGTCTGTAAGTCATCACAGTCTGTAAGTCATCACAGTCTGTAAGTCATCACAGTCTGTAAGTCATCACACAGTCTGTAAGTCATCATACAATCTGTAAGTCATCACAGTCTGTAAGTCATCACAGTCTGTAAGTCATCACAGTCTGTAAGTCATCACAGTCTGTAAGTCATCACAGTCTGTAAGTCATCACAGTCTGTAAGTCATCACAGTCTGTAAGTCATCACAGTCTGTAAGTCATCACAGTCTGTAAGTCATCACAGTCTGTATGTCATCACAGTCTGTAAGTCATCACAGTCTGTAAGTCATCACAGTCTGTAAGTCATCACAGTCTGTAAGTCATCACAGTCTGTAAGTCATGACAGTCTGTAAGTCATGACAGTCTGTAAGTAACGAAAGTGTAGGAGAAAGTAAGTCTCAAGGTGACTCTTAGAGGGAAAGTAAAGAGAAGAGAATATCTTAGACGGAGAACTGATAGTGAGGGTATGCTAGTGCACCATTTAGTACACTATTTAGTACACTGTGTAGTACATAGTACACTGTGTACCATACAATACATATTGTTCTATATACTGCAGGGTGTACATTAGTTTTACCCTACTGCGGCCCAATGAATGAGTGCGAATCGTAAGAGCGAGATATACTCAGTAAATATACCCTCAGGTGGGAAATAGTTGGTACACAGTCACAAACTGATACCATTTTAGTTATTTGTCACACTCCTTTTTGTCTTCTGTACAACAAACTAGAAGTTAAAGTTTGTTCAACTAAGAAGTAAGTAACTGTTTCAGTCCTATCAGTCATTGACGACTGTAATCTATCTAATGATTCTCACCAACATTGACTGTAAGAATAGGGAGAATGTAGATGATGCTCATCTAAAATCTATTTATAAAAAAATTTATAAATTATAAACAAAAGAGAGCAGTCGTACAAGCACTATCTGTGTACTAAAAAGTAAACTGTGTACTAAAAAGTACAGTGTACTATTTAGTCACTGAATACTAAATAGCACACAATTATTTACTTAATACTACTCTATGACTAAATTCATTATTAGTAATTATTGTACATTTTGTTACTGTTCTGAACTCTCTTTTCTTTTTCTCTTTCATTAACTGTACATTATTGCAATAAAAAGAAGAGATCTACTGCACTGATTTGTGAGTGTTACTTCAAGAATCTAAACACTATAGTTAAACACATTCCTTATTGTGTATTGCCTATATCTTTTACCTATCTAATATAAATCAATACCAGAATTTAATTATTCCTCCATGTAAATCAATTAAAATTATTCAAAATCTGTCTGTTTTACAGACAATTTCACATTCTTAAATGGTCGAAAATATGAAATAGGTACCGAAATATATATATTGAAAAAAAAATATGTAAAAACTATTTATTTGTATAATTTTTAATGGACAGAAAATCAGGGTATGTATTTTAGTTACTCATTTATAACAAGTTTCACGTATAGATATTTTCATGAATAAATTATATCAATTTTGAAAAAAAACATAGAAAATAAAAATGAATTCGTATATTCAATTTAAAAAGAATAACCAAACCGTTAAATGGATAACCAAACTATTGAATGGATAACCAAACCATTGAATGGATAACCAAACCATTGAATGGATAACCAAACCATTGAATGGATAACCAAACCATTGAATGGATAACCAAACCATTGAATGGATAACCAAACCATTGAATTTTTTCACTTCCCGATTTTTCAATTAAAACACTAAAATCCTATAATCCTAAGACACTAAAATCCTATAATCCTAAGACACTAAAATCCTATAATCCTAAGACACTAAAATCCTATAATCCTAAGACACTAAAATCCTATAATCCTAAGACACTAAAATCCTATAATCCTAAGACACTAAAATCCTATAATCCTAAGACACTAAAATCCTATAATCCTAAGACACTAAAATCCTATAATCCTAAGACACTAAAATCCTATAATCCTAAGACACTAAAATCCTATAATCCTAAGACACTAAAATCCTATAATCCTAAGACACTAAAATCCTATAATCCTAAGACACTAAAATCCTATAATCCTAAGACACTAAAATCCTATAATCCTAAGACACTAAAATCCTATAATCCTAAGACACTAAAATCCTATAATCCTAAGACACTAAAATCCTATAATCCTAAGACACTAAAATCCTATAATCCTAAGACACTAAAATCCTATAATCCTAAGACACTAAAATCCTATAATCCTAAGACACTAAAATCCTATAATCCTAAGACACTAAAATCCTATAATCCTAAGACACTAAAATCCTATAATCCTAAGACACTAAAATCCTATAATCCTAAGACACTAAAATCCTATAATCCTAAGACACTAAAATCCTATAATCCTAAGACACTGTAATCCCAGTACCTAAAGTAATAAGTAATAAAACTTTAATTCCTAAAATACTACAGTTTAAAGCTTCAAAGTCCTAGTCCCAAAGTCCTAGTCTCAAAGTCCTAGTCCCAAAGTCCTAGTCCCAAAGTCCTAGTCTCAAAGTCCTAGTCTCAAAGTCCTAGTCTCAAAGTCCTAGTCTCAAAGTCCTAGTCTCAAAATCCTAGTCTCAAAGTCTTAGTCCCAAAGTCCTAGTCCCAAAGTCCTAGTCTCAAAATCCTAGTCTCAAAGTCCTAGTCTCAAAGTCCTAGTCTCAAAGTCCTAGTCTCAAAGTCCTAGTCTCAAAGTCCTAGTCTCAAAGTCTTAGTCCCAAAGTCCTAGTCTCAAAATCCTAGTCTCAAAGTCCTAGTCTCAAAGTCCTAGTCTCAAAGTCCTAGTCTCAAAGTCTTAGTCACAAAGTCCTAGTCCCAAAGTCCTAGTCTCAAAGTCCTAGTCCCAAAGTCCTAGTCTCAAAGTCCTAGTCTCAAAGTCCTAGCCCCAAAGTCTTAGTCTCAAAGTCCTAGTCTCAAAGTCCTAGTCCCAAAGTCCTAGCCCCAAAGTCCTAGTCTCAAAGTCCTAGTCCCAAAGTCTTAGTCTCAAAGTCCTAGTCTCAAAGTCCTAGTCTCAAAGTCCTAGTCCCAAAGTCCTAGCCCCAAAGTCCTAGTCCCAAAGTCCTAGCCCCAAAATCCTAGTCAATAAGTCCTAGTCCCAATTAATTGCCCAGGGTAATTGCACTATAATTTCCGGCAATGGGTGCACAGGTCCCGTTACTCGGGTTTCCTCAAGGAGTCACCTTGTGGGGGCTGTTGATCCCAGGCAGCCACGCCACCGCTAGTACAGTCACAAACAGGTGTCTGAGGTCTGACAGACAGTCAGTTGCAGTAGGCTGTTTGATTTCAATAGAGAAATATTGATGGTATTTTATCGTAAAATATCATAATTACAGGCATTGTAGAGTAAGTAATGATAAATTACGTTTGTATTTCAGTCTATAATTTAGACTGCTAAGTTCACATCTTCAGCATCGGAGAATTTAATGCTATTTTATGCTGACATTTTTTCCATTTTTCAATCGGTTAAAAATGTTTGGAATTTTGAAATTGATTTCCAAAGAATTTATTACTTGTTAAAATATTCCATTAAGTGGTAAATAGAAGTAAGTAATTAAAACAAGATCGACCTTTTCCGTAGGCAAATTAATGGTAAAATGTTCTACATAATTAATGGTATTCATATATAGTTATATAACATGACTGTTGACTCTCCCAAGGACAATATTAGCGAACAATGAACTAGTTTGGTATTCCTAGCATCTCTTTGGGAATTACTAGGCAGTAAGTTCTGCGTAGCTACTTACAACAGCTGTTACCGACGCTCATCGTAGAGTTTATATCGGTGATGATGAAAAGATCATCTAAATACGACAGAAAATGATAATTCGTAATTTATCATTAATTAATTGTAATTTATTATAAAATCTTTCGTCGGACATATGATTTTGTAAAAGATATAAAGAAGGTAGATTTAGTTCTAGAAGAAGTAAATTGAGGGCAATTCATACATATAAAATTCCATAAATGAGCTCACAGCGTTTGAAGGTAATGATTCATTGTTTAGATAAGGTTCCACACCTCCTCTCCTGACGATGAATTGACATCTTTCTATTCGAAAGCTACAGAGCCTGAACCAATCCGACATTTAGGAACTACTGATTAGCCTCACTTTACTACTACTGTGAGTGTTTGAGTTTTACAAACATTTGCATTACTAACAAATCCAGGATATATTTTTATAATTAATATTTGATGGGCAAGAATTCAACCGAAATTACCACGGCAAAGATAATCAAAAGGGATCAACAGATCATCATAAGGAAATGATCTTTGCGATAAGTACACAGGAAGTTGTACATGTGTAGTCCACACATGTGTGTGTTATTGATCTAAAAACAAATGTTTGAATTTTAACATCTGTCTAATTGTTAGCACGCGCCACAAGTCAAACTATTAGAAAGTAGCACACGGCAACAAACAGTACTCGGAAAGTGGGTATCAAATCAATCACAAGTCTCACGTTCTATGTTGCATGTTCTATTTTAACACTCACAATCCGAGTACTATGAGTGTCCTCCTAATAGAGAATCATTTAAGGACTCTACAGTACACCCATTCTGCACAAGCAGGCAAAGTGTTGGCAGAGATCTCCTCCATACTTCCGCTACTGTTACTTTCTATTGATTATTGGGATCAATATACCACACCTGTGAGGGTAACAACTTATACCTGTGCGGTAATTACTCCTGGAAGGTATTCCTACAAACTGAGGTTTGGTATGCTCGGTATGAATATACTATATATTAAATATTGTAATATTAAGTATACTAAAAAACTGGAAGATCAGTCTACTGAAATACTGGAATATCAGTCTACTAAAATACTGGAAGATCAGTCTACTAAAATACTGGGAGATCAGTCTACTAAAATACTGGAAGATTAGTCTTCTGAAATACTGGAAGATCAGTCTACTAAGATACTGGAAGATCAGTCTACTAAAATACTGGAAGATCAGTCTACTAAGATACTGAAAGATCAGTCTACTAAAATACTGGAAGATCAGTCTACTAAAATACTGGGAGATCAGTCTACTGAAATACTGGAAGATCAGTCCACTGAAATACAGGAAGATCAGTCTACTGAAATACTGGAAGATCAGTCTACTAAAATACTGGAAGATCAGTCTACTGGAATACTGGAAGATCAGTCTACTAAAATACTGGAAGATTAGTCTTCTGAAATACTGGAAGATCAGTCTACTAAGATACTGAAGATCAGTCTACTAAAATACTGGAAGATCAGTCTACTAAAATACTGGAAGATCAGTCTACTGAAATACTGGAAGATCAGTCTACTAAAATACTGGAAGATTAGTCTTCTGAAATACTGGAAGATCAGTCTACTAAGATACTGGAAGATCAGTCTACTAAAATACTGGGAGATCAGTCTACTGAAATACTGGAAGATCAGTCTACTAAAATACTGGGAGATCAGTCTACTAAAATACTGGAAGATTAGTCTTCTGAAATACTGGAAGATCAGTCTACTAAGATACTGGAAGATCAGTCTACTAAAATACTGGAAGATCAGTCTACTAAGATACTGGAAGATCAGTCTACTAAAATACTGGGAGATCAGTCTACTAAAATACTGGAAGATCAGTCTACTGAAATACAGGAAGATCAGTCTACTGAAATACTGGAAGATCAGTCTACTAAAATACTGGAAGATCAGTCTACTGAAATACTGTAAGATCAGTCTACTGAAATACTGTAAGATCAGTCTACTGAAATACAGGAAGATCAGTCTACTAAAATACTGGAAGATTAGTCTACTGAAATACTGGAAGATCAGTCTACTGAAATACTGGAAGATTAGTCCACTGAAATACTGGAAGATCAGTCTACTGAAATACTGGAAGATCAGTCTACTAAAATACTGGAAGATTAGTCTACTGAAATACTGGAAGATCAGTCTACTGAAATACTGGAAGATCAGTCTACTAAGATACTGGAAGATCAGTCTACTAAAATACTGGAAGATCAGTAATTAAGTACACTAAAAATCTCTCAAGTTAAAGAGGTAATTAACATCAATGATGTTAGTCTACTATTTACTTATCAATCAATACTAAAATAAGAGTAGTGTCTGTCTGTCCGTCACACTCAATCTTATAATACGCTTGGCAAGCAGCTGATGACATGGATAGGAAACTATTCTTCAAATTAATTAGATTTTAATTCATTCAATTGAAATTAATTGAGTGAAAGTGGAGTCAGGGATTTTAATTATTACATAAATTGAACTACCATCAGTGAACAAAAAATTTGTATAGTAACATTGCCGTCAATTTTGACAGAACTCGTACACTAGTATCAGTAATTTCATTTTTTTTTCAATTAATGACGATTCAGTTGTAAAGGCCATATCGCTGACGTCAAAAGGAAATTAAATACAAGGGACTGGAAGAAACAGTTGGAAAGAAAAGTGTCTCAACGAATAAAGTCCCCTGCCGCCAGTAGGTACCAAAGCTCATGGATGCAGAAAAGCTACTCCGTGATTGCAGTCACTTACCAAGGAATGTGACGAAAAGGGACACAAGCACTGGTGACTGCACCCACGGATGGAAGAGGAAAATGAAGAGGTGATAGTAAATGAAGCCTATGTGTCACAAAAACCTAAGACCTCGTAGTTGAATAAAATCAAAATATTACATTAATTAGATGCTTGCACACCATTGCATAGTTATAATATATTGGAGTCTCCTAACGGTACAGTTCGAATAACTATTCGACAGACGTGGTCAAAGTGAGTGTTGTAGATAGCAGAGTGATGGGAGAATGCGAAAACAACCTTCAAAAGTTGCAGCCAATGAGCTCCCTCTATTTCATATCTGTGACGTAAGGTAACCAACCACCTTATCCTATTGGCCCAGTAATTACCATAGAAATAGAACAGATATTTCCATTAACTTCGCATGGTAACGTAAATGCTAAACAATTCCACACAGATTTTAACATCATCCACTAATTGATGTCTGATCGGTAAGAAGAATTCTATAATGTGATTTATAAAATAAATAAGAAAATCTGATAGGTTTTTTTAGTAGCAAAAACAATTTACAAAATACTGTACTAACACAAAAATCTAAGAGGAAATGCAATATAGTGTGTACTATAGTGTGTACTATAGTGTGTACTATATACACTATACAGTATTTGTATATATATAAACCAATATTTTGATTTATTTATTAAAATTATATGCAGAGTGTTTAATACCCCAAATTTATCATAGATTTATAGTGTTATTGAATGTACCAAGTGACTGCTCCAGTTTCAATGCAGATCTGACACCTCATCTGAAGGGACTCGTGCAAGCGAAAACTAACTAATCTAGAAAACTAAGTAGTTTTGATAATTTAGTTAGTTGTGAAATAATATTCTTTTTATGTGAAATTCCCTATGTATGTATAAAAAAATTCTCTAGAATCGGAGTATCAGTTATTCATGAAAAGGTTTTATTTATTTTTATGCAAGCTGTCAAACTTTGTTGGATCTGAAATGAATAACCTGTATATTTTTTAGTATATACTATATACAGTAACCACGTGAACACTGTACACTGTGTTCACAGTGTACCTACAGTGTTCACAGTGTAGTTCCCACTGTACAGTGTTCACAGTGTACCTACAGTGTTCACAGTGTAGTTCCCACTGTACAGTGTTCACAGTGTACCTACAGTGACACAGTGTAGTTCCCACTGTACAGTGTTCACAGTGTACCTACAGTGGCACAGTGTAGTTCCCACTGTACAGTGTTCACAGTGTACCTACAGTGACACAGTGTAGTTCCCACTGTACAGTGTACCTCTACATTTTCTCCATCCCATTAATTTTAGAGTCTTTCTGTCGGGACAATGAACTTCCAGTGTATTTTAGTAACATTTCAAGCTGCCCTGTGGTTGGTGCGTGTCTTGCTGTCCTTTCTTCCCATTGGTCAGGACACTCCTTTGGCAGGTCCTAGCGGTTCAGGACAGCTATGCACTTTGCAACCTGCAGCTAGGGGATAACCGGAAAGGATAAGCAAAGGATAACCAGCAGATGCCCTGTGCTGGGGGTCAATTCACTAGAACTAGCTGGGCCTTAGTACCACTAGCTAAAGATACAACACTGACTGAAAAATTGCGAGTCAACCTGACTCATCACTTGAGTCAAGGCTGGCAAAACTTCATTTTGGAGTCTTTCTCTTGATTGACTCTACCTGAGTCAATCTTACTATGAATTGGGAGTCAATATGACTCTTGTTTTTGAGTGAAATATAAGGATGAGTCAAATTAACTCACATTTCTGGGACAAAAGTGAAAACTCAAATTTTCAGTCAATTTGACTCGTTTTGACTACGTTTTGACTACGTCCGAGTTATCGGACGGTTGCACGTCTTCGATCAAATGAAAAACACATATAATAATTATAATAAAGAGTTAAATTATAATTGTTATTCACATGGTTCATAATGTGGAACCGTCCGATAACTCGCAAGTTACCCTATGTGTATTGGGGATATACATATTTGTTTGGACTAATTTATAACTAAAAAATACCATAATTTAACCATAATACTACTACATATACAATAAAATTTTACTCAGTTTTTATGACTGTTTTCTCTTTCCAGATCAACAAAAGAATTTATTCATTAAAACACGCATCACTATTTAAAGGAGCGAAGAAACTGTTCTAAAATTATGATTTGTTTCAAACGGGTAAATTTCTATTTGTCTTCATTTTCCATAGGCATTTATTAGACGATATACATTTCTTTAACCAATTTCTGTAACAACACAAAATTTGGTGAAAAAATTACTGCTCCAATACAGATGTGGAAAAACAACAAAGTCGCAATTAGCAGCAAATTAAGTGTATCATTATACAAGAGTATCACTTTTTAAATTAGAAATTAAATTAAAATAAAATTAGTTTTCTATTCTACTAATAACCCATTGATGTTTATAAAAAAACAAATTCTATCGAAGATGTGGAACCGTCCTTTAATTCGTAACTTACCCTATTTATTTAATAAAGAGTAACAATTTGGTTTGTGATTCTTCTTCAGTTATTTTCTACAAGGTCCAATTTTCAATAAATAATTTGTTCATTCAAAATCATATTCACACTAAAAAATGTAATTATTTGTATATCAGTTTAAAATAGTTACGAGTTCCGATTTTTTGATATTTTGATATGAAACTTTAGTGTAATTTGTTGTACCCGCTAGTTTGTTGTACTGCACACTTACTGATTGTTTAATGACCTTGCAGTGGGGTATGGGGAGTCCACGATATACATATTGTTGTCCATGCTGATTATTATTATTATTCTAAATCATTTATACGTAACTTTTCATCTTTTACATAAATATTCTACTGACGTCATCCCTTCTAACGTCCACAGCACTAGAGCAAATAGGTTTTAATTTCCTCCTATTCGAACGAAATCCATGCTATAAGAGGCAGAGAGATAGACCAGAAGAAGATCAGTGATTGGGCAGGTGAAGTAGCACCCCAGTCGCAAATTGTAATCGCTATTTATCTATCGGTGATTATAATCGATGATAAAAAGAGCATCCATTTACGACAATAAATCATTTGACAAAAATACAATAGTAATTTATCATGAAGTTTAAACATTAGTAGTTTCTCGTCTTTCGTCGGACAAATATGATATCTTTTTCGGTTTTTTTTTTTAATCAACCTACAAACAATTTATGAGATAAAACCACAGGTAATTGTTACAGACAATGTAGTAAACCACAGCAGATGAACCATGTATAGTAAACCACGTCAGGTGACCGATGTATAGTAAACCACGTTGGGTGAACCATGTTTATATAGTTACGTTCCATGAATGCTATGTGGTTGTTTCCATTACAGTGGCTATTGGTGGTAACCTGTACCACAGGGTGTATTATCACAGTGGTCCTTCCACACTCTAAACATGATTATCTTCATTAAATTCGGTTGGTTTTGAACCAATGTCAAGATTTTAGAATTTTATTATATAGGTTTATATTTTACTTGGTACATACTATATTAAAATTTTGCTGCCATTGTTTACATTTTTACATGACTATATTTAGAGAAGTCAGTATTGAAACCATAATGTTATGAAACATTTACAAATTAGCAAAAGCTTGACATATTCTGCTATTCCACTCATTGATATCCCTGGGTTCATCCACGGACATTTCGTCTAACGAATATTTCATCCAACGGACATTTCGTCCACAGACAATTCGTCCACGAAATGCTTTATTTTGTATTATAATTATAATGTGTACTTATTGTTAATTATATACTATTTATATATATATTCTACAATATAAAAGTAGAAAACACTCTTTTTTGATGGTAATTAGCAATTAATGATCTTTGTCTTAATTCTTATTGCAATCTTCTTCTCCTGCTCCTGCTGGCCGGCAACAGGAAAATAATAAAAATGAATACTTTATTTAATGATATGAAGGTAGGCCTCACTCTTATTGTAACCTGGTCTTATAAAATCTGTAATAATAGCGAGGTATGTCTCGGAATTATTATAGTCTATGTTCTTTATATATTCACAATAACTAAAACTTTGGCGGTGTATTTTCACAATAACTACCATAAACATCAATATTAGTAGGCACTCAGATTAGCTTATTGGAAGCAATATTGGTTCAGAAATTAGTTTTTATGATAACATTTTTTTCAACAGTGACTACATAAAATACATACATGTATATAGTACTAAACAAGTGATTGATATTTAAATATGATATAAAAGAATTAGCTAAATATTGGTATATTTTAGTGTTACGTTTAATTATATAAACGTAAAAACATTCGTGGTATCGGATTGTTCAATATTTTCAGACTAATAATAAAACCATATAAAATAATTAACATTTTCCTCTATTATAATTATTTTATTCTCTTTCTTACGTTTCAAGATTTAGTTTTATTAGTTATTAGGACCCTTTTATTTCATATTTTAGATACTCATAACTCATCAATTAATGCAAAATATTAAAAGTAAATAACTTAATGATACAGTCGACCTGTTTAGCATATCTAATTTTATAACTGTAGTCGATAGATAAACATTTTTTATGTGTTCATATGAAATGGTTCGGCTAAAATCACTATAATAATATTATATATTTATACCTGGCTATTAATGTAATGGTAAAAAATACTAGGAAATATATCCCATAAACACTTTAAAATACAAAATAAAGCAATTCGTTGACGAAATGTCCGTTGGACGAAATGTCCGTTGGACGAAATGTCCGTTGGACGAAATGTCCGTTGGACGAAATGTCCGTTGGACGAAATGTCCGTTGGACGAAATGTCCGTTGGACGAAATGTCCGTGGCAAAATGTCCGTTGGACGAAATGTCCGTTGGACGAAATGTCCGTGGCAAAATGTCCGTTGGACGAAATGTCAGTGGACGAAGTGTCCGTTGGACGAAATGTCCGTTGGACGAAATGTCCGTTGGACGAAATGTCCGTTGGACGAAATGTTTGCGGACGAAATGTCCGTGGACGAAATGTCCGTTTGACGAAATGTTCGCGGAGGAAATGTCCGTGGACGAAATGTCCGTTGGACGAAATGTCCGTGGACGAAATGTCCGTAGACGAATTGACCATGGACGAAATGTCCTAGACCCCACTGGGTTGAGTATGTTAAACTTTACTCATGATTAATAACCATAAAAAAATCAGAGGTGATTTAAGTGACCATTTCCATCTGAACCTCTGTTAATACACCTGTTTAGAAACTTTTCATTCAGCCACTGTCTGACAGTTCGTAACCAATGAGGTGGGACTCCATCTTGCACCAAGAACAACTTTTATGAATCTGGTAAAATAGAAATGCTGACCAAGAGTCAGACTGAATTAACTAGAGATAATTATCACCATTAACATTTGTACCAATGTAAACTGTACCGAGAATTCCCCCTTCCCATATGGTCACCCACAGGGTTGAAGTGGCTTCTCTACTGTCCAGTGAGTGTTAGTAGTGCACCAGTGTACGGCAACTGTGAGTGTCTACTCCACAGTGGGTAAATGTGCTTCATCAGAAAACATTATGTGATGAAGAAAACCTAATTAACATTTTTTATAACTTTACATACGATAGATGTTAAAAATTAACTAAACGACAAATGGAAATTACTATAATATGTTTTCTACTATGCACGTTGATAAACTGTTACGTAATTAATGTTCAATATTCCTATTGACAATTTCTCTGTAATTGCTTTAAATATGCAGAACATAGGTTATATAACACATCAGAGTTAACAGAAAAGAAATCGATCAAGTATTCTGTTCATAATTAATTATATAAGAAATATTAAAATTCAACCGTCACTGTCCGACATTCTATTTGATTGAATAGAAGAACAAGAACGGGATACCAACTGGAAAATTAGGTATTTAATTACACTTTTAGGTACCTAATATTTCTTTAGGGTACAGATAGAAGTACAGGTGAGTAGAAGAAAAGTCACAAGGATAACTTAAATTGCATATTATAATAAAAACATAGAACCAAATTAGAAATGGTTTGCAGTTTTATAATCAGTAACCTTAGTTCTAATGAATAGAGAAATAAAAAAAATAGAGTGGAGGGGACCTTTAAAGCAACACACAGTCTGTGTTGAAAAACAACCATACACGCAAAACATCAAAACAACCACATGTAATAAGATTATACTTAAAACAACCAAATAACCCATATTACAATTAAACAACCAAACAACCAATATTACATTCAAACAACCAATATTATTTTCAAACAACCAATATTATTTTCAAACAACCAAACAACCAATATTAATTTTAACAACCAAACAACCACTATAATATTCAAGCAACAAATATAATATTCAAACAACCACTATAGTATTCTAACAATTTTTTAACCACTATAGTACTCTAACAACCACTATAGTACTCTAACAACCACTATAGTACTCTAACAACCACTATAGTATTCAAACAACCACTATAGTACTCTAACAACCACTATAGTATCTAAACAACCACTATAGTATTCAAACAACCACTATAGTACTCTAACAACCACTATAGTATTCAAAAAACCACTATAGTATCCAAACAACCACTATATTATCCAAACAACCACTATAGTATCCAAACAACCACTATAGTATTCAAAAAACCACTATATATATAGTATTCAAACAACCACTATAGTATTCAAACAACCACTATAGTATCCAAACAACCACTATATTATCCAAACAACCACTATAGTATCCAAACAACCACTATAGTATTCAAACAACCACTATAGTATTCAAACAACCACTATAGTATTCAAACAACCACTATAGTATCCAAACAACCACTATAGTATTCAAACAACCACTATAGTATCCAAACAACCACTATAGTATTCAAACAACCACTATAGTATTCAAACAACCACTATAGTACTCTAACAACCACTACAGTACTCTAACAACCACTATAGTACTCTAACAACCACTACAGTACTCTAACAACCACTACAGTACTCTAACAACCACTACAGTACTCTAACAACCACTATAGTACTCTAACAACCACTACAGTACTCTAACAACCACTACAGTACTCTAACAACCACTACAGTACTTTAACAACCACTATAGTACTTTAACAACCACTATAGTACTCTAACAACCACTATAGTACTCTATCAATCACTTTATTACTTTCTTTATCAATAGTTCGTCACTATTTGAAGCAATTCACTAAATAGTCTCTCTCCACCTTCACACAGTTACTGAGGTTCTTGTCTCTACAGGTTGAAGTGTTGTAATGTACGGCAATAGATATTTAGCCCCATAATGCCTTGCTAACAGACTTGTCCTTCTCATCGCAGAATTATAGATGATTATGTAAGGTAAAACCTACAAACTTAATTAAGGAGATAAAAAAACAATTAACTACGTACGATATTTTGTATTGGTAAGGTTTAGTGGCTACAGGTGGCGTTGTTTACATTGTTAAGGCCTTATGAGCTACAGCTGGTGGCGTTGTTTACATTGGTAAGGCCTTATAAGCTACAGGTGGCGTTGTTTACATTGGTAAGGCCTTATGAGCTACAGGTGGCGTTATTTACATTGGTAAGGCCTTATAAGCTACAGGTGGCGTTGTTTACATTGGTAAGGCCTTATGAGCTACAGGTGGCGTTATTTACATTGGTAAGGCCTTATGAGTTACAGGTGGCGTTGTTTACATTGGTAAGGCCTTATGAGCTACAGGTGGCGTTGTTTACATTGGTAAGGCCTTATGAGCTACAGGTGGCGTTGTTTGCATTGGTATGGCCTTATGAGCTAAAGGTGGCGTTGTTTACACTGGTAAGGCCTTATGAGCTACAGGTGGCGTTATTTACATTGGTAAGGCCTTATAAGCCACAGGTGGCATTGTTTACATTGGTAAGGCCATATGAGCTACAGGTGGCGTTGTTTACATTGGTAAGGCCTTATGAGCTACAGTTGGCTTTGTTTGGTCAAGGCTAAGCCATGCCATTGCCCCCATAACCTTGAGAGCAGTGGAGGAGGTTGGCAGTTCCACCCCCGGGGGGTAAGGAGGAGAGAGTCATTCGGTAGAAATGAACTCCAAGTGTAAAGTCGATATGCTGGTTTAACCCCTCAGTATCTCATCCGAATATCGTACTTTAAAGTCTCCTAAATTAAACAATCATTTAAACAGACACATGCACTTTTCGTACTGCATTATTCGAAAAGCTCTTCTTTAATAAGTTGCTTTAAGACTGTACTGTGGGTTCAAGGTCAAGAGCTGCATTTGCTTAAGTTCATCACTGTTTTGATTCGAAGTGATACAATTACTTCTCGGTGATATATCGCCACGTAAATGCTCTCTAGTGTCCAATATTTTCCTTCAGAATGCTCTAATGAGATCCAATTGCACATGTTTGGCACTAATCCTATTGGCAATAGGTTCCACAAATAGTAAGTGGGTTAATGGAGTGCTCTATATGTGTGATTAAATCATCTATTGTTTGTAGGTGATTTTAGAGCGTCAGCAATAAACAAAAAGACAGACGGAGTGTCAGCTATTGAACTGATGCTAGAATACCACTGTTTATTATACTAATAAACACATATAAACACAAATAATTACATAGAGAAGTTCCCCTGCCTACATAAAGAGTTTTATTATATTTATTGCGAGATGTTTCCTTGTGTTCTTTCCTAGTAACCTGCAATGACCCGAAGTCGAGACAGCCTTCAAATGATAACAAAATACAAGCACGAGAGAAATGTTTTGATAAACACCAAAGAGGCCTTGATAGAACTAAAGGCCTTGTTAGAACTAAAGGCCTTATTAGAACTAAAGGCCTTGTTAGAACTAAAGGCCTCGTTAGAACTAAAGGCCTTGTTAGAACTAAAGGCCTTGTTAGAACTAAAGGCCTTGTTAGAACTAAAGGCCTTGTTAGAACTAAAGGCCTTGTTAGAACTAAAGGCCTTGTTAGAACTAAAGGCCTTGTTGGAACTAAAGGCCTTGTTAGAACTAAAGGTTTTGCTACCGGACACTTTAGAACTAGAGGCCTTGTTACCGGGAACTTTAGAACTAGAAGCCTTTTTACCGGACGCTTTAGAACTAAAGACCTTTTTACCGGACACTTTAGAACTAGAGGCCTTTTTACCGGACACTTTAGAACTAGAGGCCTTTTTACCGGACACTTTAGAAGTAGGGGCCTTTTTACCGGACACTTTGCAACTAAAGGACTTGTTACCGGACACTTTAGAACTAGAGGCCTTTTTACCGGACACTTTACAACTAAAGGCCTTGTTACCGGACACTTTAGAAGTAAGGGCCTTTTTACCGGACACTTTACAACTAAAGGCCTTTTTACCGGACATTTTAGAACTAGAGGCCTTTTTACCGGACACTTTACAACTAAAGGCCTTGTTACCGGACACTTTAGAACTAGAGGCCTTTTTACCGGACACTTTACAACTAAAGGCCTTGTTACCGGACACTTTACAACTAAAGGCCTTGTTACCGGACACTTTACAACTAAAGGCCTTGTTACCGGACACTTTACAACTAAAGGCCTTGTTACCGGACACTTTACAACTAAAGGCCTTTTTACCGGACACTTTAGAACTAGAGGCCTTTTTACCGGACACTTTACAACTAAAGGCCTTGTTACCGGACACTTTAGAAGTAGGGGCCTTTTTACCGGACACTTTACAACTAAAGGCCTTTTTACCGGACACTTTACAACTAAAGGCCTTGTTACCGGACATTGCAGAACTAAAGGTCTCCTTACCGGACACTGAGGTAGAACTAAAGGTCTTTTTGATACTTTACAAGTGTAAAAATGCACTTCAAGTAAGTTTATCTGAGTGCATATCTTGTGGCTTTTCTTATCGTTAGTGCACAGGGTACGATGTAAGGTAATTAAACTGAACATTGTTCTTATTTTATGCCTTTATTTATTTACGAGTTATAACAACACACTGTAACATATGTTGTTTGATAATAGCCATTTAAAGATTTTATAGAGTTAAACACCACTGCCTCATTACACTGAAGAACTTATTGACTTTAGTTATTCTCCATCACAATCTACACAATATAGAGCAATAATTATAATTTTTTTTATCTAACCTAAAATGTGGAAGTGGCTCCATTGGCTCAGTTCGAAAGAGTTAGTGGTATAAGTAGAGCAAGAAAGGAGAGAGAGAGATAGGAAGATGAGTTACAGGGGTGATAGTGTGAGTGCAAGGACCTGGAGACCTTGACAACTATCACCCCCACCGCCCCCTGTCAGATAGGGGGGGGGGGCTTCTACTGATGGGGTGTGTGTGTGAGGTGTATAGGAGGTGTATGAGAGATTCATTGATGTAGGTGTATATATTAGGGGGGGGGGGGGGGGAGGCGGTCATTTCATTAGATAATTATGAAGTGTGCAGTACAACAAACTAGCGGATACAACAAACTGCATCACTGCCATTTATGTTAGAGTTTCGAAGTAATCTTCATTTATATATGGCAGTTATGTAGTTTGTTATATCCGCTAGTTTGTTGTACTGCACACTTCATGATTGTTTAATATTTGTTTAGACCTCAGACCGAAAGTTACGAGACCGCTCAAATCTCATTTTAAATAAATGTCAAAACACGTCCAAATCAGAACTCAAATTGGTTTTATAATTTTATAATTATAATTAGTAATTGACTGGGAAAATAACCCATGTGACTTGTAGGGATATTACCGGGTTACATAGGAACAGCCACCTAGGAACAATCACCTATAGGAACAATTGCCTAGAAACGAGGATCGTGTCTCCCCACAATGTGAATGTAACGAAGTTTTTGATGTATAATGAATTAGTTCCATTATTTATCTAGATATATTTCAATTATTGAAATACTGAAAGAATAAATAGTATAAATATTCTATCACACATGAAATTACATATTTATATGGAAGCTGAATACATAATATTTATTTTATGAAATGAAATTAACTAAATATGATATCACGTTTGAAAGCCTCGAAATATATAATTAATATTAAGTTCCACAATTCAGTTAGTACAGAAGCCACTGCAAAAGCTGTTTGGTTCTATACCGGTCCCTCCCTTCCAACCGACGCTAGTTGCGCTCTTCCTTCACTTCACTCTTCCGGAGTACCATGGAATCCAGTCGAGAAATCATTGACCTCAAAGTCTAATGAACTCAATTCCAATCATATATATCAATCGCATTCTCCCATCGTATCTTTTCCACCTTGTACCTATTTAATGAGCTTCTTCCGGCTTGCAACGTTCAACAACCACACGTCCGAAGAACCACCCCAAGAACCAGAGGACCGAAGCCATTCTTGCACACGCTAGAATGGTTCAGGCAGCAGGCAGTCAAAACCTGTTGTTGAGGGATGCCTTCCGCGTGTATAAAGTGCGTATCTTGAATGCTTTGGAGTCTCCTTTTAAGCAATTTGTAAGAACAAGTAGGTTGTCTCTTTAAAAACTAACCAATCAGTTCTCATCTCATAGGCATCAGGTTAGGCGAAGGTTAGACCGTACAGTGTTAAACTTCTTCAGGATGACTAGGCACATATTTATGACTGTCCTGCTCTATGATTTGTATCTCAAATTCTACGTTATAATTATCTAATAACATTATCCGGGTTTCCCGGTGGTAGGAAGACATTCTGACTTAGAAACATTGAATTTAGTACGCTGACTGAACAGAGTTTTACACGGTAGGTTCACGCCGCACCGATTCCTATCGCTCTTTTATAATCCTACGGATAATATTGCTGAGGGAATTACTGGGCGAGGTAAGGAGTGCAAACTTATAATATAAATAATGAGAGTCAACACTGATTATTGTAATTATTTGGCTGATTATATCTATTAGAGTACGCCCATCTACAGCAGTGCCATCATATCGTAGATATTAATGACTTCTACGAGACTACCAATTATCCTTGAATGCTACATCAACACACTGAACTTGAAATGTATATCCTGCACTCTTATAGGATTGACTTATAGTATACTGTTATAGGATTGATATATCCTATACTATTATAGGATGGATATATCCTATACTGTTATAGGATTGAGTGTAATAGTATACTATATATCAATTCTCTACATCAAGAATTATAATAAATGAAATTCAAATCGAAACAAACTATTTCAGTGCAATTGACTAATGTGTTTCAAACATTTCTATCTTCTATCTTTTGCTATGTTGATTTTGATGATTCCATTGATTTTTAGCAGGTAGTTCACCATTATTAATAACTTCATCTCTCCCTGGTACATACTTGCTACATATAACAAAGATACACTTTATAAATAGCAACGGGAGCTAGAGGGAGACTGTTGGTGGTTTAGAGGAGACTGTTGGTGGTTTAGAGACTGTTGGTTGTTTAAAAGAGACTGTTGGTTGTTTAAAGGAGACTGTTGGTGGCTTAGAGGAGACTGTTGGTTGTTTAAAGGAGACTGTTAGTGGTTTAAAAGACTGTTGGTGGTTCAGAGGAGACTATTGGTTGTTTAAAGGAGACTGTTGGTGGTTCAGAGGAGACTGTTGGTTGTTTAAAGGAGACTGTTGGTGGTTTAAAAGAGACTGTTGGTGGTTCAGAGGAGACTATTGGTGGTTTAGAAGAGACTGTTGGTGGTTCAGAGGAGACTGTTGGTGGTTTAGAAGAGACTGTTGGTTGTTTAGAGGAGACTGTTGGTGGTTCAGAGGAGACTGTTGGTGGTTTAGATGTACTGTTGGTGGTTTAAAAGAGACTGTTGGTTATTTAGATGTGACTGTTGGTGGTTTAGATGTGACTGTTGGTGGTTTAGATGTGACTGTTGGTGATTTAGATGTGACTGTTGGTGGTTTAGATGTGACTGTTGGTGGCTTAGAGGAGACTGTTGGAAATTACTAATGTTACGTATCATTTTACTACGCTTTTAATAAATACAATACACATTTTAGTACTCATAATCTCAATTCCTTCTATTATTGTTCTTAAATATAAAAAAATCCTAGAACCATGGAACAGATATCTTTTTTATATGTTCTATTGTACTAACAGCATATATCCATACTTCCATTATTTATAGATCTTTAAAACTACGATATAAGTATGTTCATTTTAAGTATATTAAGTATATGTAACACTCTTGATATTGAAATGTGTTTACTTAAATAAAGAGGTAGTTTAAATACATTAACTCATAAGCAATGTCAATAGCATTACCTCCATGAGACCTCATAACTAAGTTATACGTCATTATAGCATATAGTGCCATAACTGAACTAAAGAGGGTAAAAGCTAAGAGGTACATTTGAAGATCAAGGTCAGGCTTCTTCTTTCGCTGTAAAGGGGCACAACTGAAGTCAATTGAGAGGCTATGTAGTGTAGCACAACCGAACATAGCCTTGACTTATAGGGCCATATCTGTGCATGTACACAGGGTAGGTTTGGAACTATAGTTACACATCTTCGGTCAAGTAAGATATTTATCTTAATTATAGAATCGTTTTTCCTATAAGACCGAAGATGTAGAACTGACCGGTAATTCGTTTTAGAGTTTACACTGGTTACAGAGTTGTATAGCATATCGTATGACCTTGTTAGTGATTATTATAAGTAATGCCTAGCAACACGTTCGCTTCTTTGACTTAAATAACTCAATAAAATTCAAAGTAAGTAATAACTCAATGAAATTCAAAGTAAGTAATAACTCAATAAAACTCAAAGTAAGTAATAACTCAATGAAAACCAAAGTAAGTAATAACTCAATGAAACTCAAAGTAAGTAATAACTCAATGAAAACCAAAGTAAGTAATAACTCAATGAAACTCAAAGTAAGTAATAACTCAATGAAAACCAAAGTAAGTAATAACTCAATGAAAACCAAAGTAAGTAATAACTCAATGAAACTCAAAGTAAGTAATAACTCAATGAAAACCAAAGTAAGTAATAACTCAATGAAATTCAAAGTAAGTAATAACTCAATGAAAACCAAAGTAAGTAATAACTCAATGAAAACCAAAGTAAGTAATAACTCAATGAAAACCAAAGTAATAATTAAGTAATAATGAAACTATTACACAATCTTTATTGATATGCTTTATAAAATAGGTATGAGATCCAAATGTATTGTTAATATCTTTGGATACTTTGAACCTTCAACCGAATAGGAAGGTCGAATATATTTGAAGGTCAGAGCCATTGAACCTTTTCTACCTTCATCTAAAGCTCTATGGATACACCTTCTGCACCTTCATTCACAGCTCTAAGGCCTTCTTTATCTTCCCTACCTTCATTCACAGCACTAAGATTACCTTTTCCACCTTCTCTGCCTTCATTCACAGTTCTAGGGGTACCTTCTCCACCTTCATTCACAGGTCTAAGGGTACCTTTTCCACCTTCTCCACCTTCATTCACAGGTCTAAGGCCTTCAAAGTGATACACTGCTTATTTTGGAGGTCACACAAGGCATTGTCAGATAACGGGTAAAGTTGGTGTGTTTATCTGCAGCCGTTATTTAGCTGTGTTACATTATTTGCTTGTTTGATGCTATTGCTCTGAACTGGCCTGATTTGATTTAAATCAATTGAATGTGAGGTCCTACATTGGGACTAACATTTTTAATCAATTAAATGTGTGGTCTTACATTGGGACTAACCTTTTTAATCAGTTAAATGTGTGGTCTTACATTGGGACTAACCTTTTTAATCAGTTAAATGTGTGGTCCTACATTGGGACTAACCTTTTTAATCAGTTAAATGTGTGGTCCTACATTGGGACTAACCTTTTTAATCAGTTAAATGTGTGGTCCTACATTGGGACTAACCTTTTTAATCAGTTAAATGTGTGGTCCTACATTGGGACTAACCTTTTTAATCAGTTAAATGTGTGGTCTTACATTGGGACTAACCTTTTTAATCAGTTAAATGTGTGGTCCTACATTGGGACTAACCTTTTTAATCAGTTAAATGTGTGGTCCTACATTGGGACTAACCTTTTTAATCAAATAAATGTGTGGTCTTACATTGGGACTTAAATCAATTAAATGTTTGGTCTTACATTTTGATTTAAATCAATTGAATACAGTTAAATAGTTAAACTCTATGTTTTAGAGCTCTAGAAGCCTAAGTCTTTAAGTATGAATCTGTTACAGTATCTCTACCTTATGCAACACATAAAAAGGCCAAAGGTAACTATGTAACAAGTACAGAGGGGGAACTTGGCAAGTGACCAAACGAGTAACTGTGTCACTACTTTGATTTTACTATTTATCTATTTAATTCTTTGCAAATTAAAGGTTAATAGAAGTCGTATTAATTTTTCCTTGTTACTGTTTAATTATAGTGTGTTAAGACGTATAAACAGAGTCTCTTTGTATATGTGTCGTATTAACACAGCTAGCAACAGTGTGTACGTACAGTCTGCTACACATTTCACTGTACAACGTTGTGACTTTAATTAATGTCAAAATAGTTTATATTCTTTGAATATCAAACATTTTCCACATTTTGAAAAAAAAAATTCAAGACAACTAATCTGCAGAAAAAGTATTTTGAACATGAAAAGTGAAACAGACATTAGCCGGCTTTACTAAATTAAATCTTATTATACTGTATTATTGCTATCACAGGGATGAACATTTTCTTCATTTTACAATATCTTTTAACAGTAATTACACCCCCACCTTTGTCACAAGTACATTGACTATTTATAATATTGACTATTTATTACATTATCTATTTATCGCTTTAAGGCCACACGTGGTGACTGCAGTTGTTAAATACATCAGAGGGAATAAACTAACTTGCTTTTTATTGGCAGGGCAGTTGTTCCGTGTCATTTGTCGGTTTGCACAATCTCGGGAATGCGCTGCGCATTTTTAAACCCCTACTAATATATGTGTGAAGGAAGCATGCCGCCCCCCCCCCCCCCCCCAAAAAAAAAAAAGAAAAAAAAATCCTGTCAGGTAATCAAGTAATCATGGAAGTGTGCAGTACAACAAACTAGCGGATATGACAAACTACATCATCACAAACATGTTTAATGTTTGTACACTAAAACATATCAAGCAAAGCCTCTATGCGAATGTTAAAGAACATAAAACGACATTAGTTAGTGTGAGTAACACTAGTTAGTGTGAGTAACACTAGTTAGTGTGAGTAACACTAGTTAGTGTGAGTAACACTAGTTAGTGTGAGTAACACTAGTTAGTGTGAGTAACACTAGTTAATGTGAATAACATAACTAGTTGACTGCAGTAGCATTAATATTATGTAACTTATATATTACAGTGCAATAAAGATAGTAACAATGTTATAAAAATTATAAAGTCACCATTTAGGTACCTAATTTATTATTGTTTCCAAAGTAGAAAAAACAAACAAAATATGACTATTGCCTTCTTAGGCCTCTTCCACATGGGCGATTTTTTTCATGCCACAGCAAAAAAAGAGGCATTAAAAATGCTACGACTGTTTAAACGTGTGTGTTCACTATAATTGGGCGTTTTTTTCATTCTGCATTTTTGTCACTCTCCCATTGACACTCTCTCATTCTCTTTGCTTTCTCTTACACTCTCCTCTCTTCCTCGTCACGTGACACTGGGCACTGATACCCCCACCCCTGCTCCCCCCCCCCCCCGCTCTCTTTGCCAGGTCACTATCAAGGTCACCGGGTCACGAATGTTTGTGCGTGTGTCTGTGCGTCTCCCAACCGATGTGTGTGTGTGTGTTCGTGTGTGTGTCTCAGCGTTTGCTTGTTTGTTGGCTGTAGACGTAGCAGTACCTACTTCTACAATATTAAAGTGAATGTGGAGAGAGAGGCATACCAGTTATTGGACAGAAACACATACTCGATCATGTGGGAAAATATGTATAATTTTACATTTGAAATAGCTATTTTAATTATAATTAGTATATACTTTTTTCTCTTTGATCGAAGATTTGGAAGCGTCTAATAACTCGTAGCTCACCCTAAGGCTCATTCTAGACTAGCACATAAAACGCCGCGTTTTTAACGCCTCGAGACGAGGTACTACCGCCTACGCCTTGCAAGGCGGTAGTAACGCTAGTGTAGACTGCAAATTTGCCTTCCTTTCATTTAACCGTGATTACTTAAAGAGGCGTAAACAGGACAGTAAAAACGCAGCGTTTTATCTACCAGTATAGACTTGGCCTAACACAGTTACTATGGGTGTGTACCTACATGATCTTACTTCACTAAATGGTAATTACTGAAAAACGTATTAAAGGCACATCTGAACATTAAATAATTGAGAGTAACTGTGATTTAATAACTGAGCATTGCCTTCTCACCTGAGTATTGCCTTCTCACCTGAGCATTGCCTTCTCACCTGAGCATTGCCTTCTCACCTGAGCATTGCTTTCTCACCTGAGCATTGCCTTCTCACCTAAGTATTGCCTTCTCACCTGAGTATTGCCTTCTCACCTGAGCATTGCTTTCTCACCTGAGTATTGCCTTCTCACCTGAGCATTGCCTTCTCACCTGAGTATTGCCTTCTCACCTGAGTATTGCCTTCTCACCTAAGTATTGCCTTCTCACCTGAGTATTGCCTTCTCACCTGAGCATTGCCTTCTCACCTGAGCATTGCTTTCTCACCTGAGTATTGCCTTCTCACCTGAGCATTGCCTTCTCACCTGAGTATTGCCTTCTCACCTGAGTATTGCCTTCTCACCTAAGTATTGCCTTCTCACCTGAGTATTGCCTTCTCACCTGAGCATTGCTTTCTCACCTGAGTATTGCCTTCTCACCTGAGCATTGCCTTCTCACCTGAGCATTGCCTTCTCACCTAAGTATTGCCTTCTCACCTGAGTATTGCCTTCTCACCTAAGTATTGCCTTCTCACCTGAGTATTGCCTTCTCACCTGAGCATTGCCTTCTCACCTGAGCATTGCCTTCTCACCTGAGTATTGCCTTCTCACCTGAGCATTGCCTTCTTACCTGAGCATTGCCTTCTTACCTGAGCATTGCCTTCTTACCTGAGCATTGCCTTCTCACCTGAGCATTGCCTTCTCACCTGAGCATTGCCATCTTCCTGAGCATTGCCTTCTTACCCTCGGTAAAACTTATTATAGTTTTTAATAGTTTTCTTGTCTAAAGAGAAGGCCAGTGATGAAGGATATGGAAAAACTTTAAATTCATTTTGGTAGTTATTATTTTTATTTTTTTATTTTTCAAACAAATTTCTTCCATAGAATGTAAGCTGGAATAAATAACATCTTCAAATAAACAATACAACATAAAGATGAAAAGTAGAATTAGGCAGGGAGAAGAAGGTGCTTCTGAGGCAGCCTTAAAATAATAAAATTAAAGTATTTAAGTAATATAAAATGATAATGGCGGTACCACCTAATAATAATACTAACAGTTTTCTTCTGTAATATTGTAATTTCATTTTAAATGTACTATCAATGAAAAGAGTCACCTATACTAATTTCACAAATCACAGTTTTCTAATTTTCTATTATTTTCAAATCTTACAAATTTGTCATCGTGTACTCAGACCAATTTTAAAATGTCTTTCTTTTTGGATTGGTCAAATTATCAAACTGTCGAAATATAATTTGAATACCCCTTTATTTTACTGTACAAACCAATTTTCCATTTCGTTGGTAATACAGGATTTATTAAGGAATAATAGATATAGTGCAATATAGGTATTGGAACAATATCATGTATTTCATGCAAGACTCCAAAACATATAGACATTTTTATACTAATCTAATCAACAGGATATTTCTATACCAAATGAAAATCAAATATAACTCTAAAGTTTAACTTGTTTAAAGTTCCCTCTCGATTGAATTTCAAGTAATAAATAAATTATGAATTCAATACATTAAACAAACAGACACGCTTTTCCATTAGTCATAAATACCCATGGTAATAAAATACCCTAAAATACTATAAAAACACAAATAACTTTCTTCCTCAGTTCTTATAGTAGTTAAATAACCACCTACATATTGTACCTATATTAATATATTGTTATAGCCTCCTTTTTACCACAGAATTTCAAGGTCCCACTGACCGATGAAACCAAAAGTATTTGCATCGGAAGCGGTGAAGCCTACCTTTTGATGTAGGCGATTGTGGTACAGTAGGCTGCAGTAGCTCACCTACCTACCAATACCTACCTTTAGATGTAGGCGATTGTCGCACAGTAGGCAGCAGTAGGTCACCTACCTACCAATACCCACCTTTTGATGTAGGCGATTGTGGCACAGTAGGCTGCAGTAGCTCACCTACCTACCAATACCTACCTTTAGATGTAGGCGATTGTGGTACAGTAGGCAGCAGTAGGTCACCTACCTACCAATATCTACCTTTTGATGTAGGTGCTTGTGGCACAGTAGGCAGCAGTAGGTCACCTACCTACCAATACCTACCTTTAGATGTAGGCGATTGTGGTACAGTAGGCAGCAGTAGGTCACCTACCTACCAATATCTACCTTTTGATGTAGGTGCTTGTGGCACAGTAGGCAGCAGTAGGTCACCTACCTACCAATACCTACCTTTAGATGTAGGCGATTGTGGTACAGTAGGCAGCAGTAGGTCACCTACCTACCAATATCTACCTTTTGATGTAGGTGCTTGTGGCACAGTAGGCAGCAGTAGGTCACCTACCTACCAATACCTACCTTTAGATGTAGGCGATTGTGGTACAGTAGGCAGCAGTAGGTCACCTACCTACCAATATCTACCTTTTGATGTAGGTGCTTGTGGCACAGTAGGCAGCAGTAGGTCACTTACCTACATACCTACCACATCAAACCACGTGGCGTAGAAAAAAGTAGATCGTAAAACCTACCTTCTGTGCTAAAGTGTCTACATGTGAACGTAAGCGTCTACTTCTACACACGTACATATGAACTCACGTAGAGAGTAACTCTCACTGTACAGAGTTACTCTCACTACTCTTAGGTAGCTTTCACTGTAGAGAGTTACTCTCACTACTCACAGGTAGCTTTCACTGTAGAGAGTTACTCTCACTACTCACAGGTAGCTTTCACTGTAGAGAGTAACTCTCACTACTCACAGGTAGCTTTCACTGTAGAGAGTAACTCTCACTACTCACAGGTAGCTTTCACTGTAGAGAGTAACTCTCACTACTCACCAAGTAGCTTTCACTGTAGAAAGTTACTCTCACTACTCACAGGTAGCTTTCACTGTAGAGAGTAACTCTCACTACTCACCAGGTAGCTTTCACTGTAGAGAGTAACTCTCACTACTCACCAGGTAGCTTTCACTGTAGAGAGTAACTCTCACTACTCACAGGTAGCTTTCACTGTAGAGAGTAACTCTCACTACTCACCAGGTAGCTTTCACTGTAGAGAGTAACTCTCACTACTCACAGGTAGCTTTCACTGTAGAGAGTAACTCTCACTACTCACCAGGTAGCTTTCACTGTAGAGAGTAACTCTCACTACTCACAGGTAGCTTTCACTGTAGAGAGTAACTCTCACTACTCACCAGGTAGCTTTCACTGTAGAGAGTAACTCTCACTACTCACCAGGTAGCTTTCACTGTAGAGAGTAACTCTCACTACTCACCAGGTAGCTTTCACTCTCTTTCAAGGTTTTCTAGTCCCACTCTTCACTTTCGTCAAAGAAAGCATGGTAGCCCTAGGCGGTAGAAGTACATATGTACATATACATAGTATAGAAGTACATATGTGTGTGTATAAGTACGTATGTTAGTTTATAAGTACGTAGATCTATTAGTACTTATATTTTATACTTGTGTTGAAGAAAAATAGTTTGGAGGTTTTTTACAACATAGTTGTTAAGTTGGCTCAAAAACATCAGCCACCAAAATAAAGTGAAGGAATCTGTACAATAAAACTATAGGAACACAGCGTGTGCTATGGCAAGGAACACTACCAATAAATTAGAAAAACAACATTCCGTGGTTGAGATCTAAAAAAGCTATAGAAAATACTAACCATCAGTTGATTGAGAGTAAAACAGAAAGTCAATGTCAATTTGACTTATGGAGAGTTCTTGACGAAAAGCTTTGAATGAATTCATTAGAACTTTCTATTTCAATAAGGAAGAGTAGGTGTACAATTAGTGCGAATTTATGCCTTTCTGTCCTCATCATCAGCCACATGTCGTGCTGATCATCTTGACATGAAACCATATGGTAAATGAGACCATCTTAACATGAGGTTTTAGCGCTGAATTGAAACAAATCGTGAGACCGGAACACCGATAGTTTTTTTATCGTATGAATAGGGAAAGTTACTAATTATTATCAGCCAGTTCTACGTTTTCGATCTAGCAAATAAGAAAAACTATTCAATTTGATATTTTAATTGGTATATATGATACCTCAAGGTATCACGGATACCAATAATTACAATTGAGTTAAATGAAGACTGTATAGCAATATTGTTGACCTTGTATCTCTTCGTCCTACTTTCTAAAAAACATTTCTAGTGTCCTTGAAGATAGGGGGGGCCTTGTGCCCACACTGAAAATAAGGTGGGATCGAGAGGAGAAAATAGCAACACAGGATGTACTATCAGAGAAAAGAGTCACTGTGATGATGTACTATCAGAGAAAAGAGTCACTGTGATGATGTACAGTCAGTGAAAAGAGTCACTGTGATGATGTACTATAAGAGAAAAGAGTCACTGTGATGATGTACTATCAGAGAAAAGAGTCACTGTGATGATGTACTATCAGAGAAAAGAGTCACTGTGATGATGTACTATCAGAGAAAAGAGTCAGTGTGATGATGTACTATCAGAGAAAAGAGTCACTGTGATGATGTACTATCAGAGAAAAGAGTCACTGTGATGATGTACTATCAGAGAAAAGAGTCACTGTGATGATGTACTATCAGAGAAAAGAGTCACTGTGATGATGTACTATCATAGAAAAGAGTCACTGTGATGATGTACTATAAGAGAAAAGAGTCACTGTGATGATGTACTATCAGAGAAAAGAGTCACTGTGATGATGTACTATCAGAGAAAAGAGTCACTGTGATGATGTACTATCAGAGAAAAGAGTCAGTGTGATGATGTACTATCAGAGAAAAGAGTCACTGTGATGATGTACTATCAGAGAAAAGAGTCACTGTGATGATGTACTATCAGAGAAAAGAGTCACTGTGATGATGTACTATCAGAGAAAAGAGTCAGTGTGATGATGTACTATCAGAGAAAAGAGTCACTGTGATGATGTACTATCAGAGAAAAGAGTCACTGTGATGATGTACTATCAGAGAAAAGAGTCACTGTGATGATGTACTATCAGAGAAAAGAGTCACTGTGATGATGTACTATCATAGAAAAGAGTCACTGTGATGATGTACTATCAGAGAAAAGAGTCACTGTGATGATGTACTATCAGAGAAAAGAGTCACTGTGATGATGTACTATCAGAGAAAAGAGTCACTGTGATGATGTACTATCAGAGAAAAGAGTCACTGTGATGATGTACTATCAGAGAAAAGAGTCACTGTGATGATGTACTATCAGAGAAAAGAGTCACTGTGATGATGTACTATCAGTGATAGTCTTTCCCCTGGTGGTACATCTCTCAGTCACATTCGTGCTAGTGTTTTTATAGTCACGTTTCTCCGGGTGTAACAGTTGGTAGCTCTGACTTTCGCTGACGGTTGGTCGGCCTTGCAAGACTGCGGAGGAAAGTGAAAAAGTTGTTACAGGTTGAATGTGGTTAAGGAAAGGGAAGAGAGTAAGTCTGCCTACAATATCTGACTAGAAAGGACAAAAACTTACTGTTGATTTGAAATACAAACAAAGTTATTATCTATCATTCAAATTGAAGTGTAATCACGCAAGTTAATATACTTATGTAAAGATTAGCTAATTTCATTACTTTTATGAAATAATAAATTATAGTTAAATTAAATACCATTAAATACGATAAAAAATATTCAAATTTCGAACAAAGTTATATAACATTTAAATAGTTTTCATTTTAATTGAAAACAGGTATCATGGATACCAATTAAAATAACGAGATAAACTATAACTAGTGTATATACTCTTTCTTCTATGATCGGAAATGTGAAGCAGTTCAGTAATATGGAACTCACCCCACTTTATATATCTAAAAAAAAAGTATAAAAAAAACACATCTTTCAGATGAGTCTTTCTTTTTCATTTTGTTCTGGTTTTAACCATATACTCCCTATTATTAACATTCCGTAAAAAAGAAACAATAGCAATGGGCACGTACAGGATATAGTCTCAGGCAACAAGGTCATGTAATATGTTATATATAGGCATACATGTTTATATGTGCTTGTATTTCCTGAAAAAAGCTTTCCTGGTTCATCTTCACTTGACTGTCTCAAACTAACACTAAATGCACTAATAAATACGTAAGCATAAATCCTGGTGATTATTTCACAAGGATTTTATTTATTAATATGCATTTTACTTACAACTTCAACTTATTGGTAGTACGTAACACTAAAGTGCAACGGCTGGTTGTTATTCAAGTGATAGAGTTAACAGGCATTGGTAACTGTTTAACAACTTTAATTCATATGTAACATGTTACATTCACTACATGTAACATGTAACATTCACTACATGTAACATGTAACATTCACTGCATGTAACATGTAACATTCACTACATGTAACATGTTACATTCACTACATGTAACATGTAACATTCACTACATGTAACATGTAACATTCACTACATGTAACATGTAACATTCACTGCATGTAACATGTAACATTCACTACATGTAACATGTTACATTCACTACATGTAACATGTAACATTCACTACATGTAACATGTTACATTCACTGCATGTAACATGTAACATTCACTACATGTAACATGTAACATTCACTGCATGTAACATGTAACATTCACTACATGTAACATGTTACATTCACTACATGTAACATGTAACATTCACTGCATGTAACATGTTACATTCACTACATGTTACATGTAACATTCACTACATGTAACATGTAACATTCACTACAAGTTACATGTAACATTCACTACAAGTTACATGTAACATTCACTACAAGTTACATGTAACATTCACTACAAGTTACATGTAACATTCACTACATGTAACATGTAACATTCACTGCATGTTACATGTAACATTCACTACATGTTACATGTAACATTCACTACATGTAACATGTAACATTCACTACATGTTACATGTAACATTCACTACATGTAACATGTAACATTCACTACATGTAACATGTAACATTCACTACATGTTACATGTAACATTCACTACAAGTTACATGTGTAGCAAAGTTATTCTCTATTTTAGAATTATGAGCAGTGTATCACAATATGAGTAAAGGCAGATCATTAATGAGTTACCGTCACAGCACTCTAACACTCACAGTACTCGTACAGTGGGCATTAATACAGGTAATGTACCAATCCGACCTTTAGGAATTACTGATCAACCTACCATTATCTATCCCCATCTTCCGAATACTACGAGCATAGAGAGGGGTGTTGGTTTAGTTATGAGTAGAGGGAAGCAACACTCAGTAGCTTTCTCACCGCCACCACCAGAGTATATAAATGATATAGTGAGTTGTTAGTTTTGACCTTGAACCTAGGCAGAGTGCAAGCCACTACCTTTTTATCCCTCAGTACAGTTAGAATGGTGCCAGGCCTGCCTAGAGTGTCTGGTAGACCCTGTACAGTTACCAGATGTCCTACCACTACCAGATGTCTGGTCCCTACCTGTATGTCTGGTTCCTTCTGTCACTGTGCAAACTGTATGGTCACTTAATAGAAGTTGCATTTATCTCTATAGTATTAATGTAGGTAGACTAGTAGTGTTTGGTAGTATAGTACCAGTGTAGTGGTAGGACAGTGCCACTACCTGACATCTCTCTTCCTTTCTAGTAGTGTTTGGTAGTATAGTACCAGTGTAGTGGTAGGACAGTGCCACTACCTGACATCTCTCTTCCTTTCTAGTAGTGTTTGGTAGTATGGTACCAGTGTAGTGGTAGGACAGTGCCACTACCTGACATCTCTCTTCCTTTCTAGTAGTGTTTGGTAGTATAGTACCAGTGTAGTGGTAGGACAGTGCCACTACCTGACATCTCTCTTCCTTTCTAGTAGTGTTTGGTAGTATGGTACCAGTGTAGTGGTAGGACAGTGCCACTACCTGACATCTCTCTTCCTTTCTAGTAGTGTTTGGTAGTATGGTACCAGTGTAGTGGTAGGACAGTGCCACTACCTGACATCTCTCTTCCTTTCTAGTAGTGTTTGGTAGTATGGTACCAGTGTAGTGGTAGGACAGTGCCACTACCTGACATCTCTCTTCCTTTCTAGTAGTGTTTGGTAGTATGGTACCAGTGTAGTGGTAGGACAGTGCCACTACCTGACATCTCTCTTCCTTTCTAGTAGTGTTTGGTAGTATAGTACCAGTGTAGTGGTAGGACAGTGCCACTACCTGACATCTCTTCTTCCTATTCCCCGTCACACCGAAATAATATTCTGCAAGGGTTCTCTCTCTGTTGCCAGTCACTAACTATCGCTCACAAAACACATTTGCTTTGCTTTCGTTAAGAGGATGTATTTTTAAACATTTAAAAGTTAGAGGTCAGACCTACTCATTCTACACTCTGTGACGTAGGTGCCTATTATCTACAACAACGTACTTATCCAAAACTGTCAACAAGCCTCTACTTTGAATGCCATCTCAGTTACTAATTTTCATGGTCAATCGACGAAACATTTTGAGAGCAGACGATAGAGGACAGTTTCAAAGTCATTCCCAGAATGTTTCGTTTAGGGTCAGTGTCCTTAGTGTGACGTTGCAGAAAATTAGCCAATGGGAGCATTCGGTTGGCTCTGCTCAGCCAATGGGAGGCTCTGGTTGGTGTGACGAGTCTTGCCTCGCTAAGACCCGCCCCTCAGCATTGGTTAGGTTTATTCAGTCTAGTGAATCATTCGCTAAGAGATGTTTGTATGACAGTGTACGCTGCGTGCCTAACTACTCAATACGCATTGAGAAACTGTAGTGATTTTGTGAACTAGAAACTAAAGACAATTAACAACAGTGCATTTTAATGTATTAACTTGTGAATTGATTTAATTCTTAACTAATGTAGTTTGGTGATTTTATATAATCAGGAAATAAGTTTTTACTTCAAGTGTTTTAGTTTATTAGCAATAAGTGCCTTATCAATTGGTGCAGTATGCCTCCCAATCGGTCTCCAAGTCGCTCCTACGAATCCAGGTTCACACCTTCCCCCAAAATACAGAGGTCCGCTCCCATGTCCACCAACAGCTCCCCCAACTCCCCCATTGTCGTGGCTCAGGCCACCACTTCTTCCCCCACACGTGGGCTAGAGAAGGTGAAAATAAACTTCGACATGAGGAACGAACGTCCCTCTGACGAAAGACCTTCCTCCTCCACTTCCACCGTCCCCTCCCTTTTCCAGAGAAGTCGTGAGACGCTCCCCCAGCCTTCCTCCACCGGCTACTCCTCCTCTCGTAGACCCACCAACTCCTCCTTGAAGCAGAACTTCCTCGACGGAGTCTACAAGACGAAGCTCAACAATGACGTAGATGTCGTCCACACCGGTAGAATAAAGACTGAAAGTAGTAGAAGTTTCTACGATGCGCACAGTGTGACAGAGGCGTTCAAACACAAAGCTGTTATCGTGGGGGAAACATCGTCACGAGAATCTAAATCTCCTCCAGGCCCATCCTCCCCCACAGGCTCTCCCCTCTACTCCCCCATAGAATATTCCACCACATCCTACAACAGGTACAGTGGGGGACAGAGAATGCACTCACCTGGGGGAGAGTACGACCCTGACACCACAGCAATCATAGACGAGTTCCACCACCCAACACAGTCCACTTCCACCACTTCCAGACATCTTGACCAGCCTATGGATGAGCAGCCCTCACGCTACCTCTTCTCCCCCGGGGAAGATCTCAGCAGACGCAAAGACGCTCCTTCCTCCTTCGAACTGATTTCTGCCCAAAGATCCTTCGACATGCGGTCTCCTTCCTCCCCCCACCAGAACAACGAAGCGGAGGCTAAATCCTATAGCAGTCCTAGTTCTTCCCTAGGTCACACCCCTGCCCTAGGTCATTCCTCTAACCTAGGCCACAGTTCTAGCCTAGGTCACAATTCCTCCCTAGGACCTAACAGCCGAAATCTATGTGCTGTCATAGATAAAATAATAATTGGTAAGTTTATGACAGTGCCCCCTCTCCGTTTTCTATCATCAGGTGGTTTCTCCTATAGTGTGTACCTATCTTTCGAAAGTTAACAGATAAATAAAGAAACCACTAGGGTAACTAACGAGTTATTGGTCGGTTTCACATCTTCGCTCATATTGGAAATAACGATATCATCATTATTATTTGATACCAATAAAATTAAAAATGAAATAATGATAACATTATTTTTTCTAATATAACCGAAGACGTGAAACCGACCAATAACTCGTTAGTTCCCCTCCATGCAAGGCTGCAGACATTAGGTATATTTGTTGTTTTTCTCCAATGAAAGTGAGTAGTGCTGGCTGTGCTCACTCAATTTCACATTCCTCTGCCAGTGATTTCACATTTTCACATTCCTTTGCTCCTTGTATGTGAGTTTTCTCCACTGGGTAACTTACGAGTTATCGCACGGATACATATTTTCGAGTAAAATGATCGAAAATGTAGAACTGTCCATTAACTCAGAACTATCCCTCATTGTCTATGAACGGAACCATATACATCACCGGTAACATAGAATTTACCCCTAACGTTGTCGTATGTTGTAGAATATAAAAAGTTTTCAAATATTAATTATATGCAGTTAAATTTTAGTTTTTTTTCTAATTGTATTTTTTCGAAAAAAAAAATTAAACTGTTTTTTAATTGTTTTTTTTCGAAATGTTTTTTAAATATTTTCTAATTGTTATTTTTTTTAATCGTGTCTTTTTTCTACTTGCAGAGTTTGACGGGGAGACGTTACTGTGCCGCGTTTGCGGGGACAGGTCCTCAGGATTCCACTACGGGGTTCACTCCTGCGAAGGATGCAAGGTGAGTCACCTTTCTACCTTTAGTACATTTTCTTATTTTGGGAAAAGGTGAATTACCTTCTATTTCTTTGGTAAAAGGTTCATTGTTTTTTAGATATTATTGTTGTCAACTGAGACACTTTCCGTAGTAGGGAAGTGGCTATTAATATAGGTAGTGTTTTAATTAATTAGTGATGAAATACTTGTTTTGATACTGGCTACTGTCATCAACTGTCAGCACTACTGACAGTACTACTGTCTTGGGACTGGCAACTGTCACTGACAGTAGTGCTGTTTCCGGTAGTTCCCCACCACATCAATCCTGGGTACTTTGTAGAGCTGTCACCCTGTCTGTTGAACCTCTGAACACAATGACCTCTGACCCTTTTAAAGAGGTCAGAGGTCAAGCCTTACCTGTCCACTTTTGTTTACATTTGACATTAATTTTCATTAAAAACACGTATTAGAAATATATAGTCTTTTTAAATATTACATCAATGAGACTAAAATAATTACAATAATAAAGCCCTGACAACATTGATTTATTCCTGGGATATTCCCTAATATCCCAGTAACAGTTCCCTAATATCCCAGTAACAGTTCCTTGTTACCAGGGTACAATGGCATCTCAAAAACTAGTCTATTCCTGCAGTTCAGAGTGACTTTTTCCCTTTGTGTCGGTTCCTTTAGACGTCACAGTGGTTATTGTTTAACAGTCAGGTCTTGTGTCACTGGGTGGCATGTTGTTAATGTCTAAATACCACCTGCTAATTAACAATAACCACAGCTAAAAAGTTTAAACACATTTCGTCTTTCGTCGGACTGTACTCACGAAAATTCTTGATGATCGATATCTGCAATAATATATTATCGTAATTTTTACCGTATTGTACAATTTACGATGTAAAACAACAATGTGAAACTGACCAATAACTCGTCCCTTACCCCAGTTCCCAGTGACTCCGTTACGCTTTTCACATCTCTTTTGTTTCTCTGTTTACCTGTGGTTAAGATAGTGATCAGCTGTGCCGCCTGTAGCTTTGTTATATACTAGAAAAGATGAACACTGCGGTCAAATGACCAAATCATGGTACACTAGAACTCCTCTATAATGAACTCCTGTATAGTGAATCATCCTGATTAGTAGACTACTGTATAGTGAACTTACCTGTGTATGACCATATTTAGTTTAGTCTGCCATGAAAAGGCCAGTTTTCTATTCAACTCTTAAATCCTCTATAGTGGAATAAACTCTCTATAGTGAACTAGTTGGAGTTCACTATAGAGGAGTTGCACAGTACTTCATTAGCTGCTGGTACAGCTGACTGTACCTACTTTTTCAAGGCCATTTCTCTGGGTCAATAACTCAATGATGTTCCTCTTATCTCTCACCGAAAAAAGCTAACACTGATAAGGATAAGCTTTTCGTTATCTGGTTATCTTTAGACGAGGTTATTGCACAGATGACCTGTTCTCTGTATCTTTCTTTGGAAGCTATGTAGCCTGCTAAAAAGCTCTAAAGCGTATAAGCTACTTTGAGTGTAGAGTTATTCATAGCATCCCAGTCTGTAAATTGCTGTCGGTGCTCACAGTGAGGGTTGTACTTATCAGTCACTAACCTCTGTGAAAAAATGCATGTTTTTTTAGAGTTATATGCTATTTATTCGGTATATACATGATTACATTCATAAATTAAATACATTTTTTTAAATATATATAATGATTTATTAATCATTACTTTATCTATTCATTTTCCGTATCATTTTGATGTATTTTATTTTATAATGTTTCATATGCATTTCTTTTCTTTTTTTCCTCATTCTTATCGCTTCTCACATTGATAGAACATACTAAATACACAGGCCATAAAGTCTCTTGTCCTCTACTCTAAAGTCCCTTTCCACCATCTCATCTATGGGGGGTTATACTCTATTACCGTCACTCCCCTTCTACCGATCATTTGCCTCTTCTTTTCTTTGGTCGATCATTTTCAAGGTCGCCAGGACAGTGATCTTTCCCCCCCCCCCTCCCCCCGCTATATCAGCCCCCCATTTGAGCCTCTCTCCGCCCCCTCATCTACATTCGCCCTCCCCCGGTGACATAGGGTAAGTTACTAATTACCGCACAGTACCACATTTACGGTCATATAAGAGTATATTTTTTTATTCATGATCGTTAATGTGGAACTGTACGATAATTCGTAACTCACCCTATGCTAATGAGATTTCAATACTTACTTATTCTTTACTTGTATTCTTTTGTTTAAGATAAGTAACACTTTAAATACACCAGTAAATGCCTGTACAAAATGCCTAACTCTTAGACATGACTGTAGAAAAGAGGTGTAAATTTAGCACAAGTCCACGGAGTTTGCTACATAGATTTGATTTACTTCTACTAGGGAAAATAGATTACTATTATTATATAGCTATACTGCTATTGAAATAGTATACTATTGGGACTATTGGTAACTATAGAGACTTTTATTAACTATTGCAATAGCATAGCTAATAGCACTGTTTAGTTCATATATCGAAGGTCACGTTCTACATCTCTACTTTAATCATATGTACCCAATGTTAGTGATTGATTTTGTTCATATGTCCTTGCTTTCTGAAGGCCTTAGTCTGAATGGAAAGGCCTTAGCCTCAAGGTCATTGCTATCAAGGGCATTCATATTAAATGCTATTTTTATTGTCAGTAACATGTCATGGTTATGTCATACAGTTTTAATGTTTATATTATTTGGTTAACTTTATTTTAGTTTAAATTATTCGTTGATTTAAAAATGGAAGTTTCTGCCAAATATTTATTCTTACAATTCTTTTAAATATATAAAAGAAATTGTTTTATAAACTTGAAAATATTTTAGATTACAATGTAACAAAATAATATTTGCAGTTATTAAGTAGTTACTTTTTAACTAACTATTCAAGTGTAAATATTAAATTCTATAACCTACGTTAACTTATAAAATTAAATTTATAAATATATAAGTGACGTCACTTGTTTCTTTGTACCAAAAACTATAATTTTGATTTTCACATTTACCGCAGTGTACGATTGAAAATAAATTTTCTTTCTGTAAACTTCATAGAAAACTATTCCATTTGAGGGGCGACTGCTTCAGTTGCCATAGAATTCAGTTCAGTCTCCCCTCTGCACGGAAGGCAATAGAAAACGACATCGTTTTCTATTGCTCCTCACAGAAAACTATTCTAGTTCAGTCACTCTCACTGAACCAAAGAAAACATAGCCATTCAAGGCCAACGTGGGGTAATAGTTATTATTAAAATAACTGAAATATAGAACAAATACTGTGTTTATAATGTGGATGAAATAGTCAATAACATCGGTTGAATGTTTTCGTATAACTTTTTTATTTAATTTATTTTCCAACATTCTACTATATATAGGTATTTAAATTATACATTTCTATTTCAATTATTTATTTATTAATAAATTTAGCGAAATTATTAAAATTAAATACAAAAATTTGCCATTTATCCTCATTACTGACGTTTGATAAATATTATATATGGTGCGTTCTTTTCTAGCGTGTTTCCCCATGTGTGTCAGTGTCCGTCCCTGACATCGTTTGACCCACTTGCTGTGTCATGGGGTGAATGAACCTATGTCCTACCTATAGTAACTGCATTGGAGTAGAACCCCCAGCACTGCAGTTACATTATCATTGTCCTAACTGCATTGGGATAGAACCCCCAGCACTGCAGTTACATTATCACTGTCCTAACTGCATTGGAATAAAACCCCCAGCACTGCAGTTACATTATCATTGTCCTAACTGCATTGGGATAGAACCCCCAGCACTGCAGTTACATTATCACTGTCCTAACTGCATTGGAATAAAACCTCCAGCACTGCAGTTACATTATCACTGTCCTAACTGCATTGGAATAAAACCCCCAGCACTGCAGTTACATTATCATTGTCCTAACTGCATTGGAATAGAACCCCCAGCTCTGCAGTTACATTATCATTGTCCTAACTGCATTGGAATAGAACCCCCAGCACTGCAGTTACATTATCATTGTCCTAACTGCATTGGAATAGAACCCCCAGCACTGCAGTTACATTATCATTGTCCTAACTGCATTGGAATAGAACCCCCAGCACTGCAGTTACATTATCATTGTCCTAACTGCATTGGAATAGAACCCCCAGCACTGCAGTTACATTATCATTGTCCTAACTGCATTGGAGTAGAACCCCCAGCACTGCAGTTACATTATCATTGTCCTAACTGCATTGGAATAGAACCCCCAGCACTGCAGTTACATTATCATTGTCCTAACTGCATGGGATAGACCTCTCAGCATATAATTTATCATTGTCTATTTTCAAACAGGATAGGTTACGAAATTTAGAACAGTTTTAAATCACTTTAATTCTTCAAAATTAATCCCTTTTTTTTCATGTTTCCTTTTCAAACACTAATAATTCTGTTAGAGAATTAGATCTAAAAAAGAAACTATGTAATTATTTGACATGTGTTCGTGTGTAATTGTAATTTTCAGTTATCAACATAGGAGGTTATCGACCTGACAACTGTTTCATTGCCATAGTACATGTACACTACACAATACACATGTACACTACACATGTATACATCACAATATACATGTGTATTGCACAGATGCTCACACAGTTCAACTGGTGCAAGGACATCCATTCATTTTTGTTCCGGTTCACTGAAAGTCTAGGATGAATATTTCTATTTCGAAATAAAATGGCTAACTTTTCTCCATAGTGGTAATTACTTAACGTAATATTATTGCCTTTTTATTTTAATATCAAAATTTTCTTATATTAATCCATTGTTAACTATGGATTTATTTTAAAATATGTATACTTATCCTTTCTGGCAATACACGTGTAATTAATACTAATTTATAAGGTATTATTGACCACTAAGGTATACACCAATATACACCAAAATAACTGTATTAATGCCAATATACACCGTAATACCACTACTAATGCCAATACACACCTTAATACCACTACTAAAGCCAATACACACCGTATTACCATTACTAATGCCAATATACACCGTAATACCACTACTAATGCAAATTTACACCGTAATACCACTACTAATGCCAATACACACCATAATACCACTACTAATGCCAATACACACCTTAATACCACTACTAATGCTAATATACACCGTAATACCATTACCAATGCAAATATACACCGTAATACCACTACTAATGCCAATTCACCCCGTAATACCAGTACTATTGCCAATATACACCGTAATACCACTACTAATGCCAATATACACCGTAATACCACTACTAATGCAAATTTACACCGTAATACCACTACTAATGCCAATATACACCGTAATACCACTACTAATGCCAATATACACCGTAATACCACTACTAATGCCAATACACACCATAATACCACTACTAATGCCAATACACACCTTAATACCACTACTAATGCTAATATACACCGTAATACCATTACTAATGCAAATATACACCGTAATACCACTACTAATGCCAATTCACCCCGTAATACCAGTACTAATGCCAATATACACCGTAATACCACTACTAATGCCAATATACACCGTAATACCACTACTAATACCAATATACACCGTAATACCACTAATAATACCAATATACACCGTAATACCACTACTAATGCAAATATACACCTTAATACCACTACTAATGCCAATTCACCCCGTAATACCAATACTAATGCCAATATACACCTTAATACCACTACTAATGCCAATATACACCGTAATACCACTACTAATGCTAATATACACCGTAATACCACTACTAATGCCAATATATCGATTACACTAGGTAGGTATAGCATTACATTTGTCATTGAATAGTGCCTATTTCTCTGGTCTCATTTGCCATTGCAATATTTTAACTTGCTCTGCCCCACTTCTTTTAGCCGTACTATCAGACTCTTTACCATCACTTACCTATCTCCTGGCCTTTAACTGATAAAACCTACCCTCAATCCACATTCAAAATACCAACACAGTGACTCTGTAGCCTATTATACCCATTGCTTCACCCTTAGGCTTTCTTTTTACCATTTAGACTGTAAGACCTTCTGTAACTAGGCGTGTTGTTATTTTGTCACAGACAGTACCGCTGTATGTGTCAAGGCTGCTCTTTTGTCAGTTCAATGAACTGTGCGCTTTAAAGCCTTCTTAGTGCTTATCAATGTGTTATTTCAACCAATTAGTGGTTAGAACATTAATATCTTAATTGTTATCTTTCTAAATAATTATATCAGTCATTATTAAGCTAGTAACATTAGATAGACACTAAATAGAACAATATTCCAAGAATTATATGAATGGAGGGATTTCAATCTTTTGATCTAATCCCGCTTTATAGTATATATAATATACATCCCCCGGGTATATTTAGTGAGTATTATAGGAGAAGTATTGGCTCTATAATTAGATAGGTTGGTAGGTGAATGATCTTAATTATGAACAATCAGGTTAATTAGTGATTAGTAGAGCAGTGAGGGATAATTGGTACTATTTGAGATACCCCCCATACAGAGGGGATATGTAGAAGATATGGCAACACTGATATGTAGGGAATATGACAAATAAACACATAAAGAGTGTGTGTCACCTTTCCCTTACTGCTTTCTCACGGCTAAATAAGGCAGGAAAAGTTGAACAGTGCTTCATAATTTAGGACAAAGTATCGTGATGCTTGTATCCTGTTACTGTACAGATACACACTATCGATACACTGTAGGTACACCCCTGCCTCTATATAGAGGTGGTAGAGGCTACAGTTACGTAACACTGTGGAAGAAAGTGATCAGAGAAAGTGAAGAGAGAGAGAGAGAGAGAGATAAGAGTCACTAGCAGTCACATGCCGTGCTTTCCGACTCCTGTAGTGACTGTGACACGTACACAAAATTGGCCAGAGAACGTGTGCGTGTTGATGTGACACACGCACACGAGTGTACGCAATAGAAGCTTGCACAAGCGATGCGAAAATGGACCGCCAGGTCAGTGAACTCAGCCTCTAAGGTTGGGGAATTGGAGGGGAGGTGTGGGGAAGAGGGGGAATTATAGGTAAAGTCTGGTTAATTACTCAATCTGCTTGCATCTCATCAAGATGGTGAGATCTTTGACAGTTATTGACTGTAGTTTATTTTATGGGCTGTATTATTTAGTGTACTTACGGTGCTACAATAGACAGGTGCAATGTGGGGGATCTATAATTAATATGACATGGATAGCATGTTCAACAAATGTAACAAAAAGCAGTAGTAGTTTATTCTTTTAATATCCTCAATATATCCTAGTCAGTCAATAGAGTGGTATAGTATTTTATTATATTAGTCCCTTTTGCGTACAGGATATTTTGGAGCATCTTGGTGTGTACTAAATAATCGGTTAGATATTTTACAGGATAGCTATGAACTGTTAACAATAGCTATGAACTGTTAACAATAGCTATGAACTGTTAACAATAGCTATGAACTGTTAACAATAGCTATGAACTGTTAACAATAGCTATGAACTGTTAACAATAGCTATGAACTGTTAACAATAGATATGAACTGTTAACAATAGCTATGAACTGTTAACAATAGATATGAACTGTTAACAATAGCTATGAACTGTTAACATTAGCTATGAACTGTTAACAATAGCTATGAACTGTTAACAATAGCTATGAACTGTTAACATTAGCTATGAACTGTTAACATTAGCTATGAACTGTTAACAATAGCTATGAACTGTTAACAATAGCTATGAACTGTTAACAATAGCTATGAACTGTTAACAGTAGCTATGAACTGTTAACAATAGCTATGAACTGTTAACAATAGCTATGAACTGTTAACAATAGCTATGAACTGTTAACATTAGCTATGAACTGTTAACAATAGCTATGAACTGTTAACAATAGCTATGAACTGTTAACAATAGCTATGAACTGTTAACAATAGCTGTGAACTGTTAACAATAGCTATGAACTGTTAACATTAGCTATGAACTGTTAACAATAGCTATGAACTGTTAACAATAGCTATGAACTGTTAACATTAGCTATGAACTGTTAACATTAGCTATGAACTGTTAACAATAGCTATGAACTGTTAACATTAGCTATGAACTGTTAACAATAGCTATGAACTGTTAACAATAGCTATGAACTGTTAACAATAGCTATGAACTGTTAACAATAGCTGTGAACTGTTAACAATAGCTGTGAACTGTTAACAATCTCTGTGAACAGTTCACAACTGTATCTTGGTTCAATCTCAACAAAAAAGGTGACTATTTCTCGGAATCGCTAAGCAACCTAGCAATGGCTGAGCGAAATATGTTTTGGGACGTATGAACAAATCTCAAAACAATATGTTTGTTCATAAAGATGCTGTATGTAGCTACACTCCATGCACACGTTATGCCATGTACCAACACAGTAAATGTGTTTCTATTTTCCTTTACAATGCGCATTAGAAGCATTTCGCTGAGAGTGGTTACAGCCAAGGTCTTTCAGTTGAACTGTGAAGAGTTATTAGATCTTACTATTAATTTACAGGTGTACAGTGGTTAGTTGAGTAGTTATAGTTATATCACTCCTATAAGGTCCTATATACTCCTATAAGATGTTATATGCTCCTATAAGATGCTATATGCTCCTATAAGATGCTATATGCTCCTATAAGGTCCTATATACTCCTATAAGATGCTATATGCTCCTATAAGGTCCTATATACTCCTATAAGATGTTATATGCTCCTATAAGATGCTATATGCTCCTATAAGATGCTATATGCTCCTATAAGGTCCTATATACTCCTATAAGATGCTATATGCTCCTATAATATCCAAAGGTGTTCCTATAATATCCTAAGGTGTTCCTATAAGATCCTAAGGTGTCCCTATAAGATCCTAAGGTGTCCCTATAAGATCCTAAGGTGTTCCTATAAGATCCTAAGGTGTCCCTATAAGATCCTAAGGTGTCCCTATAAGATCCTAAGGTGTTCCTATAAGATCCTAAGGTGTCCCTATAAGATCCTAAGGTGTTCCTATAAGATCCTAAGGTGTCCCTATAAGATCCTAAGGTGTTCCTATAAGATCCTAAGGTGTCCCTATAAGATCCTAGGTGTCCCTATAAGATCCTAAGGTGTCCCTATAAGATCCTAAGGTGTTCCTATAAGATCCTAAGGTGTCCCTATAAGATCCTAAGGTGTCCCTATAAGATCCTAAGGTGTCCCTATAAGATCCTAAGGTGTTCCTATAAGATCCTAAGGTGTCCCTATAAGATCCTAAGGTGTCCCTATAAGATCCTAAGGTGTCCCTATAAGATCCTAAGGTGTCCCTATAAGATCCTAAGGTGTTCCTATAAGATCCTAAGGTGTCCCTATAAGATCCTAAGGTGTCCCTATAAGATCCTAAGGTGTCCCTATAAGATCCTAAGGTGTTCCTATAAGATCCTAAGGTGTCCCTATAAGATCCTAAGGTGTTCCTATAAGATCCTAAGGTGTTCCTATAAGATCCTAAGGTGTTCCTATAAGATCCTAAGGTGTTCCTATAAGATCCTAAGGTGTCCCTATAAGATCCTAAGGTGTCCCTATAAGATCCTAAGGTGTTCCTATAAGATCCTAAGGTGTTCCTATAAGATCCTAAGGTGTTCCTATAAGATCCTAAGGTGTTCCTATAAGATCCTAAGGTGTCCCTATAAGAGACGTTGAACCCAATGCTCTCCAGACGATATACCGTTACTCTTTTCACTTTCACCAACCTACGTCAGAGACAGTTACTCTGAAGGGTGCTTCATTTCACTTTCCTTCGGGTTCTGTAGATCTACAGTAGATAGGTACGGATCTACCGTAGATAGGTATGGATCTACCGTAGATAGGTATGGATCTACCCTAGATAGGTATGGATCTACCGTAGATAGGTATGGATCTACCGTAGATAGGTATGGATCTACCGTAGATAGGTATGGATCTACCGTAGATAGGTATGGATCTACCGTAGATAGGTATGGATCTACCGTAGATAGGTATGGATCTACCGTAGATAGGTATGGATCTACCGTAGATAGGTATGAATTTGGTGGATTGGGAGGAATGTGGTAGGTACATAGGATAGTAATAAATAGGTAGGAAAATAGTACATAGTTAGAAAAGTAGTTAGTCGGTAGAAAGAGGTAGTAGATAGGTAGAAGTAGTGAGGTAGAAAGAGGTAGTAGATAGGTAGAAGTAGTGAGGTAGAAAGAGGTAGTAGATAGGTAGAAGTAGTGAGGTAGAAAGAGGTAGTAGATAGGTAGAAGTAGTGAGGTAGAAAGAGGTAGTAGATAGGTAGAAAGTAGTGAGGTAGGTTCTACATCAGATAAGCAGGTTGATGACCCTCTCTTATAGACTTTGTACCTCCATTCTTTTGGATAGACTCCCTTACGCAGTTTGCCTTTCATTAGCATAGGCACCTTTATCTACTTACAGCACATTTTTTATGTCATTTATCATAAAAGACACTTATTGAAAAGATCTAAACTCAACCTATTTAATAGCTAATTCCAACCTAACGTTGAATACTTCTAGAAATAAGTCGAATGGCAAGATGTCTATTCATCGTCAGGAAGGGGGTGAAAATCCTAGACCAAAATGAATTGTATGACTAACTTTCGTTTTTATTCCCGTGATACCCCACTACTAAATCCTTCTTGCCTGGGCTAGGCAAGTCACGTGACTTCATCACACGTGTGTCTCTCCTAATATCATCACTTTGCATAATAGTAACAAAGTCACTCTGCTTCCTTTTGTTGATTAGCTTCATGGCCTTCAAACTTTTTACCATTTTCAACAGAAAATACTGTTCCCATTGACCTGACAGTATGACTTGCATTTAAAAAATAGTGGAATTCGTACCTCATAAAACTTCAATGAACCTCTTGCAGTCTAACAATTTTCAACTTGTGAACCACTAGCTTGTGAACCACTAGCTTGTGAACCACTAGCCTATGAACCACTAGCCTGTGAACCACTGGCCTGTGAAAAACTAGCCTATGAACCACTAGCTTGTGAACCACTGGCCTGTGAAAAACTAGCCTATGAACCACTAGCCTGTGAACCACTGGCCTGTGAAAAACTAGCCTATGAACCACTAGCCTGTGAACCACTGGCCTGTGAACCACTGGCCTGTGAAAAACTAGCCTATGAACCACTTGCTTGTGAATCACTTGCTTGTGAACCACTAGCTTGTGAATCACTTGCTTGTGAATCACTTGCTTGTGAACCACTTGCTTGTGAACCACTAGCTTGTGAACCACTAGCTTGTGAACCACAAGCCTATGAACCACTAGCCTGTGAACCACTGGCCTGTGAAAAACTAGCCTATGAACCACTAGCTTGTGAACCACTAGCTTGTGAACCACTAGTCTATGAACCACTAGCCTGTGAACCACTGGCCTGTGAAAAACTAGCCTATGAACCACTTGCTTGTGAACCACTTGCTTGTGAACCACTAGCTTGTAAATCACTTGCTTGTGAATCACTTGCTTGTGAACCACTAGCATGTGAATCACTAGCCTGTGAATCACTAGCCTGTGAACCACTTGCTTGTTAATCACTAGCCTGTGAACCACTTGCTTGTGAACCACTAGCATGTGAATCACTAGCCTGTGAACCACTTGCTTGTGAACCACTAGCTTGTGAATCACTTGCTTGTGAACCACTAGCTTGTGAACCACTTGCTTGTGAATCACTTGCTTGTGAACCACTTGCTTGTGAACCACTTGCTTGTGAACCACTTGCTTGTGAACCACTAGCTTGTGAACCACTAGCTTGTGAACCACTTGCTTGTGAACCACTTGCTTGTGAACCACTTGCTTGTGAACCACTAGCTTGTGAACCACTAGCTTGTGAACCACTTGATTGTGAACCACTAGTGTTTACCTCTAAGTGGGACACATTCTACTCTGTTTTCTTTACTAGGTTTCACTTTTTCTCTCTTTTGTATTTGGGAGAAACTTAGACTAGGATGCGTCACCTAGTGATGATACACACCTAGTGGATAAATAGGTAGCATCTTCCCTAGTACCATTTACCCTAGTACCATTTACCCTAGTACCATTTACCCTAGTACCATTTATCCTAGTACCATTTATCCTAGTACCATTTATCCTAGTACCATTTATCCTAGTACCATTTACCCTAGTACCATTTACCCTAGTACCATTTATTCCAATCAATCACCAGACACGTTACTATAGTGGTGTACAGTGAGGAGTATATCACTGCATGTTGCTAATTTCACTAATCACACTTTTCTAATTTTCTACTATTTTCAAATCTTACAAATTAGTCATCGTGTACTCAGACACATTTTAAAATATCTACAAGCATTACAATTAGTAAAGTTTCTATTGAAGTGCAGCTTAAGAATCAGTTCTATTTTAGTGTGACTGTACATGTTGTCTTTTTTAGCGGCGTGAAGCATGAGAATGAAAGTGTGACACACTTACGTCAAGAGGAAAGGAGTCACGCTACACTCAGTGAAAGGGAAAAGAGAAGAAAACGAGAGAGAGAAAGAAGGGAATTAGCATGAATGATAACAATAAAAATAATATTCAATCTCAGGAAGTCAATTATTGTGTTATTTGAAATACGTAATCTGATGCTTCTTAATTCATCTCCCTATCACTCTATTTCAGCTCCCTATCACTCTATTTCAGCTCCCTATCACTCCATTTCAGCTCCCTATCACTCCATTTCAGCTCCCTATCACTCCATTTCAGCTCCCTATCACCCCATTTTGGCTCCCTATCACTCTATTTCAGCTCCCTATCACTCTATTTCAGCTCCCTATCACTCCATTTCAGCTCCCTATCACTCCATTTCAGCTCCCTATCACCCCATTTTGGCTCCCTATCACTCTGTACGCATTACCTATCTAGCTCATCGATCTGCCCCTTAATTAGATCACTAGCATGGGCTAGGTAGGGAGCCAAGTCTTGAGAGGTCATTGAACTGATTGCTTGGATAGACTCACTAGTGTGCCTAGTTAGTTAACAGATGTACCAGTATGTACTACTGTAACTAGTTAGTTACTAGATGGACTAGTGTACCTTGTTAGTTACTAGTGTACCTTGCTAGTTACTAGTGTACCTTGCTAGTTACTAGTGTACCTTGCTAGTTACTAGTGTACCTTGCTAGTTACTAGTGCAACTAGTTAGTTACTAGATGTACTCTAGAAATCAATGTACCAGATGCAATATAGCAATAGTTTTCACTACAGGTTCTACAATTCCTTTCGTTCTCTTCCCTTTAAATCACTCATTGGTTGATCTTCTGACTAGTGCTAAGGCCTTGTCCGTATCTAGTCGGAGTGATGGAGTAAGAGAGTTTTGTGTCGTAAAAGCTCCTTGCTTTTTACTGCTCTACCGTTCCCATTGACTGTCTTTATTTAGCCCTGACGCGAGGTATGACCCCGAAAAGAACTTACAAAATGATAGAGTGTGTCAAACAGGCACAGGAGGCAATGATCTCTGTCTCTGCACTGCCAGAGTACTGCGCTAACACTGCCAGATTACTGCTCTAAATGCCCAAACACTGCCTAGAGCTGCCCTAGTCATAGCATTTCAATCTATCATATCCATGCTTTTCGCATTAGATTGACGGGCTGTTTTTAGAAGGGCATATTATGCGTTTCCTGTGCATTTTAACTGGGACACATGTTCATACTGAGTGGATTGACTAATGTTGTGTTATCTCTTCTTTGATAGTAGATAGCGCAATGTAGAACATCTGATAGTTGCTGAAATGTGTCAAAGAATAGTCTGTACGTAGAGCATCAGATAGCAAATACATATATCACAATAATTTATGATTATTTTGTATTTAGCACATATCTAGGTACTTTAGTTTGGTCCCTAGGTACTTTAGTGTGTTATCTAGATACTTTAGCGTGGTATCTAGGTACTCTATCGTGGTTATTAGTCACCTATGCAGTACCTATGACTCCCTACTATGTCTGACATAGAGAAAGTGAGAGTTAAGCAGTAGAAAGCCCTAAGATGTTTCTACCTAGCTCCCAAACGGAGAAAGTCATCCCCAAAAAGTGAAATCGACTACTTTTTCCTCACACTAGCACATGCTGAATAACTTCATGTATACTCTCTATAAATATTTAGACACTAGTGCATAGTGACGTAGCAGTCAGTGCGATGACGTAGCCATAGAGCAATGACCGCTAACTAGGTCATGGTAGCTCTATGCTATTCCTACCTACTGAAAATGAGTGTGAAACTCTATTTCACTTTCTTCTTCTCCTTCACATCCCTAGCCATCGCTTTGCTAGGCAAGTATACCAGCAAGTGTACTTGCTAGTTTACTAGCAATGTATGAAGGGAGGGCTAGCTAGTTTGTCCTAGTTAGCCACTACAGCTTTAGTAGATATGGTCTGCAATATTCTAGGTCAACTGCCGACTCGTGTAGATGTGTTCGTGCGTTTGTGAGCGTGCATGCGAGTTCACTGAACTGCTGAAGGATGCCAGAGAGTGATAGTTAATTCCACAGGCAATATCCTATCAAAACAACACATACTAACACTAGTTTTTACCTTTAATACACTAGTAATTTAGTTGATAAATGTTGACACTTGCATCAGATTTGCAATCCTTTTTGAGTGATCAGAGTGACCTATTTTAAAGACGTGAAGGTTGAAGTCCCTTGTTGCTTAAGTCCTTGACTCCATTTCTGTCTTTTCACCTCTCCTATCTCAGTACCTATCACAGTACCTATCACAGTACCTATCACAGTACCTATCACAGTACCTATCACAGTACCTATCACAGTACCTATCACAGTACCTATCACAGTACCTATCACAGTACCTATCACAGTACCTATCACAGTACCTATCTCAGTACCTATCTCAGTACCTATCTCAGTACCTATCTCAGTACCTATCACAGTACCTATCACAGTACCTATCACAGTACCTATCACAGTACCTATCACAGTACCTATCACAGTACCTATCACAGTACCTATCACAGTACATATCACAGTACCTATCACAGTACCTATCACAGTACCTATCACAGTACCTATTACAGTACCTATCACAGTACCTATCACAGTACCTATCACAGTACCTATCACAGTACATATCACAGTACCTATCACAATACCTATCACAATACCTATCACAGTACCTATCTCAGTACCTATCTCAGTACCTATCTCAGTACCTATCTCAGTACCTATCTCAGTACCTATCACAGTACCTATCACAGTACCTATCACAGTACCTATCACAGTACCTATCACAGTACCTATCACAGTACCTATCACAGTACCTATCACAGTACCTATCACAGTACCTATCACAGTACCTATCACAGTACCTATCACAGTACCTATCACAGTACCTATCACAGTACCTATCACAGTACCTATCACAGTACCTATCTCAGTACCTATCTCAGTACCTATCTCAGTACCTATCTCAGTACCTATCACAGTACCTATCTCAGTACCTATCACAGTACCTATCACAGTACCTATCACAGTACCTATCACAGTACCTATCACAGTACCTATCTCAGTACCTATCTCAGTACCTATCTCAGTACCTATCTCAGTACCTATCACAGTACCTATCTCAGTACCTATCTCAGTACCTATCTCAGTACCTATCTCAGTACCTATCACAGTACCTATCACAGTACCTATCACAGTACCTATCACAGTACCTATCACAGTACCTATCACAATACCTATCACAGTACCTATCTCAGTACCTATCTCAGTACCTATCTCTGCACCTATCTCTGCACCTATCTCAGTACCTATCACAGTACCTATCTCAGTACCTATCACAGTACCTATCACAGTACCTATCACAGTACCTATCACAGTACCTATCACAATACCTATCACAGTACCTATCTCAGTACCTATCTCAGTACCTATCTCAGTACCTATCTCAGTACCTATCTCAGTACCTATCTCAGTACCTATCACAGTACCTATCTCAGTACCTATCACAGTACCTATCACAGTACCTATCTCAGTACCTATCACAGTACCTATCACAGTACCTATCACAGTACCTATCTCAGTACCTATCTCAGTACCTATCTCAGTACCTATCTCAGTACCTATCACAATACCTATCTCAGTACCTATCTCAGTACCTATCTCAGTACCTATCTCAGTACCTATCTCAGTACCTATCTCAGTACCTATCACAGTACCTATCTCAGTACCTATCTCAGTACCTATCACAGTACCTATCACAGTACCTATTACAGTACCTATCACAGTACCTATTACAGTACCTATTACAGTACCTATTACAGTACCTATTACAGTACCTATTACAGTACCTATCACAGTACCTATCACAGTACCTACCACAGTACCTATCACAGTACCTATCACAGTACCTATCACAGTACCTATTACAGTACCTATTACAGTACCTATCTCAGTACCTAATTTTTTAGAAGGTTACTTTTAGTAATACTTCTTTATCTGTTGAATGTGAGACTAAAATATTAGTTTCTTTTATTCCTTTACTTCCTTTAATTTGAGAGTTGATCTTTACTCCCCTCTCATGTCCCTCTCCTCCCTCTCTCCCCTCTCATGTCCCTTTCTTCCCTCTCTCCCCTCTCACCCCTCTCATGTCCCTTTCTTCCCTCTCTCCCCTCTCTCCCCTCTCACCCCTCTCATGTCCCTCTCTTCCCTCTCTTCCCTCTCTTCCCTCTCTTCCCTCTCTTCCCTCTCTTCCCTCTCTTCCCTCTCTTCCCTCTCTTCCCTCTCTCCCCTCTCTCCCCTCTCATGTCCCTCTCTTCCCTCTCTTCCCTCTCTCCCCTCTCATGTTCATGTCTCCCCTCTCTCCCCTCTCATGTCCCTCTCTTCCCTCTCTCCCCTCTCATGTCCCTCTCTTCCCTCTCTCCCCTCTCATGTCCCTCTCTTCCCTTTCTCCCCTCTCTTGTCCCTCTCTTCCCTTTCTCCCTTTTCATGTCCCTCTCTCCCCTCTCTCCCCTCATATCCCTCTCTCATCTCATATCCCTCTCTCCCCTCATATCCCTCTCTCCCCTCATATCCCTCTCTCCCCTCTCATCCCTCTCTCCCCTCTCATCCCTCTCTCCCCTCTCATCCCTCTTTCCCCTCTCATCCCTCTCTTCCCTCTCATCCTTCTCTCCCCTCTCATTTGGCAGCCCAGTTCCCCATCTAGAGCAGAGAGGGCACTGACCGAGTGTCACCTTGTCCCAAATAGAGTCTAAGACCCTGCGATGCCTCTCACGGAGAAGGCCTGATGACTACTTGCCGTGCCTGTCTGGTGACTCTCTGAGTCACCTGGTGACTACCTGATGTCACCTGGTGACTCCCTAATACCTGATGTCACCTGGTGACTAACTAATGTCACCTGGTGACTACCTGATGTCACCTGGTGACTACCTACTATGGCATGAGACTACCTACTGTGGCCAGATGACTACTAAGTTACTACATGCAGTAGCTTGGTGACTACCTGAGAATGAATACAATAGTCTTCGCGTACCCCCCAATTCCCTTGGCCTGCTCCTGTCCCTACTCTCAAGACCTTCCTCTCACTCTCACTCCACTCAGCTGTAGGTACATTCTACTGAGCAGGAAGCGTCCTAACAATAATGTGAAAGTGAACATAAATGGGGCACACCATTTCCACCCATATCATAGTAATATTTAATTACGCACACTCGAATTTGTGCGGATTTACTGTCCTTTTATTAATGATACTTTAAAGTGAAATGGAGATTTTATCGTTTATAGTAAGTTAGCACGTTAAAATAGAGTATATGTTGCCATAGCTACTCCTCACACCGTCCAGTTGATGACCTTAGTCTAAATAATTATTGTAGTGACTACAACCTTCGATAGATCTGTGCCACTCTCAATGTCAAATTAGGGAGAATTTGTCAACTGAAATCATTCGTGCACTTTTCCTGGAATAAAATTAATAACAGCTAATTTAAATTAAACACGTTTTTTCCCTGTAGCCTCTCTACTGTCGAAATGGTGCCTTTAGCGACTCTGTTGGCAGTTGTTTTCGGAATGTGCCATAACAGTCACTACCTCAACTGTCCCGTCACAGGCCCACGTTTGAGAGTATGGCGTGCACTTGCCAAACACTTTCCACTTTATCCTCCATCAGTCGCAGCTATGACCTCATATTATAACAACTCTAAGCCTAGAGTAGCACAAAAGACTAATTAGAATAGCTTTTTGAGAGGAAGATCTTCTTGCAAACAAGGTTATTCATCCTCAGCCAAATTTGAGAGTAAATCAACTACCTAATTTCTAAGTCAATATTTAAACCAATGATTAGATTTCAGTTTCTCCTTCCTTGTAAAGACAATAAAACAACTGTAGGTTGGTAGTCTGTAGGTAGGTAGTCAGTTTCTCCTGCATGTGCTTTAAGAACAATAAAGCATTTGTAGGTAGGTAGTACAGTGAAGTATAGAGAGTTGTAGGATTCTCTTGGTAAGTAAGTGGTGCAGAAGAGTCCATTGTGGTAGAAAGTGGTGCAGAAGAGTCTATTGTGGTAGAAAGTGGTGCAGAAGAGTCTATTGTGGTAGAAAGTGGTGCAGAAGAGTCTATTGTGGTAGAAAGTGGTGCAGAAAGCTCTATTGTGGTAGAAAGTGGTGCAGAAGAGTCTACTGTGGTAGAAAGTGGTGCAGAAGAGTCTATTGTGGTAGAAAGTGGTGCAGAAGGCTCTATTGTGGTAGAAAGTGGTGCAGAAGGCTCTATTGTGGTAGAAAGTGGTGCAGAAGAGTCTATTGTGGTAGAAAGTGGTGCAGAAGAGTCTATTGTGGTAGAAAGTGGTGCAGAAGAGTCTATTGTGGTAGAAAGTGGTGCAGAAGAGTCTATTGTGGTAGAAAGTGGTGCAGAAGGCTCTATTGTGGTAGAAAGTGGTGCAGAAGAGTCTACTGTGGTAGAAAGTGGTGCAGAAGAGTCTATTGTGGTAGAAAGTGGTGCAGAAGGCTCTATTGTGGTAGAAAGTGGTGCAGAAGGCTCTATTGTGGTAGAAAGTGGTGCAGAAGAGTCTATTGTGGTAGAAAGTGGTGCAGAAGAGTCTATTGTGGTAGAAAGTGGTGTAGAAGAGTCCATTGTGGTAGAAAGTGGTGCAGAAGAGTCTATTGTGGTAGAAAGTGGTGCAAAAGAGTCTATTGTGGTAGAAAGTGGTACAGAAGAGTCTATTGTGGTTGAAAGTGGTGCAGAAGAGTCTATTGTGGTAGAAAGTGGTGCAGAAGAGTCTATTGTGGTAGAAAGTGGTGCAGAAGAGTCTATTGTGGTAGAAAGTGGTGCAGAAGAGTCTATTGTGGTAGAAAGTGGTGCAGAAGAGTCTATTGTGGTAGAAAGTGGTGCAGAAGAGTCTATTGTGGTAGAAAGTGGTGCAGAAGAGTCTATTGTGGTAGAAAGTGGTGCAGAAGGCTCTATTGTGGTAGAAAGTGGTGCAGAAGAGTCTACTGTGGTAGAAAGTGGTGCAGAAGAGTCTATTGTGGTAGAAAGTGGTGCAGAAGGCTCTATTGTGGTAGAAAGTGGTGCAGAAGGCTCTATTGTGGTAGAAAGTGGTGCAGAAGAGTCTATTGTGGTAGAAAGTGGTGCAGAAGAGTCTATTGTGGTAGAAAGTGGTGTAGAAGAGTCCATTGTGGTAGAAAGTGGTGCAGAAGAGTCTATTGTGGTAGAAAGTGGTGCAAAAGAGTCTATTGTGGTAGAAAGTGGTACAGAAGAGTCTATTGTGGTTGAAAGTGGTGCAGAAGAGTCTATTGTGGTAGAAAGTGGTGCAGAAGAGTCTATTGTGGTAGAAAGTGGTGCAGAAGAGTCTATTGTGGTAGAAAGTGGTGCAGAAGAGTCTATTGTGGTAGAAAGTGGTGCAGAAGAGTCTATTGTGGTAGAAAGTGGTGCAGAAGGCTCTATTGTGGTAGAAAGTGGTGCAGAAGGCTCTATTGTGGTAGAAAGTGGTGCAGAAGGCTCTATTGTGGTATAAAGTGGTGCAGAAGGCTCTATTGTGGTATAAAGTGGTGCAGAAGGCTCTATTGTGGTATAAAGTGGTGCAGAAGGCTCTACTGTAAGTATTAGCTGCCACATTTGGCATAAGGGCCACTGTACTAATAATACTAACTTGTAAGTGTTAACAGAATAAGGGTAGAGGTATTTAGATCACCCTAAGGTTTAATGAACTGTAGAGCCTATGATATGCTCTTAGATAAGTAACTAGGTAGGTAGGTATTGTTTTATTGCTTCGTATCTATGGATTAAGATAACACTAAAGTATTTCCTTTTTCAGTCTTATTTTTCATATTATTAATTTTGCGTTTATTGTACATCCAAAACATCCCTCATCCTCCTAACGGGATAAACATCCCAAACATCCCTACTAACGGGCTAAACATCCCAAACATCCCTACTAACGGGCTAAACATCCCAAACATCCCTACTAACGGGCTAAACATCCCAAACATCCCTACTAACGGGCTAAACATCCCAAACATCCCTACTAACGGGTTAAACATCCCAAACATCCCTACTAACGGGCTAAACATCCCAAACATCCCTACTAACGGGCTAAACATCCCAAACATCCCTACTAACGGGCTAAACATCCCAAACATCCCTACTAACGGGCTAAACATCCCAAACATCCCTACTAACGGGCTAAACATCCCAAACATCCCTACTAACGGGTTAAACATCCCAAACATCCCTACTAACGGGCTAAACATCCCAAACATCCCTACTAACGGGCTAAACATCCCAAACATCCCTACTAACGGGCTAAACATCCCAAACATCCCTACTAACGGGCTAAACATCCCAAACATCCCTACTAACGGGCTAAACATCCCAAACATCCCTACTAACGGGCTAAACATCCCAAACATCCCTACTAACGGGTTAAACATCCCAAACATCCCTACTAACGGGCTAAACATCCCAAACATCCCTACTAACGGGCTAAACATCCCAAACATCCCTACTAACGGGCTAAACATCCCAAACATCCCTACTAACGGGCTAAACATCCCAAACATCCCTACTAACGGGCTAAACATCCCAAACATCCCTACTAACGGGATAAACATCCCAAACATCCCTACTAACGGGCTAAACATCCCAAACATCCCTACTAACGGGCTAAACATCCCAAACATCCCTACTAACGGGCTAAACATCCCAAACATCCCTACTAACGGGCTAAACATCCCAAACATCCCTACTAACGGGTTAAACATCCCAAACATCCCTACTAACGGGCTAAACATCCCAAACATCCCTACTAACGGGCTAAACATCCCAAACATCCCTACTAACGGGCTAAACATCCCAAACATCCCTACTAACGGGCTAAACATCCCAAACATCCCTACTAACGGGCTAAACATCCCAAACATCCCTACTAACGGGTTAAACATCCCAAACATCCCTACTAACGGGCTAAACATCCCAAACATCCCTACTAACGGGCTAAACATCCCAAACATCCCTACTAACGGGCTAAACATCCCAAACATCCCTACTAACGGGCTAAACATCCCAAACATCCCTACTAACGGGCTAAACATCCCAAACATCCCTACTAACGGGCTAAACATCCCAAACATCCCTACTAACGGGTTAAACATCCCAAACATCCCTACTAACGGGCTAAACATCCCAAACATCCCTACTAACGGGCTAAACATCCCAAACATCCCTACTAACGGGCTAAACATCCCAAACATCCCTACTAACGGGCTAAACATCCCAAACATCCCTACTAACGGGCTAAACATCCCAAACATCCCTACTAACGGGATAAACATCCCAAACATCCCTACTAACGGGCTAAACATCCCAAACATCCCTACTAACGGGCTAAACATCCCAAACATCCCTACTAACGGGCTAAACATCTCAAACATCCCTACTAACGGGTTAAACATCCCAAACATCCCAAACGGTGTCAGGTTATCGCAACTGCTTGAGCCATTCTTTCTCAAGATCAATTTAGGTTAAATAACCGGTTTTTCGGAAGTTCGCGGGGTAGGTACTACCTCGAAAACAACCACCTACCACTCTTAAACTATGTCAAATGTTCTAATTTATCTATTATGCGGATTGTTAAGCACCTGAAGACTATGTAACACATTTTAAAATTACTCACAATCACAAATGTTCATAATGTAGTATTTCATTGAATGTTCTTAGTGCTCTTCACCCTGTAAGCGTTCTTTTTATGTTATTTACTTTTCCTCGTATTGGTACAGTTGTAAAGTACTTAAGTACATAAGTAGCTTATAAATAGTGTGTGGAATTGGTCAGTTCACCATTGGTTAGTATTTACTTTGTTTGTGAGTAAGTACAATGCTTTATCTAAAATATATTTTTTTTCATAATGTGGTTAATTACACATTCCTAATTTCGATAACTATTATACAGTATAATGTTGTTCTAGATTACGCTACTATATCGCTTTATTCATTTCTCTGCTATACATATAATGTCTTTGAATGTTATATTTATTAGTACTTTAATAGTGTTATTGTATGGGAGAGAGAGGAGTGATGGTGCTAAGACTATTATTGCACTAGTAGTAACTATATGGGACTAGTTAACACTTTCTAGTGCTAATATTGTTATTGTTAACACTAGTAACTATGTAACACTAGTTAACACTTTCTACTGCTAATGTTGCTAGTGTTACTCCTAGTTAACACTTTCTACTGCTAATATTGCTAGTGTTACTCCTAGTTAACACTTTCTACTGCTAATATTGCTAGTGCTACTCCTAGTTAACACTTTCTACTGCTAATATTGCTAGTGTTACTCCTAGTTAACACTTTCTACTGCTAATATTGCTAGTGCTACTCCTAGTTAACACTTTCTACTGCTAATATTGCTAGTGTTACTCCTAGTTAGCACTTTCTAGTGCTAATATTGCTAATGTTACTCCTAGTTAACACTTTCTACTGCTAATATTGCTAGTGTTACTCCTAGTTAGCACTTTCTAGTGCTAATATTGCTAATGTTACTCTTAGTTAACACTTTCTACTGCTAATATTGCTAGTGCTACTCCTAGTTAGCACTTTCTAGTGCTAATATTGCTAGTTTTACTCCTAGTTAGCACTTTCTAGTGCTTATATTGCTAGTGTTACTCCTAGTTAGCACTTTCTAGTGCTAACATGGCTAGTGTTACTCCTAGTTAGCACTTTCTAGTGCTAATATCTATTCGGTTCACTATGAACTTTTCTTTCATTTTAAAAGTGGCCCAAAAAGTGCAGCTGCAGTAGGTCAACTTTCTGCACTCACTCTCCTATAGAAGGTGTGCATCTGCACTCACTCTCCTATAGAGGGTGTGCATCTGCGCTCACTCTCTTATCGAGGGTGTGCATCTGCACACACTCTCTTATCGAGGGTGTGCATCTGCACACACTCTCCTATAGAGGGTGTGCATCTGCACTCACTCTCCTATTGAGGGTGTGCATCTGCACTCACTCTCCTATAGAGGGTGTGCATCTGCACTCACTCTCCTATAGAGGGTGTGCATCTGCACTCACTCTCCTATAGAGGGTGTGCATCTGCACTCACTCTCCTATAGAGGGTGTGCATCTGCACCATGCAGTCATTACACATTGGATCAACTTTTAACTTCACTATTTTTCCAATGTGTTATACAGGGTGACTTTGTTATTTTATCTGGTATCCATTTTACATGCAGTTAATTGGTATCCTTGATACATACAGGCCGCTATTGCCCATCTTTTTCTTATATGATCGGAGATGTGAAACTGTCCGATATAATGTATAACGTACCCTTACTGCACGCAAAAATTTTAGATTTAAAATGGTGTGCTATATTTTGAAGTTGTGGAAAACAACTGAAATATTAAGACCATACTGGTTTAGTACCAGTATTTGAAGTGTACACTAGACGGAGGAACCAAACTAGTGTTAGTTAAGACTAGTATTGACCTTATTTCTATCTAACGAGGTCATAGTGCCTAACTTTCCTTTCCATGTACCAACTAGTCTTTCTCTTAATTTCTCCTAGTAACCAGTAACGATGTCACTAGGCATCTAGTGGGTTGCTTACGCCCTACCAAAACAACTAGACAGGTAGAGAGCACAACTAGACTGAACTAGAAAGTCTTCATTCAGTTTCTATTCATACTGGTTATAGTAGATATAACCACTATAGCAATTTTCTGATAGTTTCCTACTGGTTATAGTAACTAGTAACTATAACTACTATAGCACTTTTTCATTAATTTCTCTCACTTCCTCCTGTTATTTCCATACAAAAACTACCATACACTAACTTTGAAATCAGTGCCCTAGTTCTTATGTAGCGAATATACTTCCTAGATCACATTACTAGTGTGACTGATGCAGTGACTGATAGTGTGACTGATGCACTGACTGATATTCTGTCAGTCAGTCCCAAATAATATCTTCACGGACAGACTAACATCCGGATCAACTTTCCTATTTCAGTACAAATTATTAACTCTCTACAGTAAATAACACAATCACTATACTTACTGTGTCACTCTAATTAAAAACTGGTGTGATGCACTGGTTATCAACTGGTATTGACTAGTACTAGGTACTGGTTAGCAACTGGTATTGACTAGTACTAGGTACTGGTTATCAACTGGTATTGACTAGTACTAGGTACTGGTTAGCAACTGGTATTGACTAGTACTAGGTACTGGTTAGCAACTGGTATTGACTAGTACTAGGTACTGGTTAGCAACTGGTATTGACTAGTACTAGGTACTGGTTAGCAACTGGTATTGACTAGTACTAGGTAATGGTTAGCTACTGGTATTGACTAGTACTAGGTACTGGTTATCAACTGGTATTGCAGTAGTACTAGGTACTGGTTAGCAACTGGTATTGCAGTAGTACTAGGTACTGGTTAGCAACTGGTATTGCAGTAGTACTAGGTACTGGTTAGCAACTGGTATTGACTAGTACTAGGTACTGGTCAGCTACTGGTTGTTTCTTCTCACTAGGTGTTTAGTTTTTTACCCATTCCACCAGTTCACCCCATTCCACCAGTTCAACCAATTCCACCAGTTCAACCCATTCCACCAGTTCAACCCATTCCACCAGTTCAACCCATTCCACCAGTTCAACCCATTCCACCAGTTCAACCCATTCCACCAGTTCAACCCATTCCACCAGTTCAACCCATTCCACCAGCTCAACCCATTCCACCAGCTTAACCCATTCCACCAGTTCAACCCATTCCACCAGCTCACCCCATTCCACCAGTTCAACCCAATTCACATATCCCATAAATTTTGAATGGGGTAAATGATCGAAATTAAAGATGGGAAATCATGTGCACCAGTGAGTGCAATCACTGACATGTGCACCAGTGAGTGCAATCACTGACATGTGCACCAGTGAGTGCAATCACTGACATGTGCATATTTGAGTGCATTGCTCTTTCACGTTATATAACTTTCATAATTAGCTACTACCCATGAATTATGCATGCCTCTAATATGCATAATTCATAGCCATTTCGCATCTTAGGAAATTGCATGTATTTAATATTTCAATCTAGCATACAAGATAAAGTGGCGATTGCTTTTTTTCTATAATATGAGAGCAATGTTAAAGCTAGTAATTATCTAAGTGCATTATAAGTATTTAGGTTAGTGGTGTGTGCCCCGGTGGAGCCAGGGTTCCCCCAGGCCTCCTCACCGCAAGTTCACGGTCACCGTAGCGGTACTTCATCAACTGTACGTACACTTCTCCGGTTTCTTGCGCTCTGGCAATGAATCGAACTAAAGGAGCGTGGCCTGCATTTACGCAATGCAGTTAGAGGACGAACAGAGGACGGGACCTACTAACTGTTAGTGTGTGACGTCACAGTCAACACTCCACTATTCACCGAAAAAAAATCACCGTCTCTTTTGTTCGCAGAAGTTCGTGACGCATTTTAAGCAATAGAATGGTACATTTCACCGAGTAAACATGCGTGTTAAATACATTTGCTGTAACATTATTACATTACATTTACTGTAACATTATTACATTACATTTGCTGTAACATTAAATTCCTGTTATTTTTGGTATAATTAAAGACGGGAGCAAATTTTATTACATGGTTATTTAAACATACTAACGATTAATTTTATTCTCTACAATTTTCATAAAGTAAATCTGGCTTTTCTGTTAACTGTTCCTATCTCCTTCTACTTAATTCTATTTATTCTTAAATGCTTCAGTAACTTTTATGTGACGTGTTCCTATGAGTAATTACCTCATTCGCGACCCGCTAGGATAAGCAACTAGATACGCTAGTTTAGGCAAACCACAAGATACGGCAACACCGCTAGCTAACGCTGTTTTTGGCGCTAGTGTCGACATCCATGCTAGGATGAGCAGCTAGGCAAAAAGTCAATAGGTAACACAGAGTAACAGTAAAATAAGCATTTCCTCTCCACTCCCTTTCCGGCCAAACTCCCAATTAGCCATAAGGTGCTGACTAAGTTCCTCCTCCACATTCTCCGTATCCTCCAACAGGTTGAGATAGAATGTAGGATTGGTCTCCATGCACCGTTTGACCTCCAAAACTCCTTCGCGTTCTAGGTACTACTCCGCACCAACAAACGGAAATTCCAACATTGCTTTTAGACTGCAACAATCTTAGGAGTTTTGAGAATTAGGAGTTATGAGAATTCATCTTAAGGAAAGCAATTAAAAGGATTCAATGAAGTGTGTTGCTGTGCCCATAACGAATTTGATAACCATTCAATAAGTTGAATTCAACTACTTCATTTATGTCATTTCAAGCATTTGGTTTGTTTTCCCTTGTTACTCACTACAACTGTATTTACGTGAGTACGCACGCCTCGTACTACCTATGTAGGTCACGCCATTCGGTTCCCGGGGTCCAAACTACGTAGCCATTTTCCAGATCTCGCCATGCGTCAACCGCCGGAAGTGTCTGATCTTTCTTTCTCGGATTTGTGTTGTCATAAGTACTGTTAGAATAACCTACGGTTTGGACTATAAGAAAGCATCTAGTTTCCTCGGTCTCTTCAGTTGATCTTGAAAGCCATGAGAACGTAGTAGTGATCGGTAGCTTAGTGCTTTTGTTTTGTTATGTGCCCATCAATGGATTTACTTTTCGACAACTTGATGTCAATAAATGATGTAAGACCCCAATTCTCTCATATTTATCAAACTGTAATTGTTTACCATGAGAGGACTAATCAATGTTGTTTCTTTTCTTTGGCAGGGTTTCTTCCGAAGAAGCATTCAGCAGAAGATTCAATACAGACCATGCAGCAAGAATGAGCAATGTCTGGTGCAGAAGAACAACAGAAACCGATGCCAGTATTGCAGACTGAAGAAGTGCATCGAAGTCGGCATGTCCAAAGACTGTAAGTAGCTATTACATTCAGGACCTGAGGGGTGATTAACTGTAGTCTTGGCATGTTATTCCTCGATGTCAGGGGCCGTTATACAAACGCCCACCTCTTTAGTCAACAAAGGCAACCTCCAAATTAGGTTACGAGGTATCTAGTGTAGCTGTACCAAACCGTTTCCTGGTTTATCTTCTGGGCCCGGGTCATGGGCCGTTAGAGTAACTGGAATGCTATGCCAATTATAAACAGCCTCAAAATATCCGTGTCTAGCTTGCAAAAACAAATCTAACAACTATTCATCAATTCTTGTAATGTGAGTGTAATTTATCAACAGTTTCTATATTATTATTTTTGTTATTTAAAATGATTTAAATCCATTATTTCAATCAATTATTCGTTATCTAATATTCTAAATTGGTGTCGTATTCACCACCAACACCGTCTAAAATCATCACAACTAATGTTATTCCCGCTGAGTCTCGTAACCCAATTTAACGTACCGACCCCTACGGAAAAACGACAAGGTTAACCGGTACTCTGCTAACTACGGGGTGGTTAACCGCTATGACGCTACGGTGGAACTCCTGTGGGTGGAACATCTTGCTGTGGAACATCTAACCGTGGAACCTTTTTGCTATGGACCCTTTACCATGGAATTAGCTATGATGCTAATTTCACAAGTTACACTGTTCTAGTTCTCTATTATTTTGAAGCCTTGTAATTTTTCTCTGGTTTCTGTAATTATTATAATCAAAGTTTGCTTTAAATTTAGTTGCTAGTTAGTTATCCCAAAATGTTCCTAACTGTGTTACCTACAGTGGCTCTGTAGAACTGTATAGTGACTCTGTGACCCATTTCTATATCTCGGAAAGTTTTAAACACAGACTTACGCAAGGCAATGTATTGGGTCAGTGTAACTGCACCTAATTAGTTTACATGGGGGGGGGGGAGAATGGAGGAAGAGTGGAGGAAGAGTGAGAATGATAGTTTTTCTTAAAGGTGTCATATATTTCATGGATCACCTGTAGAATTTTTACCACATTCAACTTTGGAGGGCCTATCCTACAGTTGTCCTATCCTACAGTTGTCCTATCCTGCAGTTGTCCTATCCTGCAGTTGTCCTATCCTGCAGTTGTCCTATCCTGCAGTTGTCCTATCCTGCAGTTGTCCTTTTCTACAGTTGTCCTATCCTACAGTTGTCCTATCCTACAGTTGTCTTATCCTACAGTTGTCCTATCATACAGTTGCCCTATCCTGCAGTTGCCCTCTTCTACAGTTGTCCTATCCTACAGTTGTCCTATCCTGCAGTTGTCCTATCCTGCAGTTGTCCTATCCTACAGTTGTCCTATTCCCCACTTCATGACTTACATCAGCTCTAACATTTCACTCAATAATAATAATAACTTTAAAGTGCTAGAAAGATAAGAATACGTTATCTTCACTCTAGAGAGGTCAGTGACTTACTTTGTCAGGTATAGATATCTTATCTCCCTTATCTCTTATCGTGCATTAAACTGCATTGCCCTAATTGCATGGGGAGGTAAGGATGACGCACTGGAGAACTGACTGATGTGAAAAAGACTTCTAGTAACTGCTAAATCACCTAAACATGAAATCTTCGCAAAATGTGGCCAACTAATAAAAAAATATATAAATGCTTAGTCATTATTTTAATGTAGATTAATGTTTATGGTAAAAAGTAATCGGAAACGCAATGAGAGTATTGAGGTTGTGACCCTGTCTTAGACATGGTTCACGGTGGTTCACAAGGGTTCAGAGTGTACTCCGTGACCCATTGTCTACCTCATCACGTACCATGTACCTTAGTGGATCGGGATAGATTCCAAGTTTTTGAATCTACAATCGGCACATTGTCTCTTATTGTCCATTACGGTAAATATTGACGGTATTTTAGCGTAAACGTTTCCACATTTCCGAGACACAAAGAGGAGTAAAAATATTTTATAAGATTGTTACTGTCCGATAACTCAGACTATCCCCAATATCAGTGTACAAGTTAGCATCAGATGACTTCTCGGTTGCTGGTTCTGAATTATTGATAATTTAAAAGCAGTTCGTGAAGTTGAAGAAGACAGACTTTAGAGTAGCGTTTGGTCTGGTGAACATTAGTGTAATTAATTCGCTGTAACAGTACTCTATTGTCGTGAACATCAAGGAACCTATTCTAACATCTATTAATAAATGTGTGCAGACAGAGAAAACTCTAAGTGTGATGATGATGTTATAGACACTAATTTCACAGAAGAAACTTTACTAATTATAATGTTTATAAATATTTTAAAATTGCTCAACGACACAACCACAAATGCTGATGAAGTGAAAATAATAGAAAATTTGAAAATACTAATGAAATTTGTGTTTAATTTCATAGTTTCCAAAAAACTAAAAACATTTTATCTAATGTCGTGAAGATACAATACCAATACAATGATACAGTACCAATACAATGATACAGTACCAATACAATAATACAGTCCAATACAGTACCAGTACGATACTATGGTTAATAAATAGGGTAAGGACCCCACCTAACCAACACTTTACTTCTCTCCTCAGTCTCATCCTTCATAATTATGAACCAACATTCAAATAATAAATTATATATTAAACTGATGCTAACACTAGCGCTAGAGTTCGTAACACTAGCGCTAGAGTTCGTAACACTAGCGTTAGAGTTCGTAACACTAGCGTTAGAGTTCGTAACACTAGCGTTAGAGTTCGTAACACTAGCGCTAGAGTTCGTAACACTAGCGTTAGAGTTCGTAACACTAGCGCTAGAGTTCGTAACACTAGCGCTAGAGTTCGTAACACTAGCGCTAGAGTTCGTAACACTAGCGCTAGAGTTCGTAACACTAGCGCTAGAGTTCATAACACTAGCGTTAGAGTTCGTAACACTAGCGCTAGAGCTCGTATAACTAGCGTTAGAGCTCGTAACAATCTAGAATTGTTCGTAGCTGCACGCAGATTTATGACTCAGTTACCGTAACATTTCTCACGATAAAAAACAATCAAAATACTCTAATTCGAGATAAATTACCCAATTGAAACTACAGTACGATGTACTATCAGAGAAAAGAGTCACTGTGATGATGTACTATCAGAGAAAAGAGTCACTGTGATGATGTATTATCAGAGAAAAGAGTCACTGTGATGATGTACTATCAGAGAAAAGAGTCACTGTGATGATGTACTATCAGAGAAAAGAGTCACTGTGATGATGTACTATCAGAGAAAAGAGTCACTGTGATGATGTACTATCAGAGAAAAGAGTCACTGTGATGATATACTATCAGAGAAAAGAGTCACTGTGATGATGTACTATCAGAGAAAAGAGTCACTGTGATGATGTACTATCAGAGAAAAGAGTCACTGTGATGATGTACTATCAGAGAAAAGAGTCACTGTGATGATGTACTATCAGAAAAAAGAGTCACTGTGATGATGTACTATCAGAGAAAAGAGTCACTGTGATGATGTACTATCAGAAAAAAGTCACTGTGATGATGTACTATCAGAGAAAAGAGTCACTGTGATGATGTACTATCAGAAAAAAGTCACTGTGATGATGTACTATCAGAGAAAAGAGTCACTGTGATGATGTACTATCAGAAAAAAGAGTCACTGTGATGATGTACTATCAGAGAAAAGAGTCACTGTGATGATGTACTATCAGAGAAAAGAGTCACTGTGATGATGTACTATCAGAGAAAAGAGTCACTGTGATGATGTACTATCAGAGAAAAGAGTCACTGTGATGATGTACTATCAGAAAAAAGTCACTGTGATGATGTACTATCAGAGAAAAGAGTCACTGTGATGATGTACTATCAGAAAAAAGTCACTGTGATGATGTACTATCAGAGAAAAGAGTCACTGTGATGATGTACTATCAGAAAAAAGAGTCACTGTGATGATGTACTATCAGAGAAAAGAGTCACTGTGATGATGTACTATCAGAGAAAAGAGTCACTGTGATGATGTACTATCAGAGAAAAGAGTCACTGTGATGATGTACTATCAGAGAAAAGAGTCACTGTGATGATGTACTATCAGAGAAAAGAGTCACTGTGATGATGTACTATCAGAGAAAAGAGTCACTGTGATGATGTACTATCAGAGAAAAGAGTCACTGTGATGATGTACTATCAGAAAAAAGAGTCACTGTGATGATGTACTATCAGAGAAAAGAGTCACTGTGATGATGTACTATCAGAGAAAAGAGTCACTGTGATGATGTACTATCAGAGAAAAGAGTCAATGTGATGATGTACTATCAGAAAAAAGAGTCACTGTGATGCATGTGCACAAGCAATAAAGTTCTACTGTGGCCTAGACATCAATATATGTAGTATATATTTCATTCGAAGTTACTGTGCTTGATTCAACCTACCAGTTGATTCAATCTACCAGTTGATTCAATCTACCAGTTGATTCAATCTACCAGTTGATTCAATCTACCAGCTGATTCAATCTACCAGTTGATTCAATCTACCAGTTGATTCAATCTACCAGTTGATTCAATCTACCAGTTGATTCAATCTACCAGTTGATTCAATCTGTTCAATCCACCAGGTAGTCACCAGGGTCATTTCAATTCGTTGACCCCAGTTCATAGCATATTTCTCCTTGACCGTCTTTAGATGTTTTCTTTTTATTTACCATTGATGGAGCTATTCAAATAATCAGCCAAGGTTCTACTGCTCCACTGTACGCAAACTGTGTGTACTTTGATGTACTCACCTGTGTGTACTTTGTTGTACTCACCTGTGTGTAGGTGTGTACTTTGATGTACTCACCTGTGTGTAGGTGTGTACTTTGATGTACTCACCTGTGTGTAGGTGTGTACTTTGTTATACTCACCTTTGTTTAGGTGTGTACTTTGTACTCACCTGTGTGTAGGTGTGTACTTTCTACTCATTTATGTCAACTATATCGTTAAATTAGTTTGATTTCAAACTTTAAACTCTAGTAATAACTTCATGTGCAACATTCGAATTTAATTTTAGTTGGTATCCATGATTCATGCAGGTATCATGGATACCAATTAAAATAAAGAGTTAAAATGGTAAAAAAAAATCCTTATTTGACGGAAAATGTGTAAGTGTCCCTAAAATGATGTATAGTAAATGTAAGTACTATACTCAGCTATGGCTTATAGTTCTACTATAGTAAAGCTGTGTCCTCACACTCACTAATATTTAAAAGACTTTATAATGTTATTATATTATTAAAGATCATTTCAAGTGATCATTCAGATTATTTAGGGTCAATAAACTTGGTGTTCCAGTAGCGTTTCATACACTGGGGTTTATGGAGAACATCACAGTGATATGCTATCTTATTCAGGGGGGGAGGGGGGCTGCAAGGCAAGGGGTTGACCTCATTATGATATACTAATGTAAACTCGCATCTGTGTGTGTATGTGTGTAGCGTGTGTGTGTTTTTAGTGAAGCTTTCATAGAGCGTTGACCCAAGCTTCAGCTCAGTAAGTCTGGAGACACTAAGCTGTACGGTGTGTAGGTGTCTGTATCCAGAAAAAGCAATCATTGGCCACTATTGCAACAAGACTTCAGCGTAACGTGTGCCTGTCTAAATGGTTAATGAGAGCCAGTATAGTTGATAAATAAAGTGATACTAAGTTAAGTGGAATCTACACTGCCAACCAATATCGCAAATATAGTAAACTAGTTCCTATATATTTGATAGATCTCTAAAATAGTTTTGAAGCTGTGATAAAATGCCCCCTACGGAGCAAAAGTACCATCCCCAGAAGGTGGAGTCCTTCTTCAGCGACTCCGCCAGTTTGTCCCAGGGCATCAACGACCGTCTCCTGGAGAAGTTAAACGAAGTCTCCATCGGAGGAGACAGGAGAGTCTGCGACAATTACTCCACAGTCTTCAGCCTCTCCGTCAGGATAATGCAAAGACAACATCAGGAGTTGATGAGGAAAATCCTAGACATCCTAGACACGCAGGATGAACGCATTGATTCCATGGATGTGGATGCAGACGTTGATACGGATTATAGTCAGATGACTTTGCAGGAATTAATTGATGGTGAGTCCTCAAACAGTCTAAAACAAGCACGTACAATTTACACAAAATTGAAATTAATTTGAGCCACCCATACAAGTGATTATTATTTCTGCGGCCTAGTTTATATTTTATTATTAATTTGCGTTACTGGTATGATGTTACTGGTATGATGTTACTGGTATGATGTTACTGGTATGATGTTACTAGTGTGATGTTACTGGTATGATGTTACTGGTATGATGTTACTGGTATGATGTTACTGGTATGATGTTACTGGTATGATGTTACTAGTGTGATGTTACTAGTGTGATGTTACTGGTGTGATGTTACTGGTATAATGTTACTGGTATAATGTTACTAGTGTGATGTTACTGGTATAATGTTACTAGTGTGATGTTACTGGTATAATGTTACTAGTGTGATGTTACTGGTATAATGTTACTAGTGTGATGTTACTGGTATAATGTTACTAGTGTGATGTTACTGGTATAATGGATAAATGTCTTATATTTATCATATTACATTTCGAAAAAAAATGTTTATTATTTTTTTTGAAATGTGGAAATTAATGCTTTCATGAATTGTGTTTTGATTTCACAAGAAATTATTTCCTTACCAAACAATTAAATTCATTTACAATTATTAATTTTTAATATTTTCAAAGTATATTGATTTTGTTAACTATTAAAATTGGTCATCATAAATCACAAAGTTAATCATGTTTATAACTGACAAGTTATCTTTATTAAAAAGTAATTAATATTTTATTAAATGAAAATTTAATTCTGAAATATTAGATTTTAAATAATTGCAACAATAATTTTATGAAAAAATCAATGGAAAATAAATTGGGTTAGAAATTTTCATGTTATGGTAATTTTCATTTGTAAACAAAATTAAATACAAAATTAAAATTAATATTTATACCTCATAATATTTTAATACACACCATTAAATTAAAATATCAATTAGAAAAGTCTAACATTAGTATTGTTTTTACTAATAAATTCTTTATTATTTAACTGCTTCTACAAAATGTAGGGCGCTCATTCACTTTATTTCGGTCCCCCCTCTAAATAGAAAACAGCACATAGAAAACGACAGCAAAGGTCACTGCCCGAGACTGCAACAGAAAACGGGAATAGAGAATGGGAAATAGGCTCCTCCCACATCAGACTAACTCAAATGTTAGGAGCAAACTACGTAGATTTAAATGACTTTATTTGAAATTTTTACAAAGGGTAAATTTCGAGTCATCGCACACTCTCACATTTTCGATCATGTAAAAAAAGTATTAATAATTATTAAAATTTCAATTCAATCAGTATCCATGATACCTGGATGTAATAATAAAAAATAAATGAAATGTGTATAAATAATATAACATTTCTTCTACAATATTTGTTTATTTACCGAAACGTTTTATAATAATAACAAAATAGTCGTTACATGAACAAAATATAAAACATATATGAATATATCATGTTTCACCTCATAAATGATATCAAGTATATTATTCATCACTCTCGAATTGCGCAACAATCATCAAAATGTGCTCTGATGTATCATCACAGTATCACCACTCCGCTAGGGTTAAAGTCCGAGAAGTAACACCCCCCCCCCTCCCCTCTCCCCTCCCCAATAAAGGGGGTGTGTCTGAGAGGGGGGGAGGGGCGTAGTATGTGTGTACTATGACTCCTCCCTTTCAAGTCAGTCCAGCATTGACAGTGGTAGTGAACAGACGTGTGTGATTAGTCAGTCTGCCTAGCAACGTGTCCACAACACGTTCACCCTACTGAAGGATAGTTACCAGCGTATAAAGATGATAGAAGTTTTGAAAAGGAGTGAGCAGGAGTCTGCTGTCTCCACCACAGGAGATAGCAACCCTTCTATTTTGATGTGTCTTCTAAAGCACGGATGTGGGCCCGGATACCCCTCCAAAAAAATGAAGAGGGATCACCACTCAGAAAACAAAGCCACATCTAATAGTGACCAACATTTCGCAGACTTGCACCAGAAGATACAGACTTACATCAAGAGCAACAGTCTGAAGTCTGATGAAGCCCTTAGGAGGAGTAAGACTTCAAGAAAGTCTGAAAATAGACAGTCCCCTTATCCCCGCAAACTGGAGTACCTCCTAAAATCAGACCATCGCAAGCTAGAACAGCTGCTCAGTGAACCAGCCTGGCAAACTGATAACTCTTATCAGCAGACTGATAACTACCGGCAGGAGTCCTGCAGTCCCATTAGTCAGCCTCCTACGTACGACTCCCCCATTCTTAGAACTATCCTGAAACATTTTCCCGATCGTACTTCTAGTGACAATGAGAATAGATTTTACAACAACAATTCACTTAACTTCAGTGAGAGATGTAAGTTGCTGTGTACCGTGTGTGAAATGTGAATAGGAAGGTGTGTAGCTACTACACACCAGTATGTTCATGAAAAAGTGTTGTATTTCTTCAAAGCGTCATAATCTTTCTTATCACTCTATTTCATCAGCTACTGTCAATGACACTTTATCTAAGCAAACACTCTCTGTTGCTCCCTTTGCTAACGTTACTTTCCTTCTCTTTACAGCTGTGAGGTTTGGTCGCGTTCCCAAGAATGAGAAGGACAGAATAACCCACGCAATGAAAGTTGCTCTCAACCAAAAACAAATGTACCTCGGTGACTCCGAATTCACAGCCCAGACCTACAATGACCACATTCTGGTCCACTTCAAGGAGTACTCTGGTCACATTGAACACCTTGTCCGGTCCGTGATTGAGCAGGCCGCTGATTACCACCACAAAAACATAGATGACAATTGGGTAAGTTGATCATCTTCTTCAGTTCTCGTGGCATTTGAATTCAGGAAATAGGATGTCTATCCTTCATTCTAGCTAAGGTCATCGCCTTTGCGAGCAATTCACAGCAGGAAGTTATTTGAACACTCTAGGCAGAACTCATGGCCGTGCGAATGCGTTCAGTACCCGTCTTTACGCACTATCTATTTGTGTGACCATTTATGAATGGCATCCTTCCTAGTTTGACATCCTTGAGTAACATAGTTCCTTGCAATCACTTCAGTTAGACAATATTTCCTACATAGAAGCAAATGCCAATCTGTGACGTGGCCTATGTAGCCAAGGTCACATTGGTTAGTTCATGCCTACCTATACAGACTCATGCCGCACTCAATGCATTCTTCACAGCGCTAATTATAAACTCATCTTAAACAGTTAAAGTTGCATTACATTCATTATCACCGTCACACCCCTGGTTAATGACTCTTTATCTACAGTACTATTGCAGTTACAATAGACTATCAGTTCGAATATCTGCCTTGCCCTTGACTCTATGTACTTCTTTGCATCTATTTATACAGTTGTAGCTTTTCCGGTTGGTGCTGTGAATCACGCCATGCTTATCTTCTTAGATTTACATTAAATGAAGGAAAAATTCTCTTGCTTTGCCCATCCGGTGAAATTCGTGAGAATCGTCGCAACAAATTTTCTTAAATCGTATAATGCCCCACTTAAGTTAGCATTTCACATTGAAATAATGGCTAGCGCCCGCCCCGTAAATCTAGTTCATTGGAATAAGGCTCCAGTTCCGGGTCTATTGTTAGGTAGGACTCAGAGATGAAAATACCTGATACTGCAATCTGGGTTAGTTTTTTTCGGAAGTAGAAAATAGATCTGGAATAATTAGGCGCAGTTGTTTTTTTCATTTCCGTCTAATTACAATGATTGACTAATGGCTGGTCCTAAGCATTCATAAATTGGCCTCTAGTACGTGTGTAGAATTAGGGATCAATTAATATATTTCTGAGAAGACAGGCATCAGTAGTGTAACCTTGACTAGTGTGTTTATTAGTGTGTACACTGTGGGTGTGTAGTAAATGAAGAAGATCTCCACTTCACTAAATAAGGCAAACACCAGTCAGTTCTCAAGGACTCAAATACCCTATGAAGCAGCAAACTACGCCCCGATCTAATTAATATATCGTGTAAAACTACTCTAGACATTACAGTTCACAGGAGGAGACGTAGTAGAACGTATTTATACTCTAGGTTTTCCCCATTGGTGCATTTCACAAGCATTCACTACTTAGGTTTATCCTCAATTCCTCAGAGTTAGAATAGGAGCACCGAAGAAGATTCACCTTGACAACCTTGAGTAACCTTAGTACTGATCCTATCGCCAGTCTACTTATTATGCATTAGCCTACCTCTTCGCAATACCAACTGGCTACTGGTTAGACTATATAGTCTACTAGTACTTGCAGTATTATAGTTTAGTGCGACTAGTTGTTATGACACACACAATGATTTTCACAATGCCACTCATAAATAGTTCTACTGATAAACAACCTAACCTTGTGACTAGGTATTGTACTCTCCTCAAATTATCAAGGTCAATCTAGGCTCTATTTATGTTGCCTCCTGCACTTACTTCTCTCCTATTTATTTATAATGCTTCCCATTTGTCAACATAACTAACAGTTTCTTTTTCTCTCTTTCCAGGAAAAGAACTTGTGCAAGTTCTCCTACATCAGCAATATTCACAAAGAGCCTCTGGAGAGAGTCGTCTCACAAATTGTTTTATTCGCCAAAAATTTGCCCGGGTTCCACAGTATCGAGCAGAGCGATAAGATTATCCTACTCCGAGGCTGCATTGTCGAGATTTTCCTCATCACAATCGCCCACCTCATCAACACACTCTGTTACAAGACCATCGCCACCAGCGGCTACATCATCTTCTCATGCGTGTTCGATGGACACTTCCCATGGACATCAGCGATTTCAACATCTCTCACCACATTCGTAGAAAAGTTCAAAAGTGTCCACTTCAAAGAGTGTGATCTTGCTCTCCTTTCTGCTGCAATTGTAGTGAACCCCAACAGAGCCAACCTCAAAGAACCTTCCAAATTATCAGTTTTAAATAAGAACATAGTCCAATTTTTATCATCAACTAGCTCTGTACCCAGCTCTGCTATTTCATCCATTCTCTACGATGTTTCTAATGTATATACCAATTCTAATGAATCTAGAGTATCAGAGTTTGAAGATTCCAATTACTACAGCATGGATGACAGGAAGGTTGAAATCAGTTCTCCCACTTCCACAATCGATGAGGAAATGAGTCCACCCGGTTCTGCGGAGTCTGGATTCTCAACAGATTCTGGCGGTTCAACAGATTCAGGAATTGGAATGGAATCAAATCTCTTCTCCGATTCGAATATTTATTCCAGCAGCAACCATATTAGCGGCTCTGGTCGAATGGGAGGTGACGCCATGGAAATTTCTGAAGATTTAGACAATCACCACCAGAGGGCGTGGCACAGGCCACAGCCCACCTCTGGTATGAGGGAGAAACAATCTGTCCTGATGAAGGCATTAAAAGAACCTTCCAAACTCACTTTGCCAGCTTTTAATCAATATGTAAGAGAAAGTGAATTCCACCAACATAAAAAATTTAGACGGTCTAACAAGTCACACTCGTACAGCAGTTCCCCCTCTCCCTCATCCTCACTATCATCTTCACCCTCACGTATATCATCCTCTCCTTATTCTTCACCAAACCCATCCTCACCAGCAGTGAGCACCTCTATTTTGGCCCAGAGACTCAGCTGTCCACCAAAACACATTCCCAAGACGACGCTCATGCAGAGCCTCAGTCAGGAGCCTAGATCTTTATCCAGGATGAAGCTGTCCGAAACCTTGCACAGCTCCATCATGAATGGTGACACCAGAGTCACAGTTCCCCACCACGTTCTCTCTGTTCCTTCGCCAAGTCGTTACGACTCCGTTAGCAGCAGAACCTCTAGTCCCGCTCAACAAATGTCAAGTCTTTGCAATTCCTTGACCGCCTCCCCAGCCTCCCACATGAGTTCCCCACCTCACAGCTACTCCTCCCCAATCATGACATCTCCCCACCTATATTCCCCAGACTCTGCTGGTGTCACAGGCATGGGCCCCAATGGATGTAGTAACTCCTTCGACGATACTCAACCTCTAAATCTGTCGACGAAAACCCCTCCTCCGGCAGCCGAAATCTGCTGAGAAGCTTCGACCAGAGTGTCTGAGTGCAAACGTCACGAGTACCTAATGCTATAGACAGTCTTATTTTATAAACATTGGTTTTTTAGATGAATGTGAAGTGTCTCTTTAGAAGTACAAACTGATTTACTTTCTAAGCAGCCTGAGGCATACTCATTTCCAGCGTCTTGTGATCTACCTAATTCAGTATTTTGCTACTAACGATAAAATCTAGGCAATTCTAGCTGAAAACTGTTCCAGAGTTTACTAAATTGATTATCCTGTGCATATCCTAATTGTACCGACCATGCAATCTGTACATAAACAATTACAATTCGCTCACCATTTCTTCGATAGGTAGTGGAATTCGTACTTCGCTAGCATTATTGAAATTTTACAATTGGGACCTATGCAATACCTGTATATATAAAAGATGCATTATTATATATCTAAATTCAGAACAAAATGTATGTGATTTTTTTCCATTTACTTCTGGTTAATGGTTTTAAATCAGAGGGTTGAGTAGTCTTAATGATAATAAACGATCTCGTTTTCTAATAATCATACTTTCTGTTTTTTTTGAGCTAAGTATTTTGTTACTGTAAAGATATTTAATTTACTATTATTTATTAAATTTGTCAATTGAATTGTAAAGCCATATTTTAGTATATGTGATATGTAATATTTCAAATTTAGGTGAAAAATATGTAATTAGTATTTTCATTGAGTACCACCGATTTTTCTATTCTATTTGAAAAATGTGTGAAATTTTGACCTTTTTTTATATATGATCTTTCATTTCGATTCTATTTTCACATCACTATTTTTCTCATTTATGTAAATTTTGAACATTTATGAAAACCGTGTAATTAATTTTTTGAAATAAATGTTTTCAAAAATATGTACTCGTGCTTTTTATTCACATCCGGAAATTAGAAAAAAATTGAAAGTCAATGCAAAAGAACTTGAAAATTATAACAAAATAATTGGAAAATAGATACAAAATTAATGCAAATTATCTTTGGAAGTAAAGCAAAATAACTTGAAAAGCCATTCAAAATAACTTGAAAAGCCATGCAAAATAACTTGAAAAGCCATGCAAAATAACTTGAAAAGCCATGCAAAATAACTTGAAAAGCCATGTAAATTTGAAAAGCCATGCAAAATAACTTGAAAAGCCATGCAAAATAACTTGAAAACAAACACAAGATAATTTGAAATTATTACTAAATCAATTCTATAACATATGCGACATGTGTCTGTCTGTCCGTCACACCGGAAATATTTTCAAGAGGCAATTCAAAATGAATTAAGAAATTGATTTCTGTTCATTGAAGATGTCTTTGCATCATCAGGAGCAGGCGTGAAAACCATCAGCTTTACGACTATTTGCTGTAATGTATATTTTAGTTCTATAATTTTAATAACTTTTCCAACTATTAATTGAAAAATGAATGAACAGAAATACTGAGCTTTTTAAATTTCTAAACAAATCCATAAAATTAATAGAGTAAAAAATGCCTTCATTTTGACGGCACGCGTACACTAGTAAATTCTAAAAAATATATCAATATTTCAAGGTGTGATATTTTACATCATTTTTTTTATCAAATGATGAGAGGGAAATATTTTCAATGCAAAATAAGAGAAGTTTGCCAGACAATAATTTAAGATGAAATGCATTATGACGAAGTGCGCAATTTTGTGTGCATGCACTGCAACTGCAATTACTAGAGAATATAATAGTCAGTGCACTTTAAGGACATTTTATAATGGATATTAAAAGCAATTAAATTCACTCATTTTGATTATTAAATATACTAAATTAAATTGCATAATATTGATTAAAATGAAATTTACAATGGGCACATTGTCTGTTATTGTCCATTACGGTAAATATTGATGGTATTTTAGCGTAAAATATTATAATTGTCCGACGAAAGACGATAGACTGAAAGTGTTTTAAAATTATGATGAATTACTATTGTATTTTTGTCTTATTATTTATTGTCGTAGAGAGATGATCTTCTTATCGTCGATTGTAATTTAGCGACTGGGTAATCACTTTAAAAGAAGGAAAATAAAAGTAATTTTATAGAAATAGAGTAAATAATATTGGACGGTTTATTAATTAATTATAAATTTCATAGGGAGAATGTTAAGAAAGTAGACTAAGTTCCAAGTTATTGGACGGATTCGTATTTTCATTCATATAAAAAATCTAATTAATAATTAAAATAACAAGTCGAATTATAATTATTGTATAGTTTCTCTTACAAGATCGAAAATGTGGATCTGTTCCATAACTCGGAACTTACCCCCACTTTCTTGTGTTTTTATTTCCTACTGTTCGACGATTGTTTAACGAAAACATTTTTAACAAATAAAAAAAGTTGCACTGCCCTGCTTTGTAAGAGAATAAAATTTAAATTTTATCAGAAATAAAATGTCAGATTAAAATTATAGGGGCAAATGATGTTATTAACTATAAATAAATATTTAATATAATAATATATTTCTAAAAAATGACATTATTATTTTATTTTTCACGATGGAGAAATAAAATTTGTAATAAAACTTTTCCAGTACAATAGAATACTCAATTTAATATACTAATTTAAAGGAAACATAATAATCTAATACTTTAAATACATTGACAAAGAATTTCCTGCAATTTGCAATACTAAGAATTATCTAAATACTGATACCCAGTCAGAAATTAGTGCTGCAGATCTGTTGGCTTTATATCGGTGATTACAATTGATGTTAAGAAGATCGTCTATCTACGACAATAAATGATTAGACAAAAATACAATAATAATTTATCATAATCTTAAAACACTTACAGTCCATCCTCGGACATCCCGACTAGTCTTATCGTATCTAGGATACTATAGCTCTTCCATTTAAAGTCTAATCGTATCTAGGATACTATAGCTCTTCCATTTAAAGTATAATTGTATCTAGGATACTATAGCTCTTTCAATTGATTGTAATTCTAGTTTATTTCAATTAAAAAATAAGCATAATTTCATCCTTATTTCTTCAGTGTGTAAACATACAAGCAGTCAAAATTAACAGAGTTATACCTGTTAGTAGATTTTAACATTTTTGTGGAAATTTAAGATACCATTTGTACATATTCCTTTATAATAACTTTTATTTTAATAACTATAAGTTGAGTAACGTTGCTAGTGGGTGACCCTGTCACTACCACCTTCATACCGTTAGTCCTTGGTGTTAGTATCTATGTCCTGCCTTCCTTGCCTTCGTGTCCTTCATATTATAAGGCATATCCTTCAGCCTTTATTAGTATGACTGCCTTGTTATGACTAGTTATAATAGATTATTAAACTCATTAAAAATGACTTTGATTTTACCTCTTACACGGGTAGGTATCTTATTTACTAATTTCAATCAATTAATTTTTATATCACGTGTATATTTTCAACCAGTGTAAATAGAGTGTAAATGAAAAAAGTGAAAATATATTAGTTTTATATCGCATATATTACATTAAAGAACTAATCAGTTTAATGGCTTAACTAATAGTTGTTTTATCAGGAAATTGATTGATGCGCAATTGTTTTTATTACCTCTAACTCTATGTTTAACAGCAGTCATAATAAATACAAATTATATGCTATTATTGATTAGTATTATCAAATAATAAATTTTGTTTCAGGACTAATATATATACATGAACAAATTATGTAAAATAGAGTGTCTCTTGAAAACCTATGGTGTACCCAGTCGAAAATTTACAGTCGGCACATTGTCTGTTATTGTCCATTACGGTAAATATTGATGGTATTTTAGCGTAAAATATCATAATTGCAGAAATTATCGTCAGGTATGTCCGACGAAAGACGATAGTTTGTAAGTGTTTTAAATTTATGATAAATTACTATTGTATTTTTGTCTAATCATTTATTGTCGTGAAACAAATGATCGACTACAGTTTTCTCAGTGGGACACATATCACCATTACAGGTGTTTTGCATTTGTTAATGCAGGTGTTGTGAATTAATTTGTCAATTAGTTTTCGAAGGTTGTATTACCAGTTTCTAGTAATTAATGTTTTGAATTGGTAAGAGTTACATTAAAATGCAACGGTGCGTTAATTACCAAAATTTTTAATTAAATATTAAAATAATTATAAACTCCTTTTATATAAGACAAGTTTTCGAATAGATAAACATGCAGAATTTCTCAAACAAAATAAATTAAATTAGAATATCCATTCTTCTATTTAAGATAAAATGTGAATTATAACAGGGATATTAATTGTTTATTTTATTAAGGGAATAAGCCATCCTTGTTTATATACATTCTAATATAAATAATTTGTTTAATTTAATTTACCTTCAATTTTAATTAAAACTAATCTTCTAAAAACTTAAATTACTAAATTTTGTTTCAATTGATTATTAATTATAATTAGAACTTTAATAAAATAGTTAATTATCTAACTTTAGTGTTCTAAATTATCTAACCATATCTATATCTAATATAAATATCCTATTTTAGAGTATATCCTTCCTTATATTAATTCAGTATATAAATTTTTCAAAATAGCACTAATTTATATTAATAAATTAATATAAATAGAAAATATTTAACGTAAAATTGCTACAAAAAAAAAATAACACGAAACACTCAAAACTCACGAATTTTGAGTTATGCCGTTTTTAAATAATTGAGCGTTTTTTGGGTTATGACGTTATTGGAATATACACCATATTAAAAATTACTTATTAAGGTACGTTTTCCATGCAGCGATTGTTGCGATCATCGCTCAGTAATCATCGCGAAGCGATTATTGCTGAGCATTATTACAATGTATTTCTATTGTTGGGCGATCATCGCAAGAATCGCTGCATGCAAAACTTACCTTTAAAATGTATAGTCTTTTTTTTTCAATAAGTTGTTGGTAGGAGTCCTCACACAATAAGTTGTTGGTAGGAGTCCTCACACAATAAGTTGTTGGTAGGAGTCCTCACACAATGAGTTGTTGGTAGGAGTCGCAGGGCCATCCTACTTAGGATCTAGGAACTGTTTCAAGGCAGTATATAGCCAGAAGGATGGCACAATATTGGTTATCACAACATCTGAAAACAGAGTCACTGGTAACGTCCTTCTCTGATGTACCACTGGGAATGTTATGGCGGGGCCATAGGAGATTAGGAGGGGAAGTTATGGTGGGGCCATACATGATTGAGAGGACACCCAACTTAATTTTCTACGGCCCAACTAATTTGTTAAAAATTTTACATAGTTTGAAGGATATATGTACACATTGTAAAAAAGGTGAAATTACCTCTAAAGAATTATAAAGGCTATGGTAAATTACATACTAAAAATATTGATATAGATTTATTTTAGTCATTTTAGTCATTTTTTAAATTTAGTTATACAGTAGGTGTTTCAATGTAGGTATAATAAAAAAGGTTGTTTTTAGTTCATTTGTACTTAGAACTGAGTATGTCGTGCCTTTCCCGCACGTTCACATAAATTATTTGTCACGATGGACTCAATTACGTTCAACTTTTTATGGTACATATGTTAGAAAAGTTGTGATTTAATTTATTCATGCTTTGATATTTATATCATTTATAATTACTATGGGCAATTAATGAGGAAACTGTTAAGGATATTGCATGGGAAATTAGATAACAATTACAGATAATTGTTACCTAGTAATTATAATAGTTAGCTATTTCCTAAGTAGGGTAAGTTACGAGTTACCGGACAGTTTCACATTTTCGATGAATAAATATTTTCTATTATTTGGATGTTTTCTGTTTTCTGTATAATCTATTTGCCAGTTTTCTTGTGTGAATAGTTTAAAATCCAGTAAAGTTAATTATTTTCTAATTAGTTAATTATTATAACTAAACAGTTATCCGCGTACCGTTCACACGATAATGTTGGATAAAATACATTTTTTTCAGTTTTACCATTCCTACCCTTAGGACTGATGTTGGTGATCTCACTGGTGCTGTCTTATTATTTTAAATATTTCATTATTCACTCTTTCTTACTTATTTATAATTACTAAGTATTTCTCATTATAGCATGTATAACCTTCAAAAACTAATTGACAAATAACACCTGCATTTACAAAGGCAAAACACCTGCAAAGGTTACATGTGTCCCAGTGAGAAATGATTCCTAATGCATACAGTAGATGACATTGTTATTCAGTTAATGGAATAGATTTGTGTTCTCTTTTCCTGTATTTAGCTTTTATTTCTTCTATTCAATCATAAGAGGTTCTGTGGGGAAATATCAATAGTCAATCTTTTTCTCCATTGCAACCGTTTGGATTATTTTCCAGGCAATTTGTATAGCCACCGTAATTAAAAGAAATTGTATGCATTATAAATTGAATTTATCATTATTTATATATACATTAAAAATTAAAGCTTCTTTTATGGTGAATTACGAATTATTGGTCAGTTTCATATCTTCGGTCATACGTAGGTATAAGAAAAACGATATTACAATATTATTGTTATTTAACTTTTATTCGTATCCATGATACCTGCAGGTATCATGGATACCAACTGAAACAAAAATTAAATTACAATTTTAATATCTTTTTTTCTTATTTGACCGAAGATATGAATTTGACCAATAATTCGTAATTTACCCTATCTATATATTTTAAATATACAGTATATACATATTAACGATTTTAATTTCATTGATACTTTCATTTCACTCTACCCATCTTTCTCCCCTCACGTTATGTCCCCTCCGTACTTGCACTGTCCATCCCCCCGTTACGTCACACTAGGGCGGAAGTAGCACTTCACTTGTTCCTGCTTGCCTGCTCAAGGTCAAATGAAGTCAACGCCAGTGATGACCTCAGCCTTCAGAAGGTGATGAGTATCAAAAGGTGATGAGAAAGAAAGTGATGCTTTCAAATTATCCTCAGTTTAAATGATGACAGCAGTTTCTTCATCATTTTAACAGACTTAAAGCTGAGGCACGAAAGTGCATCGAACTGATGCACTTTCGTGCTCTGGAATCACCTGGGTGCATCAGTTTGAGTGTATGCTAATTTCACCAATCACACTTTTCTAATTTTCTATTATTTTCCAATCTTACAAATTTATCATCGTGTACTCAGACCAATTTTAAAATATCTACAAACATTACAATTAGTAAAGTGTCTTTTGGAAATGTGAAATTAGTAAACTGGGAAAAAATCATCTCACTTTTCTCTGATAGTACATCACATAGAAAAAAGAAGATACAAACTATATTAATTTAGGTTCCATTTTCATTTCACTCAAGGATATATATACACTAATAGTTTTAATATAAAATACAGTTCCTATATATTCCTTCAAACTAATTTCTTAGGACATTTTTTAAGGTACAAAATCTTTAAAATCTAAGAAATGTGAATAAACTGAAACATAAACAATATAATAATATTGAACTATTTGATTTATAAAAGCCTTATTAAATTATATAATTACGCCATCTAGCGGTGAAAACGTCAATCTCCGTGCTTGCGTTTGTCACGTTTGTGTTCATAATATTTGTCAGCAAATCTGTAGCAACGCCATCTAGCGGTACAACTGACTATTTATCCATTTAACCCTAATTTATCACCAGTTTCATTATATTAAGATGCATAATTTCTAGAATGTGTCACAATAATCTATGTCTGTTAGTTAATGAAATGAAGTGGAGAAAAGAGATAGGATGTATAAGAGGTGCCTGATCCTTGGTATTTTGTAGAAGGGCAGTTATTTGTTGACTCTATATTCTGTTTATCAGTTCCTGTACTTCCTCATTTGCCCAATATTACTAACAGCTTACCAGAGCAGAGCAAGAAAAAGTCTTTACACCTCTTCCGTTTAAGACACTTTTCGAATACTAGCTACAAGCGAATATCATCTGATAGCAAGAGGAAAATGGTGTTTATTCTTCATACAATGATAAAATATACAAAAAGAAGTTAAGGATGTACAAAAGTTGATGATAGGACCAGTGAAAGATGGTGAAAAGAGTGATAACAAAGTGATGACGATAACCTTGGAGAATCTGTGACAAATTGGTAGAATTTCACTAGCTCCTTGAAGGCATCCCCTCTGCATCCTTCAACACTAGGAAAAGTTCCTTCTCGCCACTAGGTGTTACACTAGGTAGCCTACTTACAAGCTAGGTCAGGGCTGCCAGTACAAGGTGATGATGGGGTTAACGCACTTTAACATACACTACCGCCTTTGAAAATAGAGTAACTATGATGATGTACTACCAGAGAAAAGAGTCACTGTGATGATGTACTATCAGAGAAAAGAGTCACTGTGATGATGTACTATCAGAGAAAAGAATCACTGTGATGATGTACTATCAGAGAAAAGAGTCACTGTGATGATGTACTACCAGGGAAAAGAGTCACTGTGATGATGTACTATCAGAGAAAAGAGTCATCGTGATGATGTACTACCAGGGAAAAGAGTCACTGAAATGATGTACTACCAGAGAAAAGAGTCACTGTGATGATGTACTATCAGAGAAAAGAGTCACTGTGATGATGTACTATCAGAGAAAAGAGTCACTGTGATGATGTACTACCAGAGAAAAGAGTCACTGTGATGATGTACTACCAGAGAAAAGAGTCACTGTGATGATGTACTATCAGAGAAAAGAGTCACTGTGATGATGCACTATCAGAGAAAAGAATCACTGTGATGATGCACTATCAGAGAAAAGAGTCACTGTGATGATGTACTATCAGAGAAAAGAGTCACTGTGATGATGTACTATCAGAGAAAAGAGTCACTGTGATGATGTACTATCAGAGAAAAGAGTCACTGTGATGATGTACTACCAGAGAAAAGAGTCACTGTGATGATGTACTATCAGAGAAAAGAGTCACTGTGATGATGTACTATCAGAGAAAAGAGTCACTGTGATGATGTACTATCAGAGAAAAGAGTCACTGTGATGATGCACTATCAGAGAAAAGAGTCACTGTGATGATGTACTATCAGAGAAAAGAGTCACTGTG
>CANNZV010001618.1:149590-290165 GCA_947561585.1 Caprella mutica | reverse complement strand
AGATCGAATCTTTTGTTGTGTATTTCTGGAGTGTTCGGGCGGGAGCGCTCCGGGCGGGAAAAAACACTCCAGAAAAATGAACAAGAATGGCTTCCGAAGTAATTGAAGTCACCCTTCACCTTACAGGTAAGCCTCGGGTAACTGTTCAATTACTTATCGCCATTCTTGTTCATTCTGGAGTGTTCCAGAGGTGCCAACTTATGAGATTTTAAAGAACGCAGCAAAAGATGAGACCAACCAATTTTCAAGTATGAATTTAAAATAAGAGCATCAGAAAATTGTAACGTTGGCCCAGCCTGCGACCTTGAATATCGTCAATGGTAATATTATGGTTCAAGAAAGAACAGGCAGCTGCTGCACAAGTGCAGAGATTAAAATTAGCGATGTCGATTCCTGCCTCTTCCATAATTGCTTCAATCCGTCTACCTATTTTTGAAATAGATAGGTACTGTTTGTATGATTTTCGGAAACTTACAGAGTTGATTAGACTCTCCACGAAATCTAATCCATGTACTCTTTGAAGGTTAAATATAGACAGAATTTGAATTGACATTAAAATACCTCATTTAATCAGGAATTCATTATTTCCCACACGTGGTGTAAAAAGTAATTGAAATAGTCTCATGATACAAAATCTTTATACATCCATAACTTTGAAAGTTGGAACTTGATGTATAGATCATTGAGCTTGTACCATATCTCATTAATTAATAGGTTGAAATTCTAAAAGCAATACTTTCCAGAGGGAAATAATTTTTCAAAATTCAAAACAGAAGAAACTTCCAAGATCATTTGTACATGGGAGTGGTTAGTCTTATTTAATTTTTATTTTAATTGGTATCCAGGATACCAGCACTAATTCAATAACTAACACTCTTTACTGCAAGCGATTTCACTGTACATAATCCAGTATTATAAGAAAACTTTATATCAATAATTTACATCATTAAATTGCATGGGATCAATTTTCTGTCTACTCAAGAAATATACCACTTGTGATCTAGCTATGTTGTTTATAGAGGTTTGGCGGAAATTCTGCACTAAAAACACATGATACTGATTTTGTACCGCAAAAGGGGTAATGAACACTGTTGCACTTGCTCTTCCTAAATTTTATAAAGCCTCATGATACTTAAACGTTAGATATCAGCTACTATTCGGTAATCCCATCAAAATACCAACTTACTTTATCAGCATGAATGTTTTGATAAAAGTATATTTTTTCACAGAAAAATAAGTCTTCTAACAGACGTTGTCAAATCTTTAACTAATACGAGAGCATGACTGAATATTTGTAGTCTTGACAGTAAATATTTTGATGTGGACAAACTAAATGTCATTTGAAAAGGCCCTGCCAACCGGATAAAAATGGCCTTCAGTTCTAGTACATTAATGTGAGAGGTTGAGTCTTAGCATACATAATCCCATCTATTTTAAATAAAATTTAATACATTTATAAGAAATGTATATTCTTCAAGTTTATGCATCAGTGGTAGCTAATTACAATACTTTGAGAATTATGGTTTATGCTTACTAAACTGATTGAAAAGATTCATATTCAACTGGAAATATATATTATCAGAGGTTATATAAACTCAGAGTTGAAGGCCACGTTTTCCACACTTCTCCTGATGATGAATAGAAATCTTTTCAATCGAAAGCTTGAAACCAAAAATACCTTCAACGCTTACGAAACTAAAGTAATGAAAGGGTGTCTAAATACTTTAAGCTGGATAATCATCATCAAGTTCTATTCTTTTGTAAGTTACTATTGACAATTTTGAGAGCATTAATTTTAAGACGTTCTAAAATTATAAAGAATAAACCTCCCCCTTAAACTGCTGGAAGGCAGAGAGTCAACAGTTTGATAAAAAATAAAAACGTCACAATTAATAGAATTTTGCTCAAATTTGTTGCATCAATTAAAAATCATTCCTTTCTAATGATTAGGAATAAACAAAATAAAATTTCTTTCATAACTAATAACAACAGTGCTCTCTCTCTCTCTCTCTCTGCAACAGTCCATTCATATACGAATTCATCTATCAATTAAGTAAATTAAATAGTACGTAGACAAGTAACTTTCAGTTCTTAATTTTGCCAATATAGAATACATGACTTAAGTTGCATGATTCACAAGTAGAGCCTTTAGCTACAAACTTACCTGAGTTAGAAATGTTTTCCAATTTCTAATATCTACGGTATTATTCTCTATATGGACAGAAAAGTAATCATCTTCAAAATCAATAGAGGCCACGAGACAAATTTATTCCATTGAACCAACTACAGTTCTTCAATGTTCTAATTAATAACGTTAATAATGGATATGCAGATTCAATGGCTTAGATAAATTTATAAATAAATGAAGTCCTCCACGTCTTATATGAACGAGAAAACTGAACCGAAAATTATTATTCTTCTCTATGACCAATCTTCATACCTATAGACACTAATTTTTGAATTTCCAAAATAAGAAATAATTTTGAAATACAGGTTTTATGTAACTATGTGTACCAAATTTCCGGTTGAACTAATTGTTGCTCTAGTGCAACAACGTATTGAACAGTCTTCAACTCTTCGTCAATTCCCGAGTCGCAGAAGAATTTATCGGGGAATATATGTAATTAGGGTTTAGGGTTAAGTAGGTATATTACGACACATAGTAAACTGGCCTACTAGAAAAACTATGAACAGTCTTGAATCCTAGCAGGAGGTTATCGAAATTCCCCTGTTAATTCTCTGAATCAGAGAAAAACTTTACATTGCAAATTCATTTGGGAAGAGACTGTAGGCATAAGCATATAACTAGTAAGTTAACTGGCTTCCAGCAAAATTTTTACTGAAGAACTAGACTTGGATATGCAATTGCAAAACATATCTGTAGTGGTATTAACAGTCTGTATTTGTTAAGAAATTAATATTGGTACTTGAGACTAAAGTTCAAGTTACACGATATGTCTAGTGTTCCTTAGATGTAGCCAGTACAAGCTCGGGTCACAAATTCCCGGCTAAAATAGCTAACTAGTTGCCCTAGCTGAAAATTCATAGAGACTGTCTTCAATCATAGTAGTGAATATCGAAATCCCCTCTCAAATTGTTCTGAAACAGAAAATTTTCATAATGTGAGTTTATATGGAAGGAGACTCAATAGGCCTGTAGCTAGTTAGTAGTCAATAGGCCTCAATAGGCCTGTAGCTAGTTAGTAGTCACCATGAATTTGCGACGAAATTTTTATAAAGAGTTGAAAAATTATACCCAATATAGCGTAGCGTATATTTGATATTTCCAGTGAAAGCACGGTCTCAAAATACCGGCTTCAAACTAACTAACTAGATTTACCTTAGTCACAAATTTTTAGGATTTCTCTTCAAAATTCCCCTGTCTATATTATATCTCTGAATCAGAGAAAATTTCACGATGTGAAGTTATTGTTAATAGACTATAGGCATATAACCTATAACTAGTTAGTAGTTAACTGGATTATTATTATTAATTGTATCCATAAATTCATGGTGCTTCTTGAATGGAATACATAGCACTAGTAGCAATATCAATCTTTAAGTAGCTACCAATTATAAGCTAGATAGGGTAAAGCAGGTAAATTGCGGTACACTAACTAACTGTGTCCTCTAACCACAGAAATATCATAGCTTCAAACAATAATAAAATATAGAATGCAATTCCGCTACTTCAGATACCTGAACAAATTTCAATAAAAATTCGAATCAAAAAAGTTTAGAAAAGTTCTTGCAAAGACTGCAATTGGACCGCAATTTACCTGTGGGACCCTAGGCAATGATTACAAACAAGTATTATTTACAATTTACGCCACTTTGTACCCGTTAAAATTTTTCATTTTGAGTATTATTGCACATATGTAAAGTTACCATATAATATAATAAGGAAGTTCAAGAAAGTTATAGTATTATACGATATATAGTGTATATTTGTTCAATCCAGTAAAGCACGGTCACGAATTTCCGGCTTGAACTAGCTAACTAGTACCCTAGTCACGAATTCTTAGGGTTTTAGTCATCAAACCTAGCAGGGGGTTATCGAAATTCCCCTGTCTATAATTTCTCTTAGTAGAGAAGAATTTCACTGAGTGAAATTTGGAAAGAGACTCTATAGGCATAGCTAAGCCTATAGCTAGTTAGTAGTAAACTGGTAGTCACCAATTTGTGACGAAAATTTTAAGAGAGTTGAATAGTTACTAGATATAGGGTCAAGCAGGTAAATTGCGGCACGAGGAAAAAACACACACATGTTAACGCGCCGAATGCAAATGGCGAACTGAATGCTTAAGTTAACGGCCGATGCAGGTGGACATCTCATAAGTTGGCACCTCTGGAACACTCCAGAATGAACAAGAATGGCGATAAGTAATTATTATTGATATTTATATTACCTGCAGGTGTCATGGATATCAATCAATATAATAATTATTAGATAGTTTCTTCTTAGCTATAAGATATAAGTTATAATTCATAATTTACCATAATTTAGAAGAATATTACATGTAGCTACAGTAACAAATTGACACTGTAAAAGTTGCAATATGCCAACAGAAGAAGTGGTGAATAATACAGTTCATCATTAGCTACCACATTCCTCTATGTACATATGATCACCATTTCATAGATTTTTTAGCAAATGAGCATATAAATCAACGTATACAAAGTGAAGACAAAAAGAAACCAGTTTCCTGTCTCAATTTGTTTTTAATGGAAAAATAATGTATTTAAAAATAACAATAAACTGTAAAAAATGATGCCTCCCCACTCACACATTTCTCCTTTAACTGCACACCTGATGGTGATGTCAGTGCAGAACTTGCCAAGACTCTTAACACACTCTGCTGTCTGCAGCGCCAACTCAAAGGTAGGGGCCAGACAGAGGGCCTGAGTGGCATTCTTTGTTGTGTCAATGCGACTGAGCATAGCCAGACTGAAGGCTGCAGTCTTGCCTGTGCCTGATTGGGACTGGGCAATGAGGTTCTGAGGCCTGAAATGGAGGGATGACATCAAGTACAGGAGTGAAATATTTTAGAGAGAGAAGTTAGACAATAGCTATAAGCAAGAGGGAAAAATTTGAAAATATTTAACAGCGAAGTCTCATATAAACTAAATAAATAATGATAATGGCTTTTGAGGAACACATTGAAGAGTGATAAAATGAAAGGAATTATAACTGAGAATTTTATTTTTATAGCTAGGTACAATCTTCTATCTAATTTATTTATGAAGAGTATTTTAGTCAGAGAAGATCAAAATTGCGACAACATAAAGGGCTAAAATGTTAATTAGTGAATAAGATGACAGACTTACGGGTTAGCAAGCAACATAGGCAGGGCAGTCTCTTGTATCTTAGAAGGGAGTTTATAGCCCATTGCATAGATACCCTGCAGGAGCTCAGGTCTCAGACTGAGGGCTTCAAAGGTCTTCACGGAGTAGAGGGGAGAGTTGGGGTCCTTTCTTAGCACCTCTACGTCATTCTTGCTCTCTATGATTCCTTTACACAGAGCCTTGCGCATCATCGAAATGTCAGCAGGGGAGGGTGCGGGCTCAGCTGCAGTAGGAGGAGGAGAGGACGGAGAAAAAGATGGAGGGGGAACTGAAAAGAGATCATACTAAGTCAAATAGAAATAATGGATAGACAAAATATTATAGCTAGAAGATGATATTCAAATTATTTCTGGCATTTAAAGTATTTCAAACTTTAAAATAAAATAGAATAACTATTTGCCATTATTTGGATGCTCAATCCATAGCTATCAATGAATTACTATATTTCAGAATTTACAGTAGTGAAAAATTCCATTTCAATTGTTAGCTAGTTAGTTTCAAGTTTATAAATTGGTTAAATTTTAGGTGTTACCTTCTCAATTTTCATTATTGAATATAGATAATTAATAGCAGTTCAAGCACATTAAGAACAGTTAAATCTGAACTAAATTTCTAGAAGTATTGCTCTATTTAATATTTATTCAAAAATGTGAGCTACAAAAATTAACTATTTAAATAATAGACATAACTTCTTACAGACAAGAAATTATTTGTTATAGCTACAGTTACCTACTCATTGAATGATAGTAGCTAACTAATAATCACCAGTATTAAGGTGATATGTGAATTTTGGTTGAACAGAGAAAACAACATAGACCATCTATGATCTAAATATTTCCTATAAATTACCTGTCGTGTTCTGTATGAGTGGTGGTGGCTTTTGAAAACCCATACTTTGTACCTGGAAAATAATGAAAAACTTTAATAAATAAACAAGGTCAATCAATAATCTACTTTCTTGCTGTTAATATATTACTTAATTAACTTTAGGATCATAAAATTAGATCAGTTGTGACAATGTGACAAATTCTCTTTACCTGAGATGCAAGTTCTTGAGCCTCCTGCTCTTCTGATGCCAATGCCCAGTCATCCATAATTGTAGTTACAGTTTATTTATTTGACGATTCAAATGATTTAATAATCTATTTAGATTGAATAGGAGGCTATAACTAGGGAAAATAAAGATTAGTTTATAAAAGTCAGGAGCACTAGAGCGTGAAGCAATATCCTCAGAGCTACAGTAAGCAGGGTCACCAGGCTGCAAAATAAAATATGGGGTGCAATGTGCATAATTTGATCATTTTAGAGAGAAATTTTAGAATCTTTAAGAAATAGCTGGAGCCTGGAGACAAATTGAGAGTTTATGAACCACACTAATTTACTTGGCCAACAAAAAAAAATTTCTCAAGCCAACAAAGGAATTTTATAGACTAACTGCTACAGATTTTAAAGTTTCTATCAATTTAATACTATATTTTTAAGTCAGCTCCATTTGGAGAGACAAATGAAAAGTTTATGAACCACTTTATTTTATTTGTGAACTAGTCTCAGAGTCTGAGAAGAAAAGAATGACAGCCATTTATGATTTACGTTGAAACCATTGATAGAAAGTAAAGTGGTGCCGCTGGTGTGCTGCTCAGGTTTTAGATCTGTTGAGTTTATGGGTTATTTTGAGCCCTCTGCCCTCCCAGTGCAAATGGCAAGAAATACCAATCTAATTTTCTCCTATTGTACATGTTATTTTCATAATTTGGAAAGAAATTTGGTGTCTTTCTCTTTTGGAGAGACTCAGTAACTCAGAGACAAGTCACAAATGGACCAAGTAATAAAGCATGTCCAAACTCGCCATTTCAATAGAAAGTTTGTGACAGTTATTTTGAGCCCTACAATTGCAAATGGTGAAAAATATCTTATTTTCTCCTATGCTACAATGTTATTTTGGAGAGAATTTATGATAATTTAATCATTTTCACATTTTGGAGAAATTTGGTGATTTATGGAGAGAGCTGGAGAAACAAATGGAGAGTTCATGAGCCATACTATTTTAGGTAGCTACTTGGATTGGGAGATAGGAACCATTTAAATTTAAAAGAATAGCTACCTAACACGCTAACAACAGGCCAACAGCCAAATATAAATGAATATTCCATGTTTTAAAGTATAAGTATGGACAAAGTCAGCGGTATATTGGCAACTTTTGAGGGGTTAAATAAGTTGGGAAACCTGTAAATATAAAGTAAATCATCCCCTAAATAGTCTCAAGAGATACACATGCATCAGGCCCAGTCTGTATTTGGTGCACAAAATCCCACTGACCTTCTCAAAAAGCTGAAAAAATCCACCATAAATTTCCAGTATTTTTGCTGATCCACCAACATTTTCCCAATTTATCCACCGAAAATTAATGGTAACATAGGAATAAATAGCTAAAAATCCACCGACTTTGCCAGAATATTATATTCAAAGGTGAAAAAATTCCACCGACATGTCGGTGGAATTTACCACGAAATACAGACTGGCATCAGGCATGAAGCATGAGGATGTTTCCAAGTGTAAAATCTTCACTAATAAGTCAAATTTCTCCTTTAAAGTGTCTTAAATGTGGCGACCTGGATCCACTTTCTCACTAAACTGGTGACTTTCCTAACACACTTTAAAACATGGTGAATATTGAATCCTAGCATTTAGCCATTTACTAACTGAAACTGGAAAATTATTCAGTAGCAGTAGCACTAAGTTTACAACCAGGCATTTATATCATCACCTGTCTATGGCTGTCTTTCCCTCACCTCCTATCAGGCTATCAGTCTCCTCGCGGACCTCACCTAACTGATCTGAGTGTCAGTTTGCCAGAGACTCAGTCATTTCAGGAGAACAATCAATCCCTCCTAGGCTCCTGAGCCCATCTCATCCTTCTTTTCAATCTTGGTGGTTTGAATTAGGTTCCTTAAATTGTTGACCGTGCCGCCAGGCAGGCACCTTTGTTATGTGGTCCATCAGCACCACGGTCAACCTTACGGTCCACAGTTCATAGAATAGGGACTATTCTATGTCCCTATTCTATGAACTGTGTTACGGTCCATACCTACCTACCGACTACCGTCACCTCCCATGTCGTCTCCGTCTAGACTATCGTCTGGTAGTGGCTAGTCTTTTAAGATATACCTACCATACATTCATAAATTTAGTTTCCACTGTTTCAATATGTATTTTATAAAATAAATAGTAACCATATTTCTTCAAGGGTGAAATATTTCACCCTGGTGCTGACACCATGGAGCTCTTAAAAATGGTGCGTCGAAGTTTCATGTAATTATCACTAGATGGGGCATTTTCAAAATAATTTCAATCTCCTCTCAAGTTTTTTGGGGAAAAGTAAGTTTAGTACATAATATTATAGATAGCATGATTAATCTGCAAACCACAACAAATTTGATTCAGAATATATATATTTTATATGTTTTTTAAAGTTTTCATAATCTGTACATTATAATTATCCGAAACACTAAAATGACGCTGAAGAAAAAGATTGTACACTCTTGGTATTTATTTCGAATTTGAATTTCATAAGAAAAAAAGCATGGCTGGCCTTCGTGTAGGCTGTAAATTATTCCCAGAAGTATATAAACGTTTATATAATAAATTTATTTTATTTTATTCCTACCATTTCACGAATGTGTAATAATTAACTGAATATAGGGTATGTTACGAATTATCGGACAGCTCCACAATTTTGGACACGAGAGAAAAATATATAAAATATTTATTATTATTTAACTCTTATTTCAATTTGCAATCCATATGATACTTGCAGGTATCATATGGATACTAATTAAAATATGTAATTAAAAGTTAATTAATATTTTTTTTCAGTTTAAAAATTAGAAAGTCTGAAGTAATAGGTACTGATTGATTTAAAAGATCTTTTAAAGGGCATGGTTTAAAAAATCGCGATCAAATTTCACGGGGTTTACAACAAAATAATAAGAACTAGAAGACGGTCACTTGTAGAGCGCATACCTTCGCCACCACTTATAAATGACCTTGACCTTCAACCGGCGATGAGAAGCCAGCACCGGCGAATTGATTCCATTGACTAATCGTTCCACCAAATTTCAAGCAATTTGGTCAAGAACTTCTTGAGTTATGCGAATAACAAAGTGACAAATATAATATATAAATGCTGCCTAAAATATAACCTTCCGCAATCTGGTAATAAGCATCATTTGTTAAAAAATGAAAAAATGCTTGGCGGGGACATTTAATAATCATTATTTTTATGAACCAAGTATTTCGTTTATACAATTTATTATGACTTTTCTATTAAAAATCGGATTCGAATATTAGTAAATGTTTTATTTTACTCGCACCCTCCATTTAAAAGATCCAATCCAAACGGATATATATTTATAACTTCAATCGATAGTTAAACACCTAATGTGTACTTACATATGGTAGTTTGATTCAATCCACAATTATAATATTTGTATACATTATAAATTTATACCGAAACAGACCAGCAGATGGCGGTACAAACGTATAAACATTTCAACGTTAACAAATAGAATTTAATATTTAATTGTAAATCAAGATTGAAAACCCTGATAATTGAATAAAGGCTTTGTTACACGGTGCGAGTAAACGTGCGAGTTGACCTAGCCAGTTACTGAAGTGCAGCTACTCGCACAGTATGACCGCATCAGTCGAGTAACTGTTATGTACGAAGAGGTAGTAACTTGGATGCGAGTAACTAAAATATTTTTTGTTTTTACTTGCAACTCACGGGCGAGTCAGCCATTTGCAAGCGAGATTCGAACGTCAAATTGAATTGTGTTGCAACATAACAGTAGCTCGTATGATATGCAGATTAGGTTTTTTTCTATTCTAAAACTTGAATTATTTTGCATTCAATTAGGTAGCCGATTTGTCAAATATGGTTTGAATCGACTTCATATTATAAATTTATAAATAAATTATAAATTTATAAATAAATTATAAATTTATAAATAAATTATGAATTTATAAATAAAGTATAAATTTTATCCTCCTTATAATTTAGCAAAGATGACCACAATGCGAGTGTAGGTTCAGTAACTGTCTATTTTCAAGCCATCAGCTCGCACTTGTGTGACCGGGCAAGGCGAGTCGAGCTACTGGTATGCAAGTACAGTGGGACAGCTGCTGTCCACTGTCACGACAGTAGCTTGCATCGTGTAACAAGGCCTTAAGGGCATGAGTTTATTATATATTGTATTTATAAGCTTATAACGTAGCCTATAATGTATATGATTTTGCGATAGTGTTAAATCCTGCTTTATTCCTATTGATTCTATAACTTATTTAGTAATAGGTAGGTACATATATATTTAGCATAGGTATGAAATATAGTTTATTTTATCTTTCCTATAGACTATAGGTATCTATTATAGGCATTTGACTCATTTTTGTCGCCTAGCACACCATTTCATAATAAGTTGAATGATATCCTGTAGCGTGACCCTGGGGGTGCCTAGGGTCATGACCCCAGCCCCAGGAGGTCGTAGGGCAGTAACGTCTGCAGTCAACCTATAGAACAACCATTAGCTAAAATGTCAAACTTGGAGTAAGAGTTATCGTTTGTATTGGTAAAAGATAAGATGTTTATGTGACACTGCTAAAATGTAGTTACAAAAAATAATAATAAAATATGAAAAGAGTTACTTTTCATTTAATTATTAGAAAAAATGCTTATGTGTCCATTGGACATTTAGACAATATATTATGAAATGAGAAAGTGAACATATTTGAAGATGTACTGTTAATCAAAAAGTGATTATTAAAGTTTCGTTTCCCCATGTAAACCTCAATAGGTGATATCTTATTAGTATAGGGTTGTGACAATATGCGTGTGAAATCATAGATCCTGAAGATATTACAGACGGAAAGAAATGATCAGTATTGAATCGTTCTAAATAAGCGGTGTATAGTATTCGATACCTTTGTATTTCGTTTCGTCTATGATGTTCCTAAGATCTATGATTTTAAACGCATATTGTCACAACCCTACAGTTATTTAGTGTTCTTTAATTTTTAATTAATTGGGAATAGATTAATTAATAATTAATTAGGAATAAATTCTTCACTGTATTTCTGATCAGCTGTTAACTAGCTTGTTCCTTTTTTTTGTATTATGTAGTTTAGGTTTTGTTAATTAATAATTATTTTATAATTATTATACCCATTGTAACTTAGGGTACTTCTAACATTTTCCATTTCATTAATATTATTCAATTTACCGTATAGTATATTATACATGTACTATACAGTATGCACTAATGAGTTTACACTATAAATAGTTTTTCATCTTACAGTTTTGTATACGTTATATATACCTACAAATTTAATAACACTATGTGACTTGTTTATTCCACAGATTATAATCAAAAACAAAAATTTGAAACAAAATAAAAACTGCACATAGATTCGTGTTCAATAAAATAATTTGAAGTAAAAGTGCGTATTGCGTGACAATTATTGAATCTAAATATAAATATAACCGATCGTTATAAAATCTAAGGTAACGGTGAATTCTAAGTGAAGAAAGATAAAATAGAACACCATAGGTATTTCAAATAATTAAAATATTAGCTATAAAATGAAAGTAATTCTATACAAAATTTCTAACATTCACAGCGTTATCGTGAACATTTCTAACAATATTAATGGTTAGCACTGGCGATAGTTAACACTAGCGATGGTTAACACTAGCGATGGTTAACACTAGCGATGGTTAACACTAGCGATGGTTAACACTAGCGATGGTTAACACTAGCGATGGTTAACACTAGCGATGGTTAACTCTAGCGATGGTTAACACTAGCGATGGTTAACACTAGCAATGGTTAACACTAGCGATGGTTAACACTAGCGATGGTTAACACTAGCGATGGTTAACACTAGCGATGGTTAACACTGGCAATGGTTAACACTGGCAATGGTTAACACTAGCGATGGTTAACACTAGCAATGGTTAACACTAGCAATGGTTAACACTGGCGATAGTTAACACTAGCGATGGTTAACACTAGCGATGGTTAACTCTAGCGATGGTTAACACTAGCGATGGTTAACACTAGCGATGGTTAACACTAGCGATGGTTAACACTAGCGATGGTTAACACTAGCGATGGTTAACACTAGCTATGGTTAACACTAGCGATGGTTAACACTAGCGATGGTTAACACTAGCAATGGTTAACACTAGCAATGGTTAACACTGGCGATAGTTAACACTAGCGATGGTTAACACTAGCGATGGTTAACTCTAGCGATGGTTAACACTAGCGATGGTTAACACCAGCGATGGTTAACACTAGCGATGGTTAACACTAGCGATGGTTAACACTAGCGATGGTTAACACTAGCGATGGTTAACACTGGCGATGGTTAACACTAGCGATGGTTAACACTAGCGATGGTTAACACTAGCAATGGTTAACACTAGCAATGGTTAACACTGGCGATAGTTAACACTAGCGATGGTTAACACTAGCGATGGTTAACACTGGCAATGGTTAACACTGGCGATAGTTAACACTAGCAATGGTTAAAACAGGCGATAGTTAACACTAGCGATGGTTAACACTAGCAATGGTTAACACTGGCTATGGTTAACACTAGCGATGGTTAACACTAGCGATGGTTAACACTAGCAATGGTTAACACTAGCAATGGTTAACACTGGCGATAGTTAACACTAGCGATGGTTAACACTAGCGATGGTTAACTCTAGCGATGGTTAACACTAGCGATGGTTAACACCAGCGATGGTTAACACTAGCGATGGTTAACACTAGCGATGGTTAACACTAGCGATGGTTAACACTAGCGATGGTTAACACTAGCGATGGTTAACACTGGCGATGGTTAACACTAGCGATGGTTAACACTAGCGATGGTTAACACTAGCAATGGTTAACACTAGCAATGGTTAACACTGGCGATAGTTAACACTAGCGATGGTTAACACTAGCGATGGTTAACACTGGCAATGGTTAACACTGGCAATGGTTAACACTGGCAATGGTTAACACTGGCGATGGTTAACACTAGCGATAGTTAACACTAGCAATGGTTAACACTGGCAATGGTTAACACTGGCGATGGTTAACACTGGCGATGGTTAACACTAGCAATGGTTAACACTAGCAATGGTTAACACTAGCGATGGTTAACACTAGCGATGGTTAACACTAGCAATGGTTAACACCCCCTCAGTCGTTGGTAACCCTTCACCCGGAAATTCAGGCCTGGAAATGACTGTTTGAACTCTGTATGGATGTCACCTTCACTATCCTGATTGGGGACCTCCTGATCTGTGTATCCTATGTCAAAACAGTATCCCAGGTACGTTAAACCTTAGATCAGTATCCCAGGTATATGAAACCCTAAACAGTATCCCGGATACTTGGTATCTCAAACAGTATCCCAGATACAGTTTCATCAGTTTGCTATACTTTCTATACTTCTTTTTAATAGTCTGTTCTTACACTTATTCTTTGTTATTGTTTCTCCATTGCTTAATCTAGAAATTGATTCTTTGCGAACGTGCGGGAAAATCTTATGGTAGTGAGCTACATCCTTATAGGTAGTACTGTGAAATTAATTAGAATGGAATTTATTTAAATACTGTAAAGTTGAACACATTGAAGGTAAATAGAGTAGATTCTTTTAAAGGTATTTGAGGCAAGAAAGGTGAATAGAGTAACTTCTTTTAAAGGTATTTAAGGCAGGAAAGGTGAATAGAGTAACTTCTTTTAAAGGTATTTAAGGCAGGAAAGGTGAATAGAGTAACTTCTTTTAAAGGTATTTAAGGCAGGAAAGGTGAATAGAGTAACTTCTTTTAAAGGTATTTAAGGCAGGAAAGGTGAATAGAGTAGCTTCTTTTAAAGGTATTTAAGGCAGGAAAGGTGAATAGAGTAGCTTCTTTTAAAGGTATTTAAGGCAGGAAAGGTACAAGGCCAAAAGGTTGAAAATAGGAAAAGGAAATATATCAGGAATATTTCCAAACCTCCTTTCCCCTCCATTTTGTCACACCAGGAGGTAATTAACCTCCAGGAGGTGAGTAGTGATTAACCTCCAGGAGGTGGGTAGGGATTAACCTCTTCACTTATTACTAAATATTAACTAATTAAGGTAAACAATTAACACATGTCAATTAAATAACGGAAGATAATTTCAATAGGTTATTATCAAAAACTTGTGTTTTCACATTAAAAATTACGGGTTTTCAATAATATGATATTGGTGTAGTGTATCCCGTTAAAGTATACTTTCTCGTTAAAATTAATATATAAAAATTAAGAGGTTCATGGATACTATTTCCTGTTAGAAATGATATATTACCTGAATAGTTTTTCTTATAGGTGAACTGTCCGATAATAGGTAACTTAATTACCTTATTTATTTCCCATAACGAATAAATTAATATTCACTCTGCCCAATATATCTGACTAGGGTGAACAACAAATTATCGGGCAGTTTCACATCTTCGGTCATATTAGAAAAATCTATATCACAATAGTTATTTAAATTTTATTTTAATTGGTATCCATAATACCTGCAGGTATCATGGATACCAAATAAACTAAAATTTATTAACAATTATAATATCGTTTTTTCTTATATGACCGAAGATGTGAAACTGACCGATAATTCGTAATTCACCCTAGTTTGTATTCGTGCTATACAGCTTGCCATAAGCATATACATTTTCATATCATTTTGAGGGATCGGACACCAAATAAAAATAAACACACGACGGAAATTATTAGGATAGCTCGTTAAAATATATATATCTATTATATTCATTGTGAAACAAAAAGAGATTGGGTTAGGCAATATATCCCATTTTATCTTTATAATATTCTTATCTTCAACATTTATTTATATTACTTATAATATTCAAAAATGCGTGAATTATATTTATTTTATGCTGATATGTAATCAAAGAACTGTTTCTTGTGTTTTCTGCATTAAATATACAATTATTTATAATGCAATCATTTATATAATTATGTTTGTTTTATATTATCATTAGCATGTATTTTTAGTTTAGTATAAATTGAATAATGTATATATGACTTAAAATAATACATCTCGTTATTTAATTATAGTTTAGTATTCATCGAAAATTTAAACGTAAAACTAATATATGAGGTATCGCTATAATATAACTTAATTTTCTTTGGTTACAGTAAGATACGAATTAGCGGTAGGTTTCACATCTTCGGTCATATTAGAAAAAACGATAACATAACTATTAAATTTTATCATATCGTTTTTCAATCGAAATATTATTTTTAAATAATATTGATGTTGATAATAATGATTTTGAATGTGAAACCGACCGATAATTCGTAACTTACCCTAGTGTCGCAGTTGAAAAAACACCCCAGGAATCAGTTTGTGACCTCTGACCCTAATAGGTGCCAGAGGTCACCAGATATGACCCTAAGGTCACACTCGTGAGAAAGGCAAGGGAGGGTACGTAGGTAGGTACATACCTAAAGGAAATGCGGGTATGAAAAAAGACTAAATAATCAACAACGAATTATCAACAAATATTAGCTTCTATTAACAAATATTAAGGAATTTCAATATTTGTATTAGTTCACGGTTAGGGCAAGATCTGAGTTATCGGATTGTTCCACATTTTCGGTCATATGAGGAAAAGTATAAAATAATTATTATTAATTATTTTAATTAGTATCCATGATACCTGCAGGTATCATGGATTAAAAAAACGTTAAAATTATTGTAATAATTTTATTTTTATATATTATCGAAAATGTTTAACAGTTCAATAATTGTGAACTTGAAATAATTTGAATATTGTTGGCAGCATTTCCCATGCATTAGAGCTGCAGAATTTAAAATAGTTATTATTAGGCAGTTTCATTATCTATTAAATTCAAGATGGCTTCCTTCCTTCTTTAAAATGAGTTCCAATATCATTAAATACGTTACCTATGAGTAAGGAGGATTTATTCCTGGGATATTCCCTTGATATCCCAGGACTAAACCCTTCTAGCCTGGGATACCCTTTTTCACAAGCTTATTTTAAGATGAGTTCAATTTTTAAATAATAGTTACAGAATAATTATTATTATAATATATTAGTATATTATTATATATATGTTATATATCATATTATTATATAAAATTGTATTGAATATGTAGCCATATACTGAAGATATATATAGAGGTATTAATATCTCTGATAGTACATACAATTTATAATGATTTCCTGGCTTTAATTATTGGGAAAAATTACATCATTAATGCGATTATTTAAAAAAAAAATAAAGTTAATGAAACAACAGAAATTATTTGTTAAATTATATCATAGTAATTTAAAAAACATACAGCAATATACGATTATTTAGTTAAAATGTGAAGGGTACTTTCTGAGTTACCGAACGGTGCTGTATTTACGATCATATAAAACTGTATAATATATTTATACATTTTAACGCATATTCATGATACGAATTATAATAACAATTTAAAATGGTGAATAATACAACTTTCCTAATATTGTCGAAAATGTGGAATCGTTTAATATCTCAGAAATTACCCAAGTTATTTCGTCTAAATTTTATTTAAAAAAAAAATATATAATTATATAAGTAATTAATTACAACTGAGGTTAGATGACGTCGAATTTGCGGAAATGATGTCATTTCGTATGAATGAAGTCATTATTTTTAAATAGGAAGAAAAATGTATAATTAAATCAAAGAATAATTAAATTTAATGTATAATAAATTATTTTATTCAATGTATAATTATTAAATTTGAGCTAATAAATTTTGTGTCTGAGCAATTTTTTTCAATATGTATTTGGGTTAGAGTTAAGAATACATCGTATAAAATTAACTCAATAACGTGATTTCTATTAGTTGTACCTACACATATAATTTGAGAACCTGAACATGAATTCTAATTACCAGTACGTAAACATATAGAAATGTATAAGATTAACTTTTTGAATTGTAGGTACTATATAATAATTATATGATATACTCTACATATATGTTATGGGAGAGTTAAATCACGAGAGTTAAATCACGAGAGTTAAATCACGAGAGTTGAATCAGGAGAGTTAAATCACGAAAGTTAAATCACGAATAATTAGGTAAGTTATTTATGGTTATATAATTGTTTCAGTTCATTTCTCAGAATTTCCTAACTTTCTATACCAGTTACCACAGAGTAGGAAATTACATCACAAGGAATATATCCTAGAGAAATGCCTGCAGATTCACTAATTTCCGGACCTGCATGTCATATTTCATTTATTACTCCAACAGTAATTGCAATTATAATGGAAACTGTAAATGTAATAACATTTCACAAGATTTTCTATTTGTGATTTTTATTTTAATATTTGGAGTAGCTAATAGAGCAATATGTGTAGATTACTATATAGTTATTATATGTAGTATTTATGTATATGTAGAGTAACTGGGCTGAATTAAATATTTCAATTTTAATACACTATGGGGTAATTTTCAAGTTATCGAACAGTTCCACACGTTATAAAAAATATATAATAATTGAAATGAAAGTCGGTTCTCTTTACTTTTACGGTTTGAATTTTTTTAATATTACTTTTACGGTCCGAACTTCTTTTTTAAATTTAATTTTACGGTCCGAACTTCTTTTTTAAATTTAATTTTACGGTCCGAACTTCTATTTTTATTTACTTTTACGGTCCGAACTTATTTTTTAAATTTACTTTTACGGTCTGAACTTCTTTTTTTTATTTACTTTTACGGTCCGAACTTATTTTTTTTATTTACTTTTACGGTCCGAACTTCTTTTTCAAATTTAATTTTACGGTCCGAACTTCTATTTTTATTTACTTTTACGGTCCGAACTTATTTTTTAAATTTACTTTTACGGTCCGAACTTCTTTTTTAAATTTAATTTTACGGTCCGAACTTCTTTTTTAAATTTAATTTTACGGTCCGAACTTCTATTTTAAATTTAATTTTACGGTCCGAACTTCTTTTTTAAATTTAATTTTACGGTCCGAACTTCTATTTTTATTTACTCTTACAATCCGAACTTTTTTTTTTTACTTTTACAGTCCGAACTTTTTTCTCGGACCGCAAAAGTGAAGAGATCCCAAAAGAGAATTAATAATAGATATTATTCTTACGTGTCCGAAAACACGCACCAGTCCAATAACTCGAGACTTACCCTGTATCCTTTCCTTCTATTTTACCATTACTGTGTCCCAAAGCCTGTGATTTAAATTAGTATTCAGTAGCCCCGCCATTTAACCTCTTGACCCCACCACGCCCATTGCTGTCTAAGCCACGCCCATTGCTGTCTGTATCACGCCAGAACAGCCCACGCCCTTCCTTCCGTACAACGAACAACTGCAACGTGCACAATGAACACCAACAACTGCAACGGTGTGAAAGAGAGAAAAATAATGAAACTAAGATAGATTATCTCAGAGAAAACTCCAGTGTGGAATAAATCTATGTAGGGTAAGATACGAATTATCGGACTGTAGCATATCTTCGGTCATATAAGAAAAAACTATATAATTTATTTTTAATTGGTATTCATGATACCTGCAGGTATCATGGATACCAATTAAATTTAAAAATGTATAATCAGTATTATATCGTTTTTTCTTATATGACCGAAGATGTGAAACTAACCGATAATTCGTTATTTACCCCATTGTCTTCTTTAAGAACATTTAAAGATGTATATATTATAAGTCATGAGAAATTGGTATATATACCATTAATTTAAATGTATAATAAAATTTATTTAAAGTAGTCTAATAATATTAGGTCATAGAAAATTATAGAGGGACCCAGCATAATCTTCTATGGCCCCACCATAACGAACTATAACGGCTGTAATCAGGTAATCATGTTCTAAGTGATTACAGATTTGATAATTGAATATCACTATTAATATTTAAATTGACGAAGTGTAGCACAAGAGAAACGACGAAAAAGTTGTACATCCTTTATTTTTAGAGCTTTCGATTAGGTTATTGATAATGAATATTCTATTATTCGAAAGCTCTAAAAATAAAGGATGTACAACTTTTTCGTCGTTTCTCTTGTGCTACACTTCATAAATTTAGTAAGATTTCCCAGAAGGAGACCAATTAGTCAAATTTAAATTGAATAATATTCAATAAAAATTGAATATTATTCAATAAAAATTGAATATTATTCAATAAAAATTGAATATTATTCAATAAAAATTGAATATTATTCAATAAAAATTGAATATTATTCAATAAAAATTGAATATTATTCAATAAAAATTGAATATTATTCAATAAAAATTGAATATTATTCAATAAAAATTGAATATTATTCAATATAAATTTATCGTAAAATTGACATTTGACATTTTCTCTGAAATTCTTAATTATTTTACAATATTTGTATGAGATTATGGTAATGTGATATTTACTTATAAATAGTAGCAGGACCCGTGGAAATAAAGGGTATAAGATACCTATATAGTTAATGAACAATTAAGTTTTCATAAAAACTGACACTTTTAGAAGGAGTAAAAAAAACGAATTACCTGAATGTTACTAATGAAAGTAATAATAAAACGTAGAGTTGCATAGTCATAACCATTGAATTTGGTTATAATTAATTACTGAAAGCGTATCCATGCATGCAGTCTAGGACGATTTATTCCTAGGATATTTCCTTAATATCCCAGGAATAAATCCAATCCCTACCTGGGATCGGAGGACTCACCAAATAACTAAGTAAGGAACACGGTTAATTATAGTAAGATCAAACGGATATTAGTTTTTAATTGATATCTCCCAGATTAAAGTCATCACCACTAGCCAAGCAGTCTTTACCCTATACGTCCCCCCCCCCCAAGCATCCCACATCCTCTCCTCTTCCCGTGGGAAAATTATCCGTCAAACTCCCACCGGAAACTTAGCACTAAACTCTGACGTCACAAGTCTGGGTGATAATTTGATATAAAGGGAGAGTGCGCAATCTTTCTCTTAAAGGGAGAGTGCACGAGAAAAGCATACTTTACTTTCCAATCACGCTAAGTTTATCTACCAATCACGCTAAGTCCATCTACTGATCACGCTAAGTTTATCTATCAATCACACTAAGTTTATCTACCAATCACGCTGAGTATATATATACCAATCACGCTAATTCTATCCACCATTCACGCTAAGTCTAATCACGCTAAGTTTATGTATCAATCACGCTAAGTTTATGTATCAATCACGCTAAGTTTCTGTATCAGTCACACTAAGTTTATGTATCAGTCACGCTAAGTTTATGTATCAATCACGCTAAGTTTATCTACCAATCACGCTGAGTATATAATACCAATCACGCTAATTCTATCTACCATTCATGCTAAGTCTAATCACGCTAAGTTTATGTATCAATCACGCTAAGTTTATGTATCAATCACGCTAAGTTTAAGTTTATGTATCAGTCACGCTAAGTTTATGTATCAATCACGCTAAGTTTATCTACCAATCACGCTGAGTATATCAATACCAATCACGCTAATTCTATCTACCATTCATGCTAAGTCTAATCACGCTAAGTCCAATCACGCTAAATCTAATCACGCTAAGTCTAGTAGCGTAGTCACTCTCGTCTCTTCCGTTGTGTTTAGCGTTAGTTCCCACAGTCACCGGAAGAGGAAAGTGGTCAGGTGTGGACACTACATACTATACAGCACTACATTGCAATGTTACAGCACTACATTGCAACGTTACAGCACTACATTGCAACGTTACAGCACTACATTGCAACGTTACAGCACTACATTGCAACGTTACAGCACTACATTGCAACGTTGCAGCACTACATTACAACGTTGCAGCACTACATTGCAACGTTGCAGCACTACATTGCAACGTTACAGCACTACATTACAACGTTGCAGCACTACATTGCAACGTTACAGCACTACATTGCAACGTTACAGCACTACATTCCAATGTTACAGCACTACATTACAACGTTGCAGCACTACATTACAACGTTGCAGCACTACATTACAACGTTGCAGCACTACATTGCGACGTTACAGCACTACATTGCAACGTTACAGCACTACATTGCAACGTTACAGCACTACATTGCAACGTTACAGCACTGTTTTCTTACTCACTGTAACTTCAGTCACTACAGTAGTATTTACAAACAATTTATACTCTTTATTTATTATCATTTGCTACATTATTCTATAGGTACGAGAAATGACATCTAACATTAGCAATTGCGTTTCTTCTTGTCACTTGGTTCTAACCGAAAATAATATCCATATAGAAGAATATGGAATCAAAATAAAAAATATTTAGTATTAGTAATGGTAGCTTATGTGATATTAGTGCCGATATTCTGAAACTTTTATAATAATTAATTATATCATGTGGAAAGAATTAGGCAACTTTTTTATATCGTTGGTATAGTTTTTCGTTCTCTAACGTTTATCCAATAATTAATTCACATTTAACTAGTAATCAATTACTAAGTAAAGAAAATAATTATAGGTAGGTACCTTTATTTGTTCTTGATAACAAAAATTAGTTGATTGTTTTCAGATTAATTCTTCAAACTTGAAATAGTTGAAAGGATATTGAAAGAAATTTACAAAATTGAATTTATTTTTTACATTGTGAATGAATGCATCATAAACATGCATGGAACTTTTACCGATAAAAGTGCACGGCACATAAAAATGAATGATTTAGCTAATCAATTCAATTATATTTGAATATTATTTAACAGCTTGCACTTGCCAATCAATGACAAGTAATCATTTGAAGGAACAGGTGGCCGTGATTAATATTCATGATAATCATTGATCCACTTTTCCTGATTTATTGATCATTTAATGTGATTTTAATGTACTTAGGCTTCTAATCTTTGGCTAAGTTAAGTGCAATATAAAACTATAAATCTTATGCACTATATATACAGACACGTAACTAACACTAGGTGCGAATAAAGCGTTCACATAAATAGTTACAAATGTTACACAATTAACTGTATAATGTATATGCATACGTTAACTGTATATATATATACTTAAGAAAAATATTCATGCGAAATTCGTATCTAAACTATTGCTTCCTCCTTCTTGGTAAGTATTATTGCTGTCCTGGTGGTCGTTTACGTAATTATTGAAAGGACTGTTTACACCAACGTTAAATTTACTACGACCATCACTAATGAAATCACTGCGATAGTCATTGTTGAATTGAGCACGACCGTCACTGTTAAAGAGACCATTTACATCACTGGTGATATGCGAATTGACATCACTATTGACGTGACCGCGAGTATCTGAGTTGGCGGTTGCACACTTTGAACACTTGGCGCTGTCTTGCAACTCTTTCAGTTTAGATAGGAGTTTTAGAGCAGGCCCAAGTTTCATGTTTAGTGTTGCTGTTAGATGGCACTCTGTTAGTAGAGACAAACACCAGCCATCTATTCGCTGCAGTAGGAAACTCTGTTGAAGATAGAGAGCATTATTAATATAGGTAGGTATAGTTTAAAAGATAGTCATGATAGAAAGGTTCTATTAGTTTCATCTATGTACTTCAAATTAACTCACCTCAGCATATTCAGCACAAATATCAATGCTCTTCACAAACTGGTGAACTTGTTCTATTGACCATTTCGATGGGTCATTTATAACAGATTGGACTTCTTGAGCAGAATCGGTATTAGAGAATCCATTGAAACTGAACACAGAATCTCGATTGCAGCCACTCTGGTGGGAACTTAAAGAAGCCGTGTTTGGAGTAGCGGGTTCGGATTTACAATCTCCAACAATATCAATTTCTTCTGATTCCAACCGCGGTCTTTTATCTAACGGAGGAGAAGAGGACAAATCTAAAGGATAGGGTTCGTTAGGTCTTTTGGAAGAGATGAATTTATTGTGATTTTCGGTGGATGGATGTGCTGGCTCAAAAGTCATTTGTTCTTCACGACACTTTGCACTTCTAGCCATGCTGAGAAGTAACTGAGCAGAAGAGAGAGCTAATGGCTGTGATTCTATGGGAGCACTAACTGAGGGTAAACTATTGGCTTGGAGGTCATAAGTTGAAGAAGGCATTCTTTGATTATTTGTGTTGATGCTCAAGGGATATATTGGAGGAATATTAGATGCTTTACTGGGTGTCACTTGCGGTGGAGGAGAAAATCTTCTTCTATGTTCAGTCATTGGAACTGAACAAATTGTTGACGATCTCATCTGAGAAAGTTTCCTAAGGACTGAACTATACTGTCTGCAAGAAATGAAATAATAAATCAATAATTGGAATAACAGCATATAGTGAAATGACACATAATAATAGTCTACATGTACTCACTCGAATCTTTTGTACTTTGCAGCCATACTTTTTATGATATCGGAACAATTTGAGGGAAGAATTGATTCTCCAGGATGAGCGGCATTTTGACTGAATGTAGACAAGTAGGACGACGAAGTGACAGGATAACTGGGCAGTGGTAGAGAATTGATTGAATAACCTGAAATGCCATTAGAGGTGTATCCCCCACCAAGTAAAGGTGGAGACTCGCTTGGTGTTGAGGAGCAAGGGGAATAAAGCTGTTCAAGAGCAGGGGCTTCTTCGGTAGGGTTTGCATCTGAGTCTCGCTCGTAATTCAGTAGTCGCCAAAAATTGATATCTGGGTGCACTGACTGGTTGGTTGGGATTGGAGAACTCCTTGCTTGGTTATGAACTGGACTTCTACGTCTGCCTATGTGGAGGAAAAATAATATGATACTTATTGCTTGATGTAGATTTAGCTTCTTACAATACCTTATTATATCTCAATCTTTTGTATTTTACAGCCTTACCCTATGAGTTTATGATATTGATTTTTTTTAAGTTAACTGATGATGATAAAAATGTTAATTGCCATTATATTATAATACAGCTACAGGTACAAATTGAATAATAAATGCTTCAAATCTATACTTTCGAGCAGCATTCGAAAATCAACAGCATATTTTACAAACTTCGAACGAATGAGTAGGTTTTAATTTAAATACATTATATATAGTTAAGCGTCTGTACCGTATATAATTATACGTTGTAACGTGTTATCAGCTATACCTTTCGAGCAAAATACTAATTTCTGAGTGATTTGTTAATAATATAAAATTATGTATGTCTCATTTTGATTTAAAATACGTTAAAACTGTAATTCCTACATAATCTTAGAAACTTTCTTTGAAATTCATTAATATAAACGTTTGTTTTTTATTAAGTAATTATTAAATTTATTATTAGAATAAAAACTAATTTGCATTTCAAATTATAAATAACACAAGCAGTGAAAGTAAAGCGTCACCTTCTCTATCCAAATAGAATGTAAACGTGAAAATAATTTAAAACTATTTTTTTCAACTGAATTCAGTAATCTAATACGGTTTCAATTAGCAGATGTGAATTAAATACCAGAAAAAATTTCAACAGGTTACTATTACTATAAATAAAAACATTTAGATTTAGTCCTTGTGAAAAGAAATGTAAACAAATTACGAATTAAATTATAAAGTTTTTTTAAGTATTCTCTCCACAAATAATGTATTTTCATGCGATTTTATAAGAATAATCTTTTGAAATTTGTATCAGGTTTTTAATTCGCATCTGGTAATTGTAATTTTACCCTACATATTAATTTCCATTTAAAAACAATTATAATATTAACAATGATAAGTAAGTTATTTGCAACTTTTCTTGTGATAAAAAAATGATATTTTCTTAAAATATTTATTATAACAAAAGTATGTATAATAAATATTATTCACGAATTATCTGGAAAATTTTAAATTTAAAAAATGCAATTCAATAATTTATTTTATTTATGTAACTAAAAAATAATTCTCGAAGACTATAATGTAATAATAAATTTAGAATTAAAAAAAAATAAACACATTCTAAGTATTTTTTTAATTATTATATTTACCTGTATTATTACTCCAGGTATCATTCTGTTCCGATTTAATAACATCCAAGTTAGTCATTATAATACAGTCCAAAAACAAACAGCGCACAGACTATAGAACCAAACGAGAGAGCGATAGCGTGACTACGACCTTCCACCACAACAGTTTGTAAGCGACTGATTTCGTGATTTTTGTCAAGGACTACCGACTAAGGAACTTGAAGGAAGGAAATTCTAAACTTCTAAACTAAAGGCCCCGTTTACACGCTACGATAATTTGTAGCGATTTATCATAATGAAGAGATTGTTGCAATTTATCAGTACGTGTAAACAGGTGATCGTAGCGATTTATTGCAATTGGAATTAGATTGTGTGACTGGTGCCAGCAGGCTCAAATTTATTCGAATCGTAACGACAATTTGAACGTGTAAACAGGGTTCCAAGAAATCGTTACAATCAAACTCATTATATAATGCAGAAATGCAGACCAACATAATGTTTTTCCCATGACGGCTAGTAAAAAATAAAATGTTGGAGTAAAAATCGTTGCATCCGATAAATTGTCACGATCTCTGTGTTCAATAAATTGCCCCCATTTATCGTAGCGCATGTAAACTAGAATATACATTTAGTTATTCGAACAACTAAACTTTTAATTTTCTATTTTAAATATATTTGAATTTTTAATACCGTGTCTTTAATATTAAACGAATAGCTACTGGGGAAATTCAACGCATATATCATCAATATTATTTAAATAAAATAAATATAAGTAACTACTTACATATATAGAATATAATATGTATTTAACATCTGATTTTAATGAATGAGATAATAATCTGAATGCTATAGTTAATTCTTTTAGATTCGTCGCCCACTATACTAGTATATTTCTTTATAATCACCCAATAATAATTTTTCCGTATTTTTAAAAAAATATGAAATAAAATATAAATTAAGTAGCTTGATATATTAATTTGAATTGTGTGATTTTAAGTTATTATGTAATTACCTTCGTAGATTGCAGAAGGTTATATTTTAGGTGACATTTATTTATTTATCATCTTTTTACTCACATAACTCAAAAAGTATTCCCCCGAATTTCCTGAAATTTGGTGGGACGATTGTGCAATGTCCAGGAACCATCTGGTAAAATAATGGGAGCGGTTCAGTCAAAGGTCATTTATACATCAATAACTCAAAAGAATTTTGCGGGACGATTGGTCATTATCAAGGAACCATTTAAGAAGATTTCGGGAGCAATCGGGTCAAAGGTCAAGGTCAAGATTATTTAAAACTGAAAAAGTATTCAACCAAATCCTGGAATTTGATGGGACGCTTGGTCATTATCCAGGAATCAGTTTATTGTACTTTGGGAGTGAACAGGTCAAAGGTCATTCATAACTCATGGATTATTGGATGATCAATGTTATTTATAAGCGACGGCGAGGTATATGCGCTCCACTTGTGCACGTCATCCAGTTTATAATGCTTACCAGTTTATTTGAATTCGCATGAAAGTTCACTCTTCTCCAATAAAAGTTATCATTACCTACGAAAAATTGCGGAAAGTGATTTTTTGATTGGTAAAATATATATTTTTTTAATTTGCATAACTCAAAAAGTATTCAACCAAATTTTGGGGTCATTATTCAGGAACCCGTTAATTGTATTTCGGAAGCGATCGACTCAAAGGTCAAGGTCAGGGTCATTTATAACTCAAAAAGTATTCAATCAAATTGTCTGAAAGTTACAGGGACGATTGGTCATTATCCAGAAATCATTTGATTTTGGAAGCGAAAAGATCAAAATTAACAAAATAAGTAGCAGCAGCTACCGTTCTAATTACAATTGTTCTGATTAAGCTAAATGATTAGGCTTTGGTATTGATGACAATGTGAAGATTAATCAACAAAATGATTTAGAGGTTGAGAAATTGTTGACAGAATTCAAAGAAACTGTGCTGAATGTCAGAGGATCTATTAAAAGTCCCCTCCAAGTAAATTTTTTCATTGCCTGAATCAACGAGGCTAATGTTTCTTATCCTTTTACTGCAAACCCCATACAATTTTATAACATATTTTTAATCTTATATGCTTTTAAAGATTTTTATAATCCAAACTCAACAAAACCTACTTTACTTCCGACTTTCTAATTTTCAGTCTGAAGAAGAAGAATGTACACCATTTTTTTTGACTGTCAACTAGGTATTTGGTTTAATAATTCTATTTATTATTCGTTTAAAGGTTCAAATTTGGATAAACTTATTATAGAAACTTTTATATACTATTAGAAACAATTAATATCTTAAAAGAAGGCCAAAAACGCATTGTTAGTTTAAAAATCTAAAATTGAAATCAAAACAAAGAGTGTACAATCTCCTTTCTCAGCGTCAGGTTAGAGATTCGCTTGATTGTTGATCACAGAGTATTAAAAAACTTTAAAAGCAAATAATAACATATATACAGAACCGAATTGTATGCGGTTTGCGGAATAATGATCGTAGACCTTAGTTCTTTAATATTATGTAATAAATTCATTTTTTTCTCGTAGCCTGGAGAGGACCTCTAAACTTAAGAAGAAGTATCAGACTATGCTACTGGGAACATCGTTGTGATAATGTAGAAATGTGTCGATAGGATGATAATGTTGTGGTAGGTCCTCAAGTAGTTGCGCAAAACTTCTCCCAAATCCATCTCCTCTCAAGTGGGAGGTACCGCATCCACAGATGTCCATTGCTCTCTTCCTCCTCCCCGCAAAACCTACAGTGCGCCTTCGCCTCCAATTGCACCGTACTCCTCCATCTCCTAATGGCAGGGTGGTGATCTGACCAGGTCTACCCTTCTCTTCTCTAGTCAGATTCTGCTCTCTACCCTATTCTCTCTCAGTCCCCCTCGTATCTCCTCCTGGTATCAGCGTCCTGCATCCCTTCTCCCTTAGCCTTCTGTCTATCACTAATAGACAGAAAGTATTTTAATACTCTGTTAGCAACAATTGAGCGAATCACTAATCTGACGCTCAAGAAGAAGATTGTACACTCTTTGTTTTGATTACAAATTTGAATATTATAAAAAAAGCGTTTTCGGCCTTTATTTTATATATTAATTGTTTTTTGAAGTATATATAAACGTTTCTATTATAAGTTCATTCAATTTTAAACCTTTACACGAATATTAAATGGATTTATTAAACCTAATACCTAGTTGACAATCAAAACAAATGGTGTACATTCTTTTTCTTCAGACTGAAAATTTCTTAAATTAGTAATTCGGAAGTAAAATAGGTTTTGTAGAGTTTTGATTATAAAAAATCTTTAAAAGCATATAAAATTAAAAATATGCTACCAAATTCGATGCGATTTGCAGCAAAATGATAAAAAACATTAGCCTCGATGAATAAAACAATAAAAATATTTGCTTGGAGGGGACCTTTGAAGCATAATTTTAGTGACAAATACTAGACTTCTTTGCGCACTTAAAGTAAAACTTTGCACACTTTCAGTATAATATTCTGCAAGAAAAAGTGAATTAGACGCTTACTAAATCTATATTGAACAGAAATGTATCTTTTGATTTTAAGTGGCATCTTTACAAGATGCACGAGCGGAACAAACTACTCGATTCCGATCTTCCTTGGCAGATGAATTTTCCCCAATGGTTTTGCATAGAAATGTTCAATTTATGGATGACAAAGTGGTTCACGTTGAAGCCAGACGCTTTTCATTTGAATGTCAAATTAAAATAATCAAAAAGTTCGCACATAGGTATGCACCACAGAATCAAACTCCTAATTTCCACTTTGACATTGGAATTTCGAGAGAGAAGTGGTCTGTGGTGTGTGGATGGGATTTGGTGGCAATGGACCATCGGACCTTATTTTCACAAAAAAAAAATTATATGAAGTCGGATACCTTGTTCTAATAAATTTTCATAATCATTGCCAGACTTTTAGAAACAAATGAAAACAGAATCAGTTGAACCTGGTGGATTCAGGACGGAGCTCCTATGAGTAGAACATTTTTGTTTGCTCCTGCTGCAAACAAAAGTGCGCAAACTGGTTTTCACTGTATCGGTCACTAAAAATACTGCTTATAGGAAACTAAATTCAGCTGAAATTTTGTACAGAGATAGAAAAAATATAGAGAAACAAATTGTGATTTTCCAATTTGTTGTAAGTCTAATAGTTTTTGAAAAACAGCCTTTGAAACTTGGGTAACATTTTTTTGGGACACCCTGTACAAATGAAAAAAAGAACAGGATTACCAAAAATAATGAGATTACAGAAAATAACAGATAAATGACAAATCTGGATAACAAAAAGAGACGAATATTATTTGTAGGTGTAGGATATTCCGGATCCGTATTTTTTTAAATAGGCTACTTGATAATTTAAAAAAATATTTGTGTAGTCAGTCATTTGTCCTCACTTATTCTAAATAACTGACCATTTATAATTGATCATTGCATTCGAAGTAGAATTTATTTAGTCTCGTACTAGTTATAGGAGATGCGCATGAATATTTTTTTCCAACTTTTAGGGTCGCGGTTTCACGATTCTGTTTCAAAAATTTAAGTTAGGTACTTCTAAAATTAGTCCGAGTCAAGATGATGCATTTTACCCAATTTATTTATTAATATTTTCTTGTTCCTATGTAATTTTTATTCTAGAAGTTTTCAGGTCAAACAGTTCACCTTTTGGGGAACTAGGTACTGACTGACCTTTACGCCATAGGGAGGCGCCAGAGTGGAATAATAACTCATTTCAGATTGACTAGTAACTCTGTTAGGAATTTAGAATGAACAAAAATTACTCATTTTAACCCTAAATTCTAAAAAATGCAGAAATCAGTAAATTATTTTATAAATTTCAACTCCACAGTGAAAACTAATGATCAGTAAATTATTTTATAAATTTCAACTCCACAGTGAAAACTAATGTAAAATAAGTCATTTAAGCTTCACAATTGGGCTTGTTGTGATGATAAACATCACTGATGTGAATGCATGAAGTTAGGAGTAACTCTGTTAGAATTTATGTTTTCCAGTCTGGGGGAGGCGTCGCGAAGCCGCCTGCCGCAGTCTGCAGAGAGGGCCTGTATGTAATGTACTAGGTACTACTCAGTAGTCAGCCAAGTAATAAAGCATGTCCAAACTCGCCATTTTAATGGCGAGTTTGTGACGGTTATTTTGGGCCCTTCAATTGCAAATGGCGAGTTTTATCTATTTTCTCCTATGCTACAATGTTATTTTGGAGAGAATTTATGAAAATTTGATCATTTTGGAGAGAATTTGTTGAATTTTGGAGAGAGCTGGAGAGACAAATGGCGAGTTTATGAGACATACTATTTTACTTGGGTAGTCAGTACTCAACTGCGGAGTTTATTAATGATTAACTCTGCTTGGTATTACCCGTATTAGTAAAGCCAGTCTGCAGAATATGGAACATTTTTCCAAGACTCTCTGCGGGAGTTTTTGATTGAATTTTAGAAATTGGAGATCTCTGCGGGAGATCTTGAATTAATTCCTATGCTACCATTAATTTAGCTGCGGGAGATTTTGAACTAATTCCTATGTTACCTTCCCATTAATTTAGCTGCGGGAGATTCTGAATCTGCTGCTGAGCCAAGTAAAATAGTATGTCTCATAAACTCACCATTTGTCTCTCCAGCTCTCTCCGAAATTCAACAAATTCTCTCCAAAATTATCAAATTTCCATAAATTCTCTCCAAAATAACATTGTAGCATAGGAGAAAAATAGATAAAACTCGCCATTTGCAATTGAAGGGCTCAAAATAACTATCACAAACTCGCCATTAAAATGGCGAGTTTGGACATGCTTTATTACTTGGCTGCTGAGTGTCAAAGAATAACTGTCTCTCAAATTAAAATCTCTGTGGGAGAAGAGACACATTCTGCAGACTGGTAGTAAAGCATGTATGGCATGCTGAGACACTGAGTCAATTTTTTTTCAAATATTATGAACTTCAGAATTGTCTTATGATAACATTTCCTGGTACTAGCTATGACTCAAGTTGTATACCTAATTGTTTCCTGTTTATCATTATATAAAAGGATGTGTAAATCTCTCTAGAGTCAGTTGTCTGCAGTGCATCGCAGAGCGATCACCTATATTAATCACTTATAATAAAGATATACTTATACTTTTTAACTTTTAAAACTAAAAACCCAGACTGCACGAACTGGTAAACTGTTCTCCAAGAAATCCTCTATTTTTGCTTTTTGTTCACATTATAATTAATGTAAATATAGGAGCCTTAGGAGGAAATTAAGGTTTGTATTTGTTCACACAGAAAATGTTAAAAATGTCCCCTATTCTGCAATCTGCAGACTGGGTAAAAACCACTGTTCATATAACCTATGTTTTATCATATATCTATACCAATTACCAGATTAGATTCTATCATGCTGGAACCAGGGAAGGCACTTATGGAGGATTCAGACCAAGAATCCCTGGGTGGTCTGATTGCCGATTAGGCCAGTTTACTTGGTGCACTGAACAGTGAACTCCTTACTCCAGTCAGTCTCTACTGACTTTTTCAAAAATCTGAGAAATAGCTGCCAACATTTTTCATCAATTTGTCTAGTCCTCCAACATTTTTCCAGTTTTCCCTCCAAAAATTAATGGTAATATAATATAGGAATTAATAGCTAAATATCCTCCGACATTGCAGGAATTTTTTTATTGGAGAAATTGAATATCTGCCGACATATCTTTGGAATATACCAGTTACCTCCAGATACAAGGGTCCATACAATTACCGGAACGGAACATGAATTACCGGAACGGAACATGAATTACCGGAACGGAACATGAATTACCGGAACGGAACATGCATTACCGGAAGGGACCATGAATTATCGGAACGGAGTTGTTTTATTGAGAAATAGCCCTTGTTATGTCATTTAGGTATGCATTTAGTCGATTTATGTTCCAATTGATGTCATATTTTTGTATTTTTTCCATTTTATACTCATTTCTGCTCATATAATCCCAAGTTTCAGAGGCTGCAAAATTGTAAGCCAATTTTTGAGCCAAAATTTCACAAAAATTCTGAGCCAAGCCAATTTGGCTCAATTTTCAAAGATTTCAAGCCAAAATTAACATGGGAACATCGGAATTAATTAAAAATTTAAAGCCAATTATACTTATCTGAGTTTTGACCATTTGAAATCTAAGCCAATTAATTGGCTTTAACTGACATACTCTGTAACATGGGTATAATCGCTACCAAACATCAAAAATAGTAATAAATTTTACAAGAATACATGCTGAAATTAGTTTTCTTTGCATAATATTTTATTGATTATATTTTGAGGGAGAACTAAAGTAATTTTAATACTTGATACTGTATCATAATTTTAATACTTGATTCCGTATCATAATTTTAATACTTGATACCGTATCATAATTTTAATACTTGATACCGTATCATAATTTTAATGATATGCATTTTTGGTTTTATTCTGTGTATCCACTAGGACCACTACTAGTATGTGTTGATATTCTATTAATCAAGATTTTAAATTTCAGGCAACATATACAAATTTCCTTGAATTTTAATCGCATTGAAAAGTTGTACTACCTATAATATTGGCATTTAAAAAAAATGTTAGCAATTAGTTCAGAGAAATCATTCGTCTGAAATAAAACTAACAACCAGAAAAGTATTATTATTAGGTATATTCTCTCGGTCCTGGCACATTGGCAGGAATGGCGCTTCGAATGACCAAGATCAATTATTTACTAAAATGTAAACTTAAATTTAATATAAAGTAAACAAGAACATGAATAAAAACATACAAACAAATAGTGCAAAGTTAGCAATATCATAATCATTGCACAAGCGGTCTATCATTTATGGTAGCTGGAATGTTTCTCGCTAGATGCCAGTCTGCAAAAGATGCATGAAGTTGTGAAGTTTATCCGGCGACTGTTTGGGCCTTGGAATTAGTCTCCTGAATTATCTGGTGACAATTTCCTAATTAATTCCTATGTTTACATGTAATTAGTGGAGAGAATTTTGAGATTTTTGATCATTTTGGAGAAAAATTTGAAAATCTTTGTGGGGACAAATCACTCCAAAAATTAAATATCTGGAGACAGATTGTGCATGCTCTGCAGACTGGGCTAGATGGTGCTGCACTTGAGAAGTAGTTGAATTTTATATTGAATTTTTAGATATAAAATAACTAGTATATTATATTCTATAAGACTATAACTAATGTCCCTCAAACGATTTATCAATAGGAGAGAATATTTTCTGAAAGGTTTTCTGCCTCTTTAATCAATAACTCTTGAGTCTAAATACACGTCAATGATTTATTTTAGTTGGGGTTTAAGCTTTGGAACCAAAGGCTATTTCTTTGATGTCAAAAGGAAATTAAATACAAGGGACTGGAAGAAGCAGTCAGTGAAAAAGGACAGTGGCTCCATGAACAAAGTCACCTACCACCATCAGTGACAAGCTCATGGATGCAGAAAAGCTACTCTGTGAATGCAGTCACTTACCAAGGAATATGACGAAAAGGGACACAAGCACCGGTGGCTGCACTCACGGATGGAAGAGGAAAATGAAGAGTTGATAGTAAATGAAGCTTACCTAACACAAAAATCTAAAACCTCGTAGTTGAAGAACATAACCCTAGCGCTAGGTATCCTTTAAAACTGCAAGTAGTGTTAAAAAATTATGAACATGGTAAAAACGAAAAAAAAAAGACCCATAATTCAAATTTTCAACAGTTTGGGGCCCCAAGGGACGCCACCCTCCTTCTCTTCCATTCACCACAGGTGTACAGTTTCAGGATAGAGCCCCTATGATTAAAACTAACTATTTGGTATAATGTAAGATTAACTAATTATTATAATGTAAACTTAAATTGGGTCTTTCCCAGAATAGCGGTGCAAAATATTCTTTAATATATTTATATTTAATATCGTTATTTATTAGAGGCTCAATATTTAATATGAATTACCTGTATCTGTAATACGTATAGGTTATCATTATCATATTGGTTATCTTTATGTTGTTGTTGTCGACCCCGCTCCACCACTGACACAGTGGTGGAGCCCTCACATCGAGAGACAGCGCAGCTGCCCGCCAGGGTTCCCCCAGACCCACAGGCGAGAAACCCCACTCCCCCCAGCCGGAGATGCTGAGTTTCAGCCAGGACCAGGTGGTGAACATGTGCACTGGGTCGGCTGTATGTGTGTGTAGTGCGTGTTAAATGTTATGTGTGTTGGTGAAGTGTGTGTGTGTTCCTCTCATGTACTCCAACTCCCCCCATCCCCCTCCCCCCTTACATTCCCAGTAGAGCTACCCACCTGTCTATAAGGGGGGCAACTCCAGCTGGGTCAGTCCAGAGGTTTTCCGGAGTAAGGGTGGTAGGGACTGCAGTACAGTTGAAGAGATGTTTAGTGTCGTGCGTGTTGGTGTTACAAAGTGGACAGTGTGGTGTTGGGTGTGTGTCGGGTGATATCTTGTGTAAGTAGCTGTAGTGGTGATTTGTTTGTCCTAAGTTGTGCGAGTTGTCTGCTTATGTGTTTGGGTAGTGTTTGTTCGTTAGTGTTGATGTCTGGTGGTGTGGCGTTCAGAATTTTGTAGATTTGTTTGTTGTTTATGTATGTTTGAACTGTTTGTTTGTGTATTGTTTTCATGTTTTGTTTGATGGTGTCTGTTGATGTGGTGTCTGGTGGTGTGTCTAGATTGATTGTGTAGTTGTTGTTGTTGTCATGGATGGTCTGTTTTTTGTGTCTTTGTGAGGTGTTCTGATGTGTGAGGTAGTGCAGTGGGTGGTCGGGGTGTTGTGTCTTTTGTCTGTATTGTGATGCTTGTAGTTGTAGGTGTTGTTTGAGAGGGAGGGTTTGTGTTTCGTTTGATGTTTGTGTCAGATGTGATGGGTGACCAAACTGTGTTACTGTACTCTAGGACGGGGCGTGTAATTGTTTTGTATGTATTTAGAAGTGTTTCTTTTGTTTTGCCCCAGTGTGAAGATGTGAGAGCTTTGATGACCTTAAGGGTCTGTTTGGCTTTTTGTGTTGTGTGTTTTATGTGTTGTGAGTATGTGAGCTTGGGGTCAAAGATGACTCCAAGTATTTTGGGGTTGCGTGTTGTGGGTATGTCTGTCTCTTGTATTTTGAGTGTGAGTGTTCTGCTGGATCAGGAGTGAAAAGTGTTGTTTGTGTTTTGGAGGCGTTGAGTGTTAGTTGGTTTTGTTTTGTCCAGGTGTGTATCTGTTCTAGGTATGGTTGTATTTGTGCCTGTGCTTGTCTGTGGTTCTTGTGTGATGAGAGGATGGTGATGTCGTCTGCATATGTGATGAGTTGTACTGTGGGTGGTGGTGTGGGTATGTCAGATGTGTATATGTTGAAGAGTGTTGGTGATAGGACGCCTCCTTGTGGTACTCCTGTTTTCATGTGTCTGTGTCTGGAGTTTGTTCCGTTGTATTGTGTGTAGTTGTTGCGTCCTTTTATGTAATTGGCTATGAATTTGATGACTGTGTGTGGGATGTTAGTGTTGTGGATTTTGTGAATTAGTTTGTGTATGTTGACCGTGTCAAAGGCCTTGGACATGTCCAATGCCACTGACACGGTTCTGTCTGGTGGTTGTTTCTTGTTGAAACCTTGTGTGATGATGTTGTTTATGATGTGTAGTGCTGTTGTTGTGGAGTGTTTGGTTTTGAAACCATGTTGATGTGTTTGTGTAGTGATGATAGGTGTTATGTACCTGTTGAGTAGGATTTTTTCTATTGTTTTTGCTAATGGTGAGAGTAGTGAGATTGGTCTGTAGGAAGTGCCTGTGTTTTTTTCTTTGTTAGGTTTGAGTATTGGTATGATTTTGGCGGTCTTCCATATGTGTGGTATGTTATTTGTGTTGAGTACAATGTTGTATATGGTTGTGAGGTATGTTATGGCGTGTGTACCTAGATGTTTCAAGTGTTTTATGTTAATGTTGTCAGGGCCTGTAGAGTTGTTGTTTTTGGAGCTTTTGATGGCTTCTATTACCTGTGTTTCTGTGATGGTGATGGGTGTGCTTGTGAGGTGTTTTGTGTGCTTGTCTATTTCCCTGTTTGTGTTGTGTGTTTTGTGAATTATGTTGTTTGTGAATTGTTTGTTGAATTGTTCTGCTTGTTGTTTGTGGCTGTGGTGTCATTGAATTGAATTGTGTTGTTCAGTTCCTGTTGTGGTTTTTTGTTTGTGAGCTCTGCTATGGTTTTCCAGAGAATGTGAGTGTTTGTTTTGTGATCCCACTGATCGTCAAGGTGGTCTTTCCATAGTTGTTCTTTGTGTTTTTGTATTTTTGTGTCAATGTTGTCGTTAAGTTCTTTTAGTGAGTGATCAGTGGGATTATGTGTTCGTATGTTGTTTCTGTGTGTTATGTCGTCTCTAATGTCTTGTGGTAGTAGTTTGTGTTTGTTGTGTATTTTGTCCTTGGGTATATTTCTTTTGTCTGCGCTGAGTATGGCGTTGGTGAGTATTTTGTTTGGTGTGTGTATGTTTGTGGGTGTCTCGGTGTTTAGTAGGGTGTCTTCTATTTCTTGTGTGAATTGTGTCCAGTCTGCTTTGTGGTAGTTTGTGTATGTTCTTCTGTTCTGGTTTAGTCTGTAGTTTGTTTTTGTGTTGTATTTGATAATGATGGGTAGGTGATCTGAGTTGAGTGCATGGAGTGTGTTCCAAGTTAGGTGTCTATGCAGTGTGTCTGTGGCTGTTGTGATGTCTGGTGATGTTTGTTTTTGGTTTGTGTTGTTTGGTACCCTTGTTGGTGTGTTACTATTTAATGTGATGTGATCGGAACTTTCTAAGATGTCTGCGATAAGTGTACCTCTGTGATCGTCTGTGTATGAGTGCCAAAGTGTTGATTGTGCGTTTATGTCGCCTGTGATGATTGAGTTTGTTAGTGTTGTTAGATGTGTGAAGCAGTTTGTGATGTCTGTGTCTTCTGTTTGGTGGTTGGGATCTGTTGTGTTTCGTGGGGCTATGTATGTGTTTGCGATGTGTATGTGTCTGTTTGCGTTCAAGTGAATTTTGATGATTTGAAGTTCTGTTTTTTGTGTGTTGATGTACTGTGGTATTTTCTGTTGTGTGAAAGTGATGGAGTTAAGTATGTATGTGAGAAGTCCACCCCCTTGTTTGTGTGTTCTGTCTGTTCTGATGTGTGTGTAGTTGGGTATTTTGGGTGATTTGTGGTGTGTTGCTAGTTTTGTTTCTTGTACTGTGATTATGTCAATGTTGTTTTTGATGATGGTGTGTTCTAGTTCGGTGTGTTTTTTGTGTATACCGTTTATGTTGATTTGTAGTATGTTGAGTGTTTTGTTTTTGTCATTTTGTGGGGGGTTTGTTGGTGTGTTGTTGTTGTTTGGGTCAGGAGTGTTTGGTGTGTTGTTTGGCTGGCTTGCGTTGGCATTGTTGTTGTTGCTATTATTGTTGTTATCATCTGGGGGTTGTGTGTTTGGTGTGTTGTTTGGTAGGCTTGCGTTGGCATTGTTGTTGTTACTATTATTGTTATCTGGTGGTTGTGCGTTGGGTGGTGTTTGTGTTAGGTGGTTGCGTGTGTAGTGAGCATTTCCATGTGTTTGTGTACTGTGCAGGTCTAATTTTAGTGCAGTTTTTCTGGTGAACCCAGTGTGGAGTGTTTGACCTGCACATGAGTGATATGTGCCTACCTGTGATACGTCCCCTGCAGATGTCACACATCCACACGGTAGGTCCCGGATTTCGCTCAACATCTCCAGCCAAGAGAAGTAGAGCACCCGTCCACGTGACCGGGAGGCCTACGGGACGGTGCACCGAAAAAACGGTGGTATTGGTCCCCCTTTCGGGGGACAGGGAAACATTTCTCCGATTTGAGCAGGAGAAGCTCCTGCTGCGCCCCAACGACGAGCACGCCGGAGAACTTGGGGATCATTATCATATTGGTTATCATTATCATATTGGTTATCATTATCATATTGGTTATCATTATCATATTGGTTATCATTATCATATTGGTTATCATTTTCATATTGGTTATCATTATCATATTTTTTATCATTTTCATATTGGTTATCATTATCATATTGGTTATCATTAATAAATTTTTATGATCTAATTTTCATTTTATTAACTAGGTATCTTTGATACACATTTAATATAAATATATTGATAATAATTTGGCGCCGCTATTCCGGGAAAGACTCCTTAAATTTAATATAAAGTGTACTAGAACGTGAATATGTCACGCGCTGTAATAGTCGGGTCAGGCTATCCACATTAATAACTGTGATTGTTCCTATTCATAAGCTAATTGTCCTCTTTCTTTCTTTTCAGGTAGTCAGGAGGAATAAGGAGATGGACTTCAGGTAATTGTATTGATGTAAAGGATGGAGGTATACAAGAGGCAAAGATATTGTACAAGGTTTATGATGAGATTGAGATATGTTATGAGTATAAGTATGAGTACGAGAATGAGAGGTGCGAGGGTAACAGGTACCCTCTGTAAAAGAAGATTAATATTAGTAATCTATTACAATCATATAACTAATTACATTTCATATATTTAATATTGCACATTGTTTATATTTCATAGTTTTATTCAATTATTGTAAATCATATATTTATTAAAATATTACATGTTAAAAAGAGTTTATTTTTACCTATATAGAGAATATTAATACACATATATTACACATTATAATTATATACAAACTCACTCAGAATGGAGAGGGAGACAGAAGCAGGAAGGAGTATTTGGAGACCTTTTAATTTGTTAATGTTCAAATCATTTATATTTACAACTTGAACATTTAATAGTGATTCTGTAAAATATCACATTTATAGGTAAAGGACTCAGGACCCTATTAACCAACTAGGTTTAAGTACTCATGAATTTATCAAAGGAAGGTGACTTACAGTATCAACTATTTACAAAAATATTTTTTTTAAATAATATTGATAAGAATTTAGATTCTGCAGTAGATGTTAAAATTTATTAAATTAAATCAAAGAACAACAATAATAACTCGTCTCTATTGAAAATATATTGGTTACAATGGCCTCGAGTGTTTTCATCATCGACAATGGAGCTTACTCTGCTAAAGCTGGATATTCTAATCAAGGCAAACCAAGGTAAATAGTATATTTTGTCAACTAATTAAATGAGGATAGTCTTTGCAATCTTTTTTTTACTAGAGTAAATTACAAATTATCGGTCAGTTTCACATCTTCGGTCAGTCATATAAGAATAAATAATATTATAATAAAAAATTTTTTTCATATATGACCGAAGATGTGAAACTGACCAATAATTCATAATTTACACAATAATAATTCTTATATTACCCTTGCTTTTCCTCAGAATTATGCCAAATGCTGTAATGAAAGCAAAGAGTGAAAGGAGGAGACCTTTCATTGGAGATCAGCTGGAAGATTGCAGGGATGCGTCAGGTCTCTTCTACATTTTACCATTCCAAAAGGTGAACAATTTATTCAATTTTAGAAAAAGTACTTTCCCTGTTTTTTTTTTTAAATATGATCCTGTTTCTTATTTATTTGAATGCTGAACTCTGTTTTTTTAAGGATTGATTCCTGCTTTTTATTTTTGAAGACTGATTTCTGCTTTTTATTTTTGAAGACTGATTTCTGCTTTTTATTTTTGAAGACTGATTTCTGCTTTTTATTTTTTAAGACTGATTTCTGCTTTTTATTTTTGAAGACTGATTTCTGCTTTTTATTTTTGAAGACTGATTTCTGCTTTTTATTTTTGAAGACTGATTTCTGCTTTTTTATTTTTGAAGACTGATTTCTGCTTTTTATTTTTGAAGACTGATTTCTGCTTTTTATTTTTGAAGACTGATTTCTGCTTTTTATTTTTGAAGACTGATTTCTGCTTTTTATTTTTTAAGACTGATTTCTGCTTTTTATTTTTGAAGACTGATTTCTGCTTTTTATTTTTGAAGACTGATTTCTGCTTTTTATTTTTGAAGACTGATTTCTGCTTTTTTATTTTTGAAGACTGATTTCTGCTTTTTATTTTTGAAGACTGATTTCTGCTTTTTATTTTTGAAGACTGATTTCTGCTTTTTATTTTTGAAGACTGATTTCTGCTTTTTATTTTTGAAGACTGATTTCTGCTTTTTATTTTTGAAGACTGATTCCTGCTTTTTATTTTTGAAGACTGATTCCTGGTTTCTTTATGAAAATTGATTGATTTCATTCATCTTACCTCTATTCATTTATTTTTTTATTTATAATAGCTAGCTATCTACTTCAAAAAGCTATCAATCTATGTCAAATATTAATCATCAATTGGAAGGAACATAATATTTAACATTATCTCTTCTTGAATGTCATTGGACAGAAAAAATGCATGCTAGATGCAGAAATTTTTTGTAATTTATTTTCTACTACCATTAGAGATAAAATATAGCCACCATTTCATGTGAATCTGTTCATTCTTAAAGTTTGAAAATATAGTTGAAAAAATACCAGCTAAAGAAAAACAAGTCCAAACTAATTTTAATTGCAGGGCTACCTAGTCAACTGGGACGTTCAGAAGACAGTTTGGGACTATATTTTCAGCAAAGAAGTCTTCAATGTGAACCACTCTAACACTTCTATGGTCATCACAGAACCTTATTTCAACTTCTCTTCTGTTCAAGATGCCATGAGTGAGATATTCTTTGAGGAGTATCAAGTTGATGCTTTGTTAAGGGTTAATCGTAAGTTTTATCGGTATTGATCTTTCTTTTCTCTCATCTAGAACTGTCTCTGAAGTATCATTAAAAAAATATTCCCTTGTAGCCTGGAGTGATAGGAAAGATGTACATTTCAATGTTTAAAGGATATCATCTAAGCTAGTACAGTTTCTTTTTCATTAATTGCTATTTATATTGTTTTCGTTTTTATTCCATATGTTATCAAATATGGTCATAGCTACCGGGAGAAATTTCGGTAAATTCCTAGTTCACGTCCCTATTTCATTTAGGGACGTGAACTAGGAGCCGATCCAAATACCCCTTCCAAGTTCACGTCCCTAAAAATTAAATAGTGACGTGAACTAGGAATTTACCAACATTTCTTATTCATACTCAAACATTAGAATATCCATCACTCTCCTATGACTCAGAGTTCTTTGATATATTTTTGAAGCGGATATTTTCTATGGTTAAAATATTAACTATGCAGAGTGACTATGACAATATATTTATATCTTTTCTTCAGTAAAACCATAATTTAATATAGCTGATAGCTATAGAATGAAACTATCTTCTAATCTAAGTATATGAATAAGTTATCAGCTAATTTCCAAACTAAAAATAGTCACTGTCAATAAATTATTGAGTCCACTGAGGAGTTATTAAAGTAGAAATGAGTTTTATCAGGTTCAATAATGTACAAAAATATAACACTCTTTTGGAAAATATTTTTGATAAATTTGAAGCAGAATTGCCTAGTTTGTGAATTCAAATATTATAATCTTGTGTTTTTATATGAACCTATAATTATTTTATTTTGCTTTAAGTTTGTTCCAACTTATAGTTCCCAGGAGCATTCTGTCACTAGCACAGAAAAATCAATCTGAAAATTTAGTAATTCGCTTTTCTATTATCATTTAAGATAAAATCTGGCTACCATTAGATAGATGTATATTTAAAGTGAATCGGTTCATTATTTGAAAAATCAAGTCATAACAAATTCCAGCGAGAGAAAAGCCAGTCCATACAAAATTCTAATTTTGGAACATTAGAAATTAGCTAAATAATCAAAACAGTGTCAGATAGTCACAGTTTGTCGAATAGATAGAATTTGATAGATATATAGTTTATAAAATATACTTTCCTCTCAACTCTCGGGTATCAGTATATTTCATTATTATTTATTTCACAGCTGGTGACGTATCATCTCACAAGTACCACAGGGAGAATAAGAACCAACTTTGTTGTCTGGTGGTAGACTCTGGCTTCAGCTTCACTCACATCGTCCCTTACATTCAGGGCAAGAAGAGAAAGTCTGCTGTCATCAGAGTGGATATGGGGGGCAAGGTTCTTACCAACCACTTGAAGGAAGTCATTTCTTATAGGTGAGTTCTTTAAAGACTAGATCTTTCTATTAAAAACAAGAATTTAATCTTGAAAGGAATGAATAAGGCGAGGTCAATTTTTATTGAAAACTGACTGATAGTGTGATTGAAAAGAACAAGTTAAGAACTTTCTTGTGCCACAAATTATTGTAATTCTTATTTTTAATTTATTGTTGCTATTAATTCGCTATCTTTTTAAACTGTATTTACATTTTTGTGGTATTTAGTTTTTATTTACCATCACCTCTTCATTTCCCCTTTGACTTGAGTGCAGTCACTGTGTTTGTGTCCCTTTTTGTAACACAAGTGATTTTTAATCATTTTGCCACTATCTTGTCTGAATTTTTCTCAAGTCCTTTGTATTTTTTTTATTGCATTTCTGGAATATGATCTTTGATTTCGATATCAAACTTTACAGTGTAAACCACCATGCTATTAAATTAATTAATTTATATTATAGTTTATTTAAAGCTTTGCAGTTTACAACAGTTCATAATGTAAGGAAATGAGACCAGAATTAATGGTTGTACAAATTTCTGACTGACCTATTTTGGTACTCACTTTCCGAGTACTGTGAGTGTTAATATTTTACTTAGACGTTCCCTAATTTTGAAAAATATGCAATTTATAACTGAGACTTCAATCAACTAAAATGGAGAGAGCTTTTATTCTGTTAATATCTTTTGACTAGTAGCATTCAAAGTTATGCAATTCATGCACTGAAATATTAATTCAAGATGACTATTAATAATAATATTAAACAATTTCGACTTCTTTTATATTGTGTAGGTACTGTAGCTAATTAGGGTTCAAAAATCAGCTGACAATGCATATTTCTAAAAAAAAGTTCTAGCTAATGACTAGGGTTGTTGCAATATGCTTTCAAAATCATAGATTCCTGAAATATCATAGACTCAACAGCATTTAATTCAGCAGCATTAAATCGTCCTACACCAGCGGTAAATAGTATTTTATACCATTTCATTTAATAATTTGAATCTATGATATTCTTAAGATTTAAGATTTTAAAAGCATATTGTGACAACTCTACTAATGACTAATTGATGATTCAAAGAATTGTTTTAGTTAACTTTTCTATGAACAAATTTGCTAGCTACAGCTTCTTTTAAAAATGAAAAATTGAGGACTTAATCAGTTACTAATTCTCTTTTTCAGACAGTTGAATGTAATGGATGAGACATACGTAATTAACCAGGTGAAAGAGGACTCTTGTTTCGTGTCTCAAGACTTCAATGCAGACATGAAGAAGGCGAGAGAAAAGGCAGGCAACGACATCTTCAGAGACTACGTACTGCCTGACTTCACCTCCATCAGAAGAGGTTATCTCAGGGCCCTGGAGGATAGCAACGGCCGCAGTCCCAATGGGGAGCAGGTCAGTACATTCAGTTTTAGCTTACTGTGGCCACATGAATGAGTGCAAATCGCTAGATCTAGAATTGTGTTGTCCATTAATGAGGTAATTAGGGTCGTGACAATATGCTCTTAAAATCATAGAACCCGTAAATATTTTAGACGTAGTATAAAAAACAGTTCTACATCAGAGGTAGAGAGTATTCTATAACATTTCATCCATGTATTGTTAAGATCTATGATTTTGAAAGCATATTGTCAGAACCCTAATGATAACATTCAAAAATAACATAAAACCTCCCTCATTCTCAGATTACATCATTCATAATTTGGCAAGGTAAATTTTGAAAGAATCTGTTTCTTCCTACTTTTTTTAACTGATTGGTTTATTTTTCAGCTGATACGGCTAAACAATGAGCGGTTCAGCGTTCCTGAGTTGTTGTTCCGACCGTCTGATGTTGGTGTGCAGCAAATGGGGATAACTGAAGCCATTGGAGAAGCAATAAAGAGATGTCCTTTGGAAACTCAACCTCATCTTTACAAGTGAGTGAACGGCTAGCTGTGAGGGTGTGGGTCTGAGCAAAACTAGTTATGTGGGTCTGAGCAAAACTAGTTGTGTGGGTCTGAGCAAAACTAGTTGTGTGGGTCAGAGCAAAACTAGTTGTGTGGGTCAGAGCAAAACTAGTTGTGTGGGTCAGAGCAAAACTAGTTGTGTGGGTCAGAGCAAAACTAGTTGTGTGGGTCAGAGCAAAACTAGTTGTGTGGGTCAGAGCAAAACTAGTTGTGTGGGTCTGAGCAAAACTAGTTGTGTGGGTCTGAGCAAAACTAGTTGTGTGGGTCTGAGCAAAACTAGTTGTGTGGGTCTGAGCAAAACTAGTTGTGTGGGTCTGAGCAAAACTAGTTGTGTGGGTCTGAGCAAAACTAGTTGTGTGGGTCTGAGCAAAACTAGTTGTGTGGGTCTGAGCAAAACTAGTTGTGTGGGTCTGAGCAAAACTAGTTGTGTGGGTCTGAGCAAAACTAGTTGTGTGGGTCTGAGCAAAACTAGTTGTGTGGGTCTGAGCAAAACTAGTTGTGTGGGTCTGAGCAAAACTAGTTGTGTGGGTCTGAGCAAAACGAAATCTAAGGTAGTAAATTCCTACTAGAATTTTTTCATCTGTTATTGTTTCTCTTAATACAACAGGAATATTTTATTGACTGGTGGTAACTGCAACATACCTGGTATCAGAGAAAGAGTCTACAGTGAAGTCAGGGCGAACGCCCCTCATGAATATGAAGTTAATGTCACCCTCTCTAAAAAGTAAGTCTCTTCGATGAGATAGCTAAGGGGAGTTACGAATTATCGGTCAGTTTACATCTTCGGTCATATAAGAATTGAATGGCAGTTTTTATAGTTTTTCTTATACACTAGAACACCTCTATAGATAACAAATTTTCTTTTCATGAAATGGCCATTAGTTATCTAAATCTGATGGCTATTATACTAAAGACATTTGTTCACTATGCTTGGTAATTCTCTATAGAGAAGTTCTACTGAATGACCGAAAATGTAAAACAGACCCATAATTGGTAACTTCCCTAACAGGTCCTCATAACCAGTTCACCAATTTGTTCAAATAATCTATTGACCATTACTTCTTCCCTCCCTAAAGCCCCACTAGTGACGCTTGGATGGGTGCAGCTTGTCTCACTCAAGCCCCTCAGTTCCCAGAAAAACTAGTAACTAGGGACGAGTGGGAGGAGAGCGGCCCTAGTATCTGCTCCAGATTCAACTTGTGAACATTCCTTCAACTAGTCCGTAATTTAGGTATTGAAATAAGAATAAATTTTTTTATCATTTATTTGAAAGTACAAAAGTATAAAATAGAGTATTTTAAAAATTAACTCTCCATCACATACTAGCTACCGTAATGAATACTAAAGTAAACTATAGTTTGGAATGGAGTAGAGACCAGAAGTAACTAAGACTAGATAGAAATATAGAGAAAGATTAAATTAGAAAACTAATGCCTAATTCAGAAAATCTTGAAATATTTTTGTTACAACTAATACTTAATTATGGCCCTTGTGTATCTACTGGAAAAGTATTCGGTCAATTATTTCAATTAGCTGCATAGCAAAATAAAAAATGTGATTAGATGAAGCTATTCAATGTAAGAGAATCAACGCACAGATAAAGTATATTAAAAATTAACGTACTAAATATATAACTTAAACTGACCATAAAATGATGGTCTCCAATCCAGTTAACTACTTAGATAATTCTACAGTCAATACAACCAATTCTAATACAAAAATACATTCGATTATAGCTACTTTGAAAATTGGCACTTTTTCATCACAGTTAATTTCAAATGTTAGCAGTCCCACATGTTCCGTAAAAATATTCTATCTATAAATACATACTCACCAGCCTGAAGATATTTAGCTGCAAAGTATTAGTTGCCAGAAGTGAATAAAATATCGGATAAAAAAATCATATCAAAATATATTCTCCATGAAGAAAACACTGTTTTCTCCACAATGAATATATTTTAATTACCTACCGAAATGTCATCCGGCAAATAGATACTTTACTATAGACTGGAATGTTCTCACTCTTCGATTTGCTCGGCTTTCTCATTGACGCAGGCCTGAGAGCAGAAGAGGAAGTGTCTCACCATCTTCATCTTACCCCCCAGAAGAGGTTTGTTGCAGTGGTAGCAGCTGAAGCATTTGTCATCAGCGTGAAAGTGGAAGCCTTTCAGCTGGCACTGTCTAGCTGAGGGTGAAATCTTGTTGTCGCACCTCATGCACGGCTGAGGGAGAAATACTGTGATTTAATTTGATTGAACCAGAAATAGAGTTAAAAAATAAACATCTACAGTGGCTATTCGGATAGTGGGTGGGTCATATAACAAACCTTTAGGAACTAATGTCATAACTGTGAGTACGGTGACGTAAGCATATAATTGTCAGCGATATTGTTAAAAAATTATTTAGTTATAATTGTGATCTCATATATATCAACTTTTATTTAAAAAATCCGTATTTGTTGTTTGAGTTTCAATTTCCGTATCTATTTTCCACTTTACAGTTAATTATGTAGTTATTAGGGAAGAAGCAGAGGTTCCAATACAAAAGTTTAATTATGGAAAGATCGATATCATTTTCTATATTAGAACCTAATGTATTATTTTGTACATTTGTATAAGTAAGTTATTTAAATATAAAATTTTCATTTAATAATAATCTGATATTATTTACCTTCATTAGCGTTTCTTTGCAATGCTGTTAAAGAAATCTTACAAAGTTTAAATCCCCAACTAGACTAAAAAATGTGACGTTACAACGAACGCTGATAGTATAGCGGGCACTTTTCAATAAGTCTTATTATTTTGAATCATGACATATGAATCCAATGTGTAGTGTACATCGTCTGACAAAAACAAATATTCAGTAAAAATGGGTAAATTTTAAAGGTTAAAAGTTACATTGAACAGTTGTTTGGATTAAATGAGATTATGAGAATACATTTTGTAATAATAATTCTTAAACCTCTTCAATATTGAACACTGAACAGCATTCAAAAAATTCACGTTAATTTTAATTCAATTTGTATGTTCCAATAATTCCGGCATGACCAAAATACCTACATTCTTAATTTCTATTGTTTCTTCATCTAAAATAGCTACATTCTTATTTTCTATTGGCTACATGCTAACTCATTTACTTCACAGGAGTTCACTATATAGACTCATAGAGGTACTGCAACTAGGAAATTTAATTCTTACATGACCTATCTCGGAACAGAAAATTATTGTAAGTTTAAAAGAATAATAGTATTTATTCATGAACAGAATATATTCTATTAAAAAATAATTATTTTTCATAAAGAGAATATTTTTTTCATGTAAGGAATATTCTTTATTTTACATATGCTCAAGACTATATATTCATACAAAACGCAAGTGTCACAAACTTAGTTATTACAGTAAACTCAGGAAAATAATATAATTGTCTCGGGGCCCAACTGTCGGTCCACATGAGCGTTGTAAACCATGTTTCATAGTGTAGCAAGGAGTGAGCCATATCGCTCATTTGAGAGAACAACGTCATAAACACACAAACAAATATATATTTTCGATTATCCATACAGTCATATAAATATTAAAATACTGAATTTTTGGTATAAGGTACATAATTGTACTTCAAAAATTGATTGCTAGAGGCTCAATGCAAAACGATATACTATTAAATGTACGTGAAAACGTGAAATGCCTCCCTGAAAATTACCTTTTTTGGAGTTATGACAGTGTTCTCGCAAATAAGCGATATTTTTGACATTGCTTCTCGACTTACCTTAGCCTGTACTGCCATGTGACAGTCCATGCAGTAAGGTTGTTCTCCCTCAGCAGCGATGTAAGGAAAACCTGCCAGTTCCCTGCAACAAAGAAAACATATTATATTGATTCACATGATAACAAGTGTAGAGAATGATGTAAAATCAATTAGCTACTCTTGGGTAATCATAGAAACAGCTTGAAGCCTTAAACAAAGGCCAAACATGCAATGTTTGTTACTCATAAAATGGTAACTAAAATCTGTTCCTTCAGCGTCATATTAAAGTTCTGTATAATTTCGGCACACTGAGTATCAAAGACTTTATAAGCATATCAAATATAAATGCAGAACTAAATTTTTTGCAATTTTATATTACTGATTCTAAACCTCAGTTCTATGATATTATGTAAAGAACTCAATTTTCTCTTGAGCCTGAAGAGGATGCTATGACATTAGTGACTTACTTGTCGCAGAGGAAGCAGCAAAAGTGAGCCAAGTGCCAGTCGTTGTCTTCCGCTCTTGTCCACGAGTCGCTGAAAATTAACTGTGGAGGAATAAAAAAAAGTGAAAATATATAGAACAGTAAATTGATTTACTATGTTAAAAAGAACAGAGAATTCCAATTATGACGTCATCATCTCAATAGCCAATTAAAGCACAGTAATAAAAAGGAAAATTGATATATTTTTTGTAACCTACCATTTAAACAAAAGTGTATTCATTCAATAGTAGAGCACATGCATACGTTCATATTAGTTAATAACACTTGTAATTTTTTATTGTTTAATATGCTTTCTGTACAAGAATATATTTTTTTCACACTCAAAAAACTTCCGACATCAAAGTTTAAGGAACATACCTCATCACAGGCTTTACACCTCGGTACGCTGGCGGCTGTACAGTAGTGTCTGCCACAGTAGACTTTATCATCCCTCCAGAAGTAAATCATGTCAGCCAGCAGTTCATCACACTCTGAACACACAAAGCAACCAGGGTGCCAAAACTGAAACAAGAGGAGTTGTTGAAGTATTTGAATGTTTGCTATGTAAGGATTAGTGATGGGACGATTCCAAATATTTGGCCGATTCTGATTCTTGGAAGAAGGCAAATTACGATGCCAATTCTTCATATAATTACTTAAAAATGTATTAAAAATAAATTAATAGCGTCGAGGCGCTTGTCCTCATGCAGCGGAAATTAGTTTGCCTCTTTACGCACCTCTATTAACTTGGAAACTAAGGGACTAATCTAATTTTAGATTACGCCATCGTAAAAAGCAGCTTCTACACCCTCAGAACAGATGTTAAAAATTAGCTTGTACAACACTTGGATAGAGCGTCATATGTTTGAACAAGTAACACCTACGAATGAATAGCTTCAATATCCTATTACGGAAAAAGTTATGTCTATTTAGTATTTACTGTAAATTTTGCTCAAACATCAAAAATGGTTGAAGTTCTTTTCTATAAAGTACGATTCACATTATTAATAAAAAATATTATTCACATTTTTGTTAGTGTGAAAATACGCCCGTAAATACATTAGTGTGAAAATAATGGATTGATATGATTTTGGGTTATGCCATCGTAAAGAACAGCTTCTGAACCCTTGGAAACAATGTTGCCTATTTAGTAAATTAGTGTTACTATTCGCATGTTACTATTTTATTAGTAACAAGTTATCAATCCTAACAATCTATACTAATAATTTCCCACGTGTGTTTATTTATTTGGTGTCCGCTTTTATTTGACAGGCATTGAACATGAAGAATGTAACTATGATACGCACGGGATTCGGGAATATATGGACTTGATATTTAATTGTTCTTATTCAATTTTGCAGAAAAATAAATTTTAATTGAGTTAACTGAAAGAACCTACTAAAGGGTGATAAATTGGTATTGAAGACCCGTTATTTTTAACGGGCAAATACACTAGTCTATACTAATAATTTCCCTCGTGTGTTTATTTATTTATTTGGTGTCCGCTTTTACTTGACAGGTATTAAACATGAAGACTCGAGACCTTAATTAAGAAACACACGGGAATATTTTGATATGAAATTCAAATTCTTATGTTTTCATTCAATTTTTGTGTGTTTTTTATCTATAAAAGATAGTATCAGCTTATGCAGAAAAATACATTTTAATTGAATTAAGTCAATTAACTGAAAGAACCTAGTAAATAAAAATAAATTACTATTGCAAACCGGTTTTTTTTAACGGGCAAGTATACAAGTCTATCCTAATAATACCCGTCGTGTATATATTTATTTGGTGTTTGCTTTTATATGATGGGTATTAAGCATGAAGAATGTAACTATGATACGCACGGGAATATATTAACTTGATATTTAATTTTCTCTGCTTTTATATAATTTTTCTATAAAATAAATTAGACAATGCAGAAATTCTAATTTTAATTGTAATCATAAGAAGTAACCTAATGACGGGTAATAAATTGGTATTGATGATGACCCGTCATTTTAAAGGGAAAGTGCACTAGTAGTGTAAATATTTCTGGTATTCAATTAAGTAGCTATAGCTTATTTACGAAAATGAAGTCAAGAAGATTAAAGGTCATATATAGAGAAATTATAAATAACGCCATCTATAGTATATTCAATCAAACTATGTACTCTAATAATTACCCTATTTTCTGTGAAATAATCTAATAATAATTTCATATCATCAACTAATTAACGTTTATCCATCATATTATGTTAAAATATTCTATATTATTAATAACTGATTATCATATTATGTTAAAATATTCTATATTAATAATAACTGATTATCATATTATGTTAAAATATTCTATATTATTAATAACTGATTATCATATTATGTTAAAATATTCTATATTAATAATAACTGATTATCATATTATGTTAAAATATTCTATATTATTAATTACTGATTATCATATTATGTTAAAATATTCTATATTATTAATTACTGATTATCATATATGTTAAAATATTCTATATTATTAATTACTGATTATCATATATGTTAAAATATTCTATATTATTAATTACTGATTATCATTTATGTTAAAATATTCTATATTATTAATTACTGATTATCATATTATGTTAAAATATTCTATATTATTAATTACTGATTATCATATTATGTTAAAATATTCTATATTATTAATTACTGATTATCATATTATGTTAAAATATTCTATATTATTAATTACTGATTATCATATTATGTTAAAATATTCTATATTATTAATTACTGATTATCATATTATGTTAAAATATTCTATATTATTAATTACTGATTATCATATTATGTTAAAATATTCTATATTATTAATTACTGATTATCATATTATGTTAAAATATTCTATATTATTAATTACTGATTATCATATTATGTTAAAATATTCTATATTATTAATTACTGATTATCATATTATGTTAAAATATTCTATATTATTAATTACTGATTATCATATTATGTTAAAATATTCTATATTATTAATTACTGATTATCATATATGTTAAAATATTCTATATTATTAATTACTGATTATCATATATGTTAAAATATTCTATATTATTAATTACTGATTATCATATTATGTTAAAATATTCTATATTATTAATTACTGATTATCATATTATGTTAAAATATTCTATATTATTAATTACTGATTATCATATTATGTTAAAATATTCTATATTATTAATTACTGATTATCATACTATGTTAAAATATTCTATATTATTAATTACTGATTATCATACTATGTTAAAATATTCTATATTATTAATTACTGATTATCATACTATGTTAAAATATTCTATATTATTAATTACTGATTATCATACTATGTTAAAATATTCTATATTATTAATTACTGATTATCATATTATGTTAAAATATTCTATATTATTAATTACTGATTATCATATTATGTTAAAATATTCTATATTATTAATTACTGATTATCATATTATGTTAAAATATTCTATATTATTAATTACTGATTATCATATTATGTTAAAATATTCTATATTATTAATTACTGATTATCATATTATGTTAAAATATTCTATATTATTAATTACTGATTATCATATATGTTAAAATATTCTATATTATTAATTACTGATTATCATATTATGTTAAAATATTCTATATTATTAATTACTGATTATCATATTATGTTAAAATATTCTATATTATTAATTACTGATTATCATATATGTTAAAATATTCTATATTATTAATTACTGATTATCATATTATGTTAAAATATTCTATATTATTAATTACTGATTATCATATTATGTTAAAATATTCTATATTATTAATTACTGATTATCATATTATGTTAAAATATTCTATATTATTAATTACTGATTATCATATATGTTAAAATATTCTATATTATTAATTACTGATTATCATATATGTTAAAATATTCTATATTATTAATTACTGATTATCATATTATGTTAAAATATTCTATATTATTAATTACTGATTATCATAGTATGTTAAAATATTCTATATTATTAATTACTGATTATCATATTATGTTAAAATATTCTATATTATTAATTACTGATTATCATATATGTTAAAATATTCTATATTATTAATTACTGATTATCATATTATGTTAAAATATTCTATATTATTAATTACTGATTATCATATTATGTTAAAATATTCTATATTATTAATTACTGATTATCATATTATGTTAAAATATTCTATATTATTAATTACTGATTATCATATTATGTTAAAATATTCTATATTATTAATTACTGATTATCATATTATGTTAAAATATTCTATATTATTAATTACTGATTATCATATTATGTTAAAATATTCTATATTATTAATTACTGATTATCATATTATGTTAAAATATTCTATATTATTAATTACTGATTATCATATTATGTTAAAATATTCTATATTATTAATTACTGATTATCATATTATGTTAAAATATTCTATATTATTAATTACTGATTATCATATATGTTAAAATATTCTATATTATTAATTACTGATTATCATATATGTTAAAATATTCTATATTATTAATTACTGATTATCATATTATGTTAAAATATTCTATATTATTAATTACTGATTATCATATTATGTTAAAATATTCTATATTATTAATTACTGATTATCATATTATGTTAAAATATTCTATATTATTAATTACTGATTATCATACTATGTTAAAATATTCTATATTATTAATTACTGATTATCATACTATGTTAAAATATTCTATATTATTAATTACTGATTATCATACTATGTTAAAATATTCTATATTATTAATTACTGATTATCATACTATGTTAAAATATTCTATATTATTAATTACTGATTATCATATTATGTTAAAATATTCTATATTATTAATTACTGATTATCATATTATGTTAAAATATTCTATATTATTAATTACTGATTATCATATTATGTTAAAATATTCTATATTATTAATTACTGATTATCATATTATGTTAAAATATTCTATATTATTAATTACTGATTATCATATTATGTTAAAATATTCTATATTATTAATTACTGATTATCATATATGTTAAAATATTCTATATTATTAATTACTGATTATCATATTATGTTAAAATATTCTATATTATTAATTACTGATTATCATATTATGTTAAAATATTCTATATTATTAATTACTGATTATCATATATGTTAAAATATTCTATATTATTAATTACTGATTATCATATTATGTTAAAATATTCTATATTATTAATTACTGATTATCATATTATGTTAAAATATTCTATATTATTAATTACTGATTATCATATTATGTTAAAATATTCTATATTATTAATTACTGATTATCATATATGTTAAAATATTCTATATTATTAATTACTGATTATCATATATGTTAAAATATTCTATATTATTAATTACTGATTATCATATTATGTTAAAATATTCTATATTATTAATTACTGATTATCATAGTATGTTAAAATATTCTATATTATTAATTACTGATTATCATATTATGTTAAAATATTCTATATTATTAATTACTGATTATCATATATGTTAAAATATTCTATATTATTAATTACTGATTATCATATTATGTTAAAATATTCTATATTATTAATTACTGATTATCATATTATGTTAAAATATTCTATATTATTAATTACTGATTATCATATTATGTTAAAATATTCTATATTATTAATTACTGATTATCATATTATGTTAAAATATTCTATATTATTAATTACTGATTATCATATATGTTAAAATATTCTATATTATTAATTACTGATTATCATATATGTTAAAATATTCTATATTATTAATTACTGATTATCATATTATGTTAAAATATTCTATATTATTAATTACTGATTATCATAGTATGTTAAAATATTCTATATTATTAATTACTGATTATCATATTATGTTAAAATATTCTATATTATTAATTACTGATTATCATATATGTTAAAATATTCTATATTATTAATTACTGATTATCATATTATGTTAAAATATTCTATATTATTAATTACTGATTATCATATTATGTTAAAATATTCTATATTATTAATTACTGATTATCATATTATGTTAAAATATTCTATATTATTAATTACTGATTATCATATTATGTTAAAATATTCTATATAATTAATTACTGATTATCATATTATGTTAAAATACTTCATATTATTTATTAACATGCATCATATCAGGGTAAATATATCCTATAAAAATTAGCCGCACTCCCCCTTCAAACCCTCACCTTCTTAGGTCCTGCTCTCTCGCATATCACAGTCACTTCCCCAGGTACCATGGGCTGTTTGCACTGCTCACACTGGTGGTGGTGAGGCGCAGCGTCATCCTCTTGGTGGTGAAGAGGTGCTGAGGAGAGTATTTGCGCCTCGTGAGGTAGTTGCACTGAGACGCTTGTTGAAGACTGAGGCAGAGTCAATCCTCCTAAGAATAAAAACAATAAAGCTATCAGTTATAACTTTGGGCAGTTTTCGAAAGGAAAATAAGTGACTTCAAGGGGATTGATGCTGAAATTTGGTATACATGCAGAGCAGGACAAAATTTTGATACAGTTGAAAATTTTTTTTGTGAAAAAACGAATATGTAAGTGGTAATCAAAGCAATGTTTATCAATTTCTTCAATCTATAATTTTTGTTAATTAAGATATCGCAAACAAAACCTCATAATCAAATTATAGAGCACCTCATTTTCTTTCAAACAAACTCTGTCACGTATCTCTACGAAAGAAACTGAAAGATATATAAAGCGTCAGTCATCCCAATACATAAATTATCAGGAGAGGCTGAAACACCTCTACCATCAGGACATCTCGCTCTAGAAGGGGGTGTTGTTTAGACAAGCTACATATCTTCTTCGTACAAATATCAGTGATTTTTATTGGAGACGAGAGTGCAGGGGTAGTTGACTTTCCCCAAATTACCCCTCTGTATTCAAGGGTGGATGCGTTTCTAGCCAACCTCCACTTTTCATCCCCAATATAGGCACTACAGACAAGCTATGAATGTAATATTTACAGTGTTTTCTCCATACAAGTTAAGTCACAAGATAGTTAAGCCTATCCATTGGTGAGCACATACCTGCCAGTCTCTCCCTGTGGGGTGTCACTGGAAACTGTTCAGCTTCATAGGCAGCAGAGGGTGCCATTTGGGTCTGGGCATGGTTTGGTAGAGTAGTTCCCAGGGTCTGACCATGGTTCGGTAGAGTAGTTCCCAGGGTCTGACCACGGTTCGGTAGAGTAGTTCCCAGGGTCTGGGCATGGTTTGGTAGAGTAGTTCCCAGGGTCTGAACATGGTTTGGTAGAGTACTTCCCAGGGTCTGGGCATGGTTTGGTAGAGTAGTTCCCAGGGTCTGGGCATGGTTTGGTAGAGTAGTTCCCAGGGTCTGGGCATGGTTTGGTAGAGTAGTTCCCATGGTCTGGGCATGGTTTGGTAGAGTAGTTCCCAGGGTCTGACCATGGTTCGGTAGAGTAGTTCCCAGGGTCTGACCATGGTTTGGTAGAGTACTTCCCAGGGTCTGGGCATGGTTTGGTAGAGTACTTCCCAGGGTGTAGCCATGGTTTGGAGAAGGCAGAGTAGTTCCTATTGCGTGGCCATGGTTGTCTAATGGGGCTGATACGTGTTGGAACTTCTTCAGGAGACCACTAAAGGCTGATGGTGTATCAGACTAGGTGAGGTTGACAATTAATGAGAAAATTGAATTTGAAGTAGCTAATGAAAATAACAATTAAAATAAAACAAGATGAGCTAACATCTAAAAGGATTTAAAATGAAAAAAAAAGAAATTCTAAAGAAAATTAAATATATATTAAACATGATGTTCTCAGAATAGAAAAAAGTTTAATATGAGAATGAGTTTTAGCATACATAATTAGGATAGACTGGATAGTGTTAGTTGCACTCACTCTTTCACTGTTTTGCTTCATATCATCTCCTTCAGTGCTAGGATAGGCACTTTGCTTCCAAGGAGAACTGTAAGGCTTAGGCAACGCATTTTTGGAAGGTGAGCGCAGATTAGAAGTATTGTTCAACTGCTCCAGCAAAGGATTGCTGTTGGAATCCTAAAACAAAGAGAGGATGCTTTCCTATTACTTTAGAGTTTGATATAATTCGTAAATAGTAATCAATGAATTAACAGAATTATCTTAACATGTTAACTGCTGCGTGACACACCGGTGGACACAATAGGGATTCTTGCCTTGCTGGTGACCCACCCGTGGTCACAAATTATTATCTTTCAAAACTTTAAAGAACTCTTATACATAACAACCATAGTGAAGAAATGGTTACATACATTGACATGAGAAGTTGTAATTGAAGATTGTATGCACAGTGCAGCAGTTAACGTGTTAAAAGTTTTCAAGACGCTACTCTTACCTGAAGACCTAAAGCAGCAACACCTTCTGTCACCATCTGTGCGTCACGATACTCAGGAGTAGATCCATCACCAGCTATAGGAGGGGGAGGAGCAGGCCAGTAATCACTGTCATTGTTGTTGCCGAGGTTATCACCAGTAGACTGAACTAATGGGTTTGAGGGGTCACCACCATAGGCAGAAGTTCTCTTTAAGATACCCACTGGAGGTTTTTTGAGCGGTTCAGCTAAACTAGGCACAGGTGACGCTTCACCAACCAACAGTTTAGGAGCAAGTTGTATCTCAGTGACTATGCCCTGACCCACAACCTTAGCTCTCAGGTGCTCCAAATGTGCTTTGAATTCCTGCAGCTCTTCACTAGGCATCTGAACACTGCATTGATTCTCATCAAGATCGTACAGTGGAACCTGATGCTCCAGTTGATGTTTTCTAGACTTGGCAGCCTTGGAAGAAGAAAAGAAGACTTTAAATAGCTTTCACAATTATATTAAGTAGCTAAATCATAATTATTATGGTGATCTTATTTATACCATAAAATCATAACAATGGTAAAATAATATAATTAATCAATGTTTTTAATGAAAAATATTGTATTAATTAAAATAAAAGATTGTTGTAATTACTTACCTCTGAACCAACAACAGGTCTTTTATTTTCTGGCAAGGCATTCATGTACCGGGCTGCCAACTGTGGCTCTACATTGGGAGGAACCCAGTCATAGTCCTGAGAACCACCATCAGAGGGCAGCACCAAACTGGTAACTTTGAAAGAAAAGACACTAGGGTAAATTACAAATTATCGGTCAGTTTTACATCTTTGGGTCAAATAAGAAAAACGATATTTTAACTTATTTTTTTATTGGTATCCATGATACCTGCAGGTATCATGGATACCAATTAAAATAAAATAATAATTATAATATAGTTTTTTCTTATATGACTGAAGATGTGAAACTGACCGATAATTCGAAATTTTCCCTATAGCTATACTGTACTATCAATTCAAATTGGAATGCAACTATTTTATATCATTACCTTTAGGTGTTTTGTTTTTGCTCTCAGTAGGTGCTTTGAAAGCATTGCCTCTGACTTCATTTTCATTAGTTCCTTCTTTCTCAGGTTGGTCAAAGAGTTTTCCTATCACAATACTGCCGTAGTCTTTGTCATCATCCTGAATGTCGTGATCATCTTTGCTGCAGCGACAGTTCAGACATCTCTTTCTGATGCGAGAAAATTAGTTAACAACTTTATGAGATAGAGAATTAAAATTAATATAGCTTATTATTATCTATGCTATTTATCTCATTTAAAAAAGAATCTAAACATATTAGGGTTTACTACTAGTAAATGACCGAGCTTAACTGCTACTCTTTTTAAAGGATAACTTTCAGCATACGAATAAGATAGAATTATTACTCAGTTCATACGTACCTCCAATAATGCAGTTCAAATCCAGGGCACTTGGCTGCACATTTCAAACATGGAGCTCCTGCACCTGCTTCATGTGCCAATCTTCCTTTCCTGTTCAGACGGGATTCTATTTTCTCTAAATACTTATTGACATTTGGATTGAAGGATTCAGTGTCCACCATACTTAAAAACTGAGCTAAATAAATAAAATAAAAATCTGAAACATAAAACTAGAATGTAATTTATGCATCTAGTTGAATAAATTATTTTTTAATAATATACTTAGGTATATTTTCCCATATTGACCCTCAAAAACAGTCTCCAAAGATCTTCGACAACATGACGGCATAGGAGACTTTTAGCAGACTGGTAACTCACCACATTAAAAATATTTGTAAAGAGGAATATATTCAATATATTCCAATTAGTTTTCAAAAAAATATTCTTTAATTTGCTGAATTTCAATTTCAAATATTCCTTTAGGCTTTTTGGTATTATCTGTATTTGTAGTTAAGATATTAGATTTTCTGTCTAGGTATTAGCTAATATTTTTAGTGCAATATATTTTAATAAGATAAAAGCCATAAGGTTTCTTTACAGTTTCCTTAAATCATTTAGGAACGTCAAGGAGAAATTAGATCAGTTCTCCAGTCTGCAAAGCGCGTCCATATCGCCGAAATCTTTGGACACATTTTTTGAGGGAAAAATATCTTTGGAGACAATTTTCTTCTAATTAATTCCTATGTTTACATGTTATCAGGGTTGTTAAAAACTAATGTTTAAAAAAAAACATGGTGTATTGGTTTTTATAGAGAATTATTTAATAAAAGTGCATAAAGATGCTGATTGATACATAACCCAGTTTGTATTTGGTGCACTGAACTCCTCTGACTTTTTCAAAAATCTGAGAAATAGCTGCCAACATTTTTCATCAATTTGTCTAGTCGTCCAACATTTTTTTCCAGTTTCCTGTTTCCCCTCCCAAAATTAATGGTAATATAGGAATTAATAGCCAAATATCCTCCGACATTGCAGGAATTTTTTTATTAGAGAAATTGAATATCTTCCGATATATCATTGGAATTTACCACCAAATACAATCTGGTACATAACTGATCACTATACATGTAACATGGCTAACAATACAAAACATCATTCATATTTTGATAAATTATGGAAAAAAAATGATTTATTTGAGATAAATTATGAAATAGTAATAGGGATGTGAACTCTAAACTAGGAATAAGGAATTAACTGACAATTTTAGCGTGAAATTATATTTTTGCAAGATCTTGCAGTTGGTCTTGGTCTCTTGGAGACTATTTCCTAAATTCCTAATTAATTTCTATATTTACATTTAAGTATAGGAGACATAACTCAGAGTCTCAGACATTTGTCATTCTCAGACATTCTGGAGATTTTTGGATACAGATTGTAATCAGATTTGAAAATCTTTGGAGAATGGAGACAAATGTCAAATACCTAGTCCCCAAAATATAATATTGGAGCCTGATTTGACACACTTTACAGATTGGCCTAACACAAGACAATTGAGAGTTGCAAAGCAGTCTGCTTGGATAGGATAGCAAGCAAAAACTAAAATTACCTTTGCTAATTCAAAACAAAACTGAAATTACTGACCTTATTGATAGTTCTACAGTTACAAATTATCGGTATTGGTTTCTTCTAAACATACCTACATCAATAGTAAATCATCAAAAAACAAAAATAGAGACAATAAAACAAGTGACACCAAATTGTTGGTTTGACCAATGACCGTGTGACCTTATTTATCAGATCACTTACTTAAATTCTAAATTACGGAAAAATCAAGATGCTGTTAAAATTCATGTAGCCGGTTGTTGCATAAAAGTACATTGTTAATTTGTATGGTATAGGGGGAAGGAGCGAATAGGTGGTGAGTGATATTAGAACAGGTGGGGAGCATATCTGATGTTTAAGGAGAGAACGAATACTGTTAGGTTGGGGCGGAGAGCTAGACTTCTTCTTGTTGGAGTGCCCTATGCAGGTGGAGGTGAGGGAGAGATATCGAGTGGTTAGTATGGATGGAGTGATGAGTTTTGGAGAAAGAGATATTAATAGGGTGTGGAGTTTTCTGGAGGAGGCTTAGGGTGTAAGGTGGGTGTTGATTGGGGATGGAGAATGGATTGCAAGAAGGTAGGGGTGGAGGATGGGGTCTCTTTCCTGCGGTAGCGGCTAGAAGGTATGATGTTGAAGGGTCCAGGAGGGGAGACGGTGGCGTTGAAAAGCCAAATTCTATAGAATCTCCCCGAAATTCCAATTCCATAAACTATGGAGATGAGAAATATGTATGAATGCTCACGCAAAAAGCCATGCATATGAACAGTGGGTATGAATTGATTTTCGTAATATATTGGAATTCGTGTCAGCTTGATGAACTGGTAAATCTGCTTGTGCATCATGCAACCCATTAAACAATACAATGTGGGCCAACGTTGCCCCCCAACAAACATATGAATGTCGATTCGATGCCGTTTGCTGTCGAATTCGTAGCGCTAACGGTGGGTAGGTATCGACTTAGCCACCATAGATATCGGAATGTCTGTTTCTAAATGATATCTGAATTTACACTTCGAGTAGAAACACGAAAACCTATACATGGTTTTAACAGCATCATCTTGACGTCGGCATGTCTGTTTCCAAACAATATCTGATTTTATATTTCGACCAGAAGTGCAAAAACAGATACGTAGTTTTAAAAAAATAGTTTCAAATTTGGAAATTCATTTTCTTATCTTCCTGTTTCATAATGCGTACAGAAACGTAGGAATAATTTCTATTCAATTGGATTGTACCTTTCTATATAACCTACGTTGTGCTCCCTTTAAACTATACCCAATAATTAATACACTTATAGGGGACTACGGCAGTTGTAAAGGTACGATCGGGAATTGGCACGCTAGTGCGATTGTACACTGGATTAACGTAAAGTAAGCGATACTGGAACATCGGTTGTTGAATATTATTCCTCCAGTACCGTAAAAATGAAATGGATAACCAGTCAAGTGATTTTTCGATGGCTAGTTCATTCATTGTTATGAATCTATTCTAAACTGCTTATTGTAAATAAGCCCCGAGGGGTTCCTGAAGCTGTCTTTGGTGAATAGAAGAGAAGTGGGGTGGCGTCCCTTGTGACCCAAACTGTTGTAATTTGGATTATGTATTGTCTATTTTATGTTTATCATGTTTTTAGTGTTTTAACTCTCCATGCAGTTTTAGAGGATAGCGCTAAGGTTATGCTCAACAATTACGTACGAGGCCTTAGATTTTGTGTTAGGTAGGCTCGTAGACTTCATTTATTATCACCTCTTCATTTCCCTCTTCCATCTTTGAGTGCAGCCAACGGGTGCTTGTGACCATTTTTGTCACATTCCTCAGTAAGTGACAGCATTCACGGAGTAGCTTTTCAGCATCTATGAGCGTCGTGACTTTGTCAATGGAGCCACTTTCCTTTCTGACTGCTTCTTCCAGTCCCTTGTATTTCATTTCCTTTTAACGTCAGCGTCATGGCCTTTGGTTCCGAAGCAGACGTTAAACCTCTACTAAACGTAAATAATTAAAAGTTGATGGGCTATTTAATTAACAAGTTCCATTTTAAAGTAAATTCTGTGTTATCGGACGGTTCCACATTTTCGAATATGTAAGAAATAAATATAATAATTATCATTATTCAATTCGTACTTAAATTGGTATCCATGATCCCAACAAACATATGAATGTCGATTCGATGCCGTTTGCTGTCGAATTCGTAGCGCTAACGGTGGGTATCGACTTAGCAACCATTTCGACTCATAGTAGATATCGGAATGTCTGTTTCTAAATGATATCTGAATATACACTTTGAGTAGAAACACGAAAACCGATACATGGTTTTAACAGCATCATCTTGACGTCGGCATGTCTGTTTCCAAACGATATCTAAATTTACACTTCGACCAGAAGTGCGAAAACAGATACGTAGTTTTAAAAAAATCGTTTCAAATTTAGAAATTCATTTTCTTATCTTCCTGTTTTATAATACGTATAGAAATGTATGAATTATTTCCATTCAATTGAATTGTACCTTTCTATATAACATACAATAGTGCTCGCTTTAAACTATACCCAATAATTAATATACTTATAGGGGACTAACGACACTACGGCAGTTGTAAATGTATACGATTGAGCATTGACACGCTAGTGCGATTGTGAACTGTATCAACGAAAATTAAGCAATACTAGAACATCGGTTGTTGAACAGTGTTCCTCCAGTACCGTGAGAACGAAATGGTGATGAATCTATTTTTAACTGCTTATTATAAATAAGCCCTGAGGGGTTCCTGAAGCTGTCTTTGGTGAATAGAAGAGAAGGGGGTAGCGTCCTTTGGGTCCCAAACTGTTGTAATTTGGATTATGTATTGTCTATTTTATGTTTACCATGTTTCAACTCTCCATGCAATTTTAGAGGATAGCGCTAGGGTTATGCTCTACAATTACGAGGTCTTAGATTTTGTGTTAGGTAAGCTCGTAGGCTTCATTTACTATTACCTCTTCACTTCTCCCTTCCATCCTTGAGTGCAGCCACCGGTGCTTGTGATCATTTTTGTCACATTCTTCGGTAAGTGAAAGCATTCACGGAGTAGCTTTTTAGCATCCATGAGCGTCGTGACTTTGTCAATGGAGCCACTTTCCTTTCTGACTGCTTCTTCCAGTCCCTTGTATTTCATTTCCTTTTAACGTCAGCGTCATGGCCTTTGGTTCCGAAGCAGACGTTAAACCTCTACTAAACGTAAATAATTAAAAGTTGATGGGCTATTTAACATGTTCCATTTTAGAGTAAATTCTGTGTTATCGGACGGTTCCACATTTTCGAATATGTAAGAAATAAATATAATAATTATCATTATTAAACTCTTACTTAAATTGGTATCCATGATACCAGTACGTAAAATACAAGTTTAGAAATAAAAATCAATACATAAATAATTTTTCTACGTAAAATGCTTAACCCCATATCCGATAACTTGAGCTTCCACCTAGTGCCTAAAGCTGCAAATGTGATGATTAAAATTCAGTGATTCACATTATAGATCAATTTTCCTTTGTCACGTGTTCGAAAATATAGACCCTATTAATAACTTGGAACATATACCCTATTGCTAAAAATATTTCACAGAGCACTAAATTCATGATTGTTCAATGAAACACAATTATATAAGTCAAAATATCAAACTAATTACTCAACTATTATGACCTATATTTACTGAGTGAGAGTTAGTATATGGTCAAATTTTAATTAATGCATTCATTACTTTGAACTTTCATCACAGAGCTTTCATCTGTATTCTAAGTCGTAGCCTCAAAACATTTTCTTTAATTTGAACTCATAGAGATCGAAATTTTTAAGGAGTTACAATTATATGAAAATTTGACCAACTCATTACTATTTGAAATAAGAATAAGTTGTGATTTTGGTTATAAAAGCGGTGCTTGCCTGTATTGTTCTATTCACTTTAAAATTTCTTTAAGTATCTCCGGGTCGGTTAATATAAAAAAAAAAATCATAGTAAAATGCATCCACGGTGGCAAAGTGGCAGAGCTGCTGGCACGAGGACGGATGGACCCACGAACGATACCCGGACACATCAGTTCATTTCTTCCCATTTAATTTATATATAACATTATGTAACATAAATTAAATTGATATGCATCTGAACGTACAGTACGTAATATCAATGAAGTAAGAGTTTTCAATTTTAATTTATTTATTTATTGGATGCAAGTGGATATCGTTTCGAAGCATATTAGATATATAATTAGGCGTCTGTTCGATAGAGAATCCCTATGTATGTTGGATGTCGTAATTTATCTTTCTATTCAACGCTGTTATAACGGTATCGCTCCGATGCTAAATATGCTTAATATGATGCGGTTTAGCGGTGCAAACGGATATCGGATTGATGTCTACTTGATGTCACCATGTCTAATTTGTTACTGGTATTCGATGTCGGAAGAGAGGTTATACAGAGTCGTTTAGACATCGAATAGATACATTCATGTTTGCTGGGATACCAGTACATAAAATACAAGTTTCAAAATATAAATCTTTACATAAATAATTTTTCTACGTAAAGTTTGGAACCCCATATACGATAACTTGAGCTTTCACCATAGTGCCAAAAGCTGCAAATGAGACGATTAAAATTCAGTGACTCACATTATTGATAATTAAACTTAAAGTGGTAATCGGACTCAATAAATCTAGATATAATAATCGAATTATTTAACTTTTATTTCAATTTGTATCATACCTTCAGCTATTTTGTTACTAATTAAATATAGATGTTAAATAATAATTATAATATTTTCCTTTATCACGTGTTCGAAAATATAGACCCTATTAATAACTTGGAACATATACCCTATTGCTAAAATTATTTCACAGAGCACAAAATTTCTGTTTTATATAACACAATTATATAAGTCAAAATGTCAAACTAATTACTCAACTATTATGACCTTTATTTAGTGAGTGTGAGTTAGTATATGGTCAAATTTTAATTAATGCATTCATTACTTTAAACTTTCATCACAGAGCTTTCATCTATATTCTAAGTCGTGGCCTCAAAACATTTTCTTTAATTTGAACTCATAGAGAACGAAGTTTTTAAGGAGTTACAATTATATAAAAATATGACCAACTCATTACTTTTTATAATAAGAATAAGTTGTGATTTCAGTTATAAAAGCGGTGCTTGCCTGTATTGTTCTATTCACTTTAAAATTTCTTTAAGTATCTCCAGGTCGGTTAATATCAAAAAAATTTTATAGTAAAATGCATCCACGGTGGCAAAGTGGCAGAGCTGCTGGCACGAGGACGTATAGACCCACGAACGATACCGTGACACATCACTTCATCTCTTCCCATTTAAATTATATATAACATTATGTAACATAAGTCTAATTGATATGCACCTAAACGTACAGTACGTTATATCAATGAAATAAGAGTTTTCAATTTTAATTTATTTATTTATTGGATGCAAGTGGATATCGTTTCGAAGCATATTAGATATATAATTAGGCGTCTGTTCGATAGAGAATCCCTATGTATGTTGGATGTCGTAATTTATCTTTCTATTCAACGCTGTTATAACGGTATCGCTTCGATGCCAAATATACTTGATATGATGCGGTTTAGCGGTGCAAACGGATATCGGATTGATGTCTACTTGATGTCACCATGTCTAATTTGTTACTGGTATTCGATGTCGGCAGAGAGGTTATACAGAGTCGTATAGACATCGAATAGATACATTCATGTTTGCTGGGAAATAAAATTCAAGAAAATGGAAATTTGTGTGATAGTATATCTGTTGCATGAATGGGTTTGGATAGAATATTAGCCTGGGTGATAAACACGTGTCACACGCAGCAAGGGTTGCCAATGCTCACAAATTTCAATGGACACTATGGACCACAGAACATTGAATAAGAAGAAGCTCAGATCGAACGTGTACACATGGTGTACACAGTCGTAAAATTTCAACCAATCACGTCCATTGATCGCTGACCTCACTATAAACACTCTCTCGAAAACAGTTTGAGCGTGCATTCTACCTCAGCTCATTATCTTTGCTGGGAGTCATATCTTCCTACCAAATTATGTACACGATTATCTATATTCTATAGCCCAGCTACTAAGCAATAATAAACTAATCTTCTTTGCAACAAACACAAATTGACACCATTTCGGTTGTAATACGCATTCAAAATACGGACTCAAACAGAACTGGTGAAACGAAGCCTCTGATTGGCTGAGTGGCTCTAGTTTAAGTGACGTCACTGTAAACGGCACTCAAGAGTAATATAATGGGATCTACACTTCTTCTTCTATTAAATGTTCTGTGCTATGGACTGTCATTACTGTACATACATTATACAGTATGGACCACAAAAATGTTTCCGCTTTTTCAAATACTTGTAAATCTTTAGCCAATGGACGAAAATACTGTATTTTTGTTCTTTTTGTCACTGCCTCTTATTGTACTATTAACGAGGAAAAACATTTTTGAACTGATGGACATAGTTTAAGAACTGGTAAGCAAAGAGTGAGGGTGACTATTTTTGTCATTGCGCGAAGGTTATTCTTAGAGCTAACTCTGTTATTTTACTTACTAAAAGGAAGTGAATAAAAGAAAAAATTATAATGGTAGACATTTTAATACAGGGTGCTTACACTTCTTCCTTAGAAACTATTTGGAAATAGAACAACTTCAGTGAAATTTTGATCTCATCGAAGTTTTCACTCTGAATATTCGTTCTTCGGTTGTTCATTGCATGGTAAAGGTCCATTTCACACTTGCATTTTTAACAGCGCGGGAACAAAGCTCTTCTTAAAATGTGTTTACACTTGCTTTTTTTTATCGCTGATGGAAAAATCACATTAAATTTTTTCTTCTGCGATAGAATAACGCAAGAAAAGCTTTTTTTCCGCGCTGTTAAAAATGCAAGTGTGAAGCGGGGTCTTAACCATGCAATGAACAAGCGAAGAACAAATATTCAGAGTGAAAACTTCAATGAGATCAAAATGCCACTGAAGTTGTTCTATTTCCAAATAGTTTCCAAGGAAGAAGTGTAAGCACCCTGTATTAAAATGTCTTCATCTATATTGTTTTCCTTTTATTCACTTCCTTTTAGTAAGTAAAATCACAGAGTTAGCTCTAAGAATGACCTTCGCGCAATGACAAAAATAGTCACCCTCACTCTTTGCTTACCTGTTCTTAAACTATCTCCATCAGTTCAAAAATGTTTTTACCTGTTAATAGTACAATAAGAGGCGATGAAAAAGAGACCAAGATACAGTTATTTTTGTCCATTTGCTAACGATTTATAAGTATTTGAAAAAGCGGAAATATTTTTGTGGCCCATACTGTATATTATCGCGTGTATAGAAAGTTAGAAACAGTAAAATGTCTTAATTAATTACCATTATGAAACGTCCTAATTGTCCTATACTCAACAAATTAGTTGAAGATTTCACTCCTAGCTCTTCGATAGAGTTGTGACAATATGTAATTTCATAGATTCTATTGAATTTAATAGACGAAACGAAATTAAATGGTATCAATACTTTACACCGCTGGTGTAAAACGATTCAATGCTGTAATAATTTTCTCTAGCTATAATATTTTCAGGATCTATGATTTTAACAGCATATTGTCACTACCTACTCTTCAGTAATAATAGGGATCTTAACTGAAAATTTTGATCTTTTCTGAGTCGTCTTCTCGGACCTACTATCAACAACAAACGAAACTATAGTCTAAGACTGTACTTAAACTCATTTGTAATGAGCGAATTATTTTTAATATAAATTTTACAGAAATTATTTAATTTTTGCTTATATTCAAATGTTATGCAGCTATAATAGGGATTGAAGGTATACCTTCAAGCAATTTTTTATTGTTCTAATCAATGCAACTGACGGTACTTATCATTTTGCTGTAAACATCATGCTAGTTGAGGGCATATATTTATTTCTACATACAGTATATTATATACAGGCAGAACCCTCTTTTATTACACCCCGTCTTTATAAAAGCAGTAATAATTGTAAAACATGTCTCTATGATATTACCGCTTCTAGACATAGAAAAAGGAGAAAAAAAATTCTGATGTAATAATTTCACAGTAACTGCAATAAACATCAATATTACTATTCAGTTTAGGTTATTAGAAGCAATTTATTCAGGAATAAGTCTTAATGAAGTAAGAAATTTTACTGTGCATACATCTATATATAATAATGTATAATACATACTGGATGAATAGTTCGGAGACTCATCACTCTCAATACGATTCATTATTTCAATCTTCTATTCGAGAGATATTTTTGTTCTCTTCTTTGAACAATTATTTTGATCTTTATGTGTCTTTCCCCTATTTGAAGTCTTAATTAAAAGCTGAAAATAAGACGATTTTATCTTAGTGCTATTCAACATGTTCAATTTTAGGGTAAGTTTCGTGTTATCGCACTGTTCTATATTTTCGGACACCTAAAACTCAAAAAAATCGTTATTAAACTTTTATTTCAATTGGTGTTCATGATACCAATTAGAATAGAGTTTAAACAATACTTATTATATTTTCATTTCTTCAGTGTCCGAAAATGTAGAACCAACCAATAACTTGGAACATATACTCTATTGCCTATGATATTTCATAGAGCATAAAATTACTGTTTGATAAATGGACAACAATTATATAAATCAAAATATCAAACTAATAACTACCTATATACTGAGTGAGAGTTATCCTATGATTGAATTTTAAAACTTTTAATTCATTCACTATTTTAAACTTTAATCAAAGAGCATGAAATAATTCTGACAAAAAACACTGGAGTACTGTATATTAAATACACACAGAGAAAGGATTAGTTGAATCAAATCAATTTTGATTTGTTTTGATTTATATGAATGGTTTGATTTTGCCCCTACCTACGTGCATGGTGAGTTGCAAGTACTACTTAAAAGTAGTTAAATTGACGTTGGTTAAAACAAAACAGTCGTTTTGACTCAATCCTAAACTTGAAAAAGTAGCGCCAACTCGCATAGTAAGTTAATTTATACACCAGATACATTGGATTAACAGTCTTTGTGAGTTACTACAATACACTCCGTCATAGTTGTTTCAACATACGTTAAAATTTTCAAAAAAGTAACTTTTACGTTCATAGTAAGTTGATTCAACCCATAAAATGAATTGAATTAACTAATGTTTGGTGACACACCACGTCATAGTTGTTTTAACACACATGAAAACATGAATAAAGTCAAACCAACTCACGTAATAAATTGATTCAAAGCATAAATTGATGACCCATTATATATGACCACAGGGGTTGTACTTTTTTCTCTCTGTATACATAGGCGTTGTACTTGAACTATAAAAACAATTTCCTTTCACTGTTACTCATAGAAAATGAAATATTTTAATTAAGAAGTTACAATTATATAGTTATACTTGTCTACACACAGAGAAAGGATTAGTTGAATCAAATCATATATGATTTGTTTTGACTAAATTTTATGGTTTATCTGTGCGCCTACCTACGTGGTGAGTTGCAGGTACTATTTAATATGAGTTAAATTGACGTTGGTTAAAACAACACATATGTGAGTTGATTATTTTTAATTCCCAATGGTCACAACAACTACCTGTGATAGTCAAAACTGCTCGTGATGGTTGAACCAATTATATGTAATGGTTAAAACAACTACAGAACAAGGTTACATCAACTACTTGTGTATGTTTCTCCAATCCCTCCTATGTGTTATACCAACTACTCGTGTAGGTTATACCAACTACTCGTGTAGGTTATACCAACTGCTTGTGTAGGTTATACCAACTACTCGTGTAAGTTATACCAACTACTCGTGTAGGTTATACCAACTACTCGTGTAGGTTACATTAACTACTCGTATAGGTGATATCAACTACTCATGTAGGTTATATCAACTACTCGGTTAGGTTATATCAACTACTCGTGTTGGTTATATCAACTACTCGTGTAGGTTATACCCACTGCTTGTGTAGGTTATACCAACTACTCGTGTAGGTTACATTAACTACTCGTGTAGGTTATACCAACTACTCGAGTAGGTTATACCAACTACTCGTGTTGGTTACATTAACTACTCGTATAGGTGATATCAACTACTCGTGTAGGTTATATCAACTACTCGGTTAGGTTATATCATCTTCTCTTGTTGGTTATATCAACTAGTTGTAAACTAAGTAAATGTATATCAACTATTATAGTGTAGGTTGAAATATCGGTTTGGTTAGCAGTAGCCAGACTTTTTCAGTCACTATATTTACTCTATTAAATTATAAACTCGAGTCAGGTCCCGGTATCAATTGGATTAGACTATTTATTTTCTAGGACCAAATCTAACATGTTCACATTTATTTTCTACTTTTGCTTCTGTGATATGCATTGCATACTGTTTTAATTTAAAAAAATAATTGATCACCTAGACCTATCCTTGCTTTTTGAAATGTTTTCGATCCTATGAATTGATATATGGTTATCAGTTGTAAATTAATAGATTAGATTGAATAAGTAATCTCATCAGGTCAGTTTATAAATAAGTAGTTAGATGACATAAATAACTTTACGTAGTGATAAATAGGTAGGCTAGATGAATTAATTAACCAGGCTAGATTACAAAAGTTGATAAATCTTTGATATACTGCAATTATTGTACTATAACTTAATGAATAATAAATTAATGATAAAGCCTTTATCTTCTAAACCATATTTTAGTGCAATTCATCTTACTCATAGGCACTGATATTGAAATATGCTAATAGAATTACCAAGGTCAAATTGAAAACGGAATATGAACATTTAAGTTTTAGATTTATTATTTAGAAGTTTAATTTGAATTCTTGTCACTTTCTTTCACGACTGTAGGTTGCCAATTCCTGAAATAAGAGATTCGTATATTAATATATATTGAATAGAAATTCACAGTATCGTTCATATACATTATCAGTAACATCACCTACTCTTTTTCCTTTTGTGATGAGATAGCGACAGCTTCGATATTCTTTTCATGTCTGGAATCCCTAAAAGCATATGAAAAAGTAAGAGCTAATCATATTGCAAATACATATTTAGAAATCATCTAATATTTTCAAATACTTACTTTGACCTAGCATAATTATTCCTGAATCATTCAAAGGAATTGAAGAGGACTCCAATAGTTGATGACGTTGATCTACTTCATCAATTCTTCATCAAGATCTGAAAGTAGATTCAGAAAATATAGAAAACCATACTATATTAATAAAGAAATGAAAAGAATTATTAACTGAGAATTCTTTCATATAGGTAATTAAATTATTTATATAAAATGTTAAACTAATTATAAATCTTCAGATGCAGTATAAATCCAGCTCTAATAAATGCAATGGATTTTTCTAGCTAATTTTGTTCATTATAAACTCATAATGTAGACTTTAATTAAATACCAAGAAAGTATAATATATCAAAAGGCTCACCTCTGGTTGGAGTTCTCCCTGCTAAATCCCTGGACGGTGTTCTCCTCCGACTACCTCCCTGGATGGAGTTCTCCCAGTCATAGAAAACTAGGGTCAAGTAGGTAAATTGCGGCACTTTAACTAACTGCGGTCTCTTATCTCAGAAACATTAATAACCATCATGACTTCAAGGAACTCGTGAAATGAATAGAACCTATCATAAATTGAGCTTAAATTATGATGTTCAACAATTCAGTATATAGCTAAACTAATTTCAGAATGATTTTGAGACTCTCTTAATAGGGTCACAATTAGAAATTAAAGAACCGAATTTGGCTGTGTAACCCTACCTATAGGTACACCAACTAGTTTTAAAATATATAGATTATCAGACCACTTTACTTAAGATACTAGGATAAGTTCTGAAATATCGGACGGCTCCACATTTTCGGTCGCGTAAGAAAACTATATTAAATTAACTTTTATTTTAATTAGCTATTAGGTAGTTATATACTATATTTCATACGTGACCGAAAATTTGAAATCGCCTGATAATTTGGAACTTACCCTATTCTGAGGACAGCGCAGTAACTGCCTAGCCTATGTAGAAGGGGTGTAGGTCATAAGCCCCCCCGGTCATGAGCCCCCCGGTCATGAGCCCCCCCGGTCATGAGCCATCCTAGGTCATAAGCCCCCCCGGTCAAGAGCCCCCCCGGTCATGAGCCCTCCTGGTCATGAGCCCCCCTGTTTTTAAATCCTTATTTACCTATACTATTTAATCCTTATTGACACTTTTGTAGTTCATTACTGAATAGACATAAAATATATGTATATCGGTGGGCGTGCCACCCCCGAACCCCCCTGCCAGATCATTAATCAATCATGAAGTGTGCAGTACAACAAACTAGCGGATACAACAAACTACATTAGTAACTCTCAGTTATTTCTATCTAAGTAATTCTTCATTTGTTTAACTAGGTAAATAAGGATTAAAAAAACAGGGAGGGGGGGCTCGTGACCGGGGGGGCTCATGACCTAGGGGGGCTCATGACCGGGGGGCTCGTGACCGGGGGGGCTCATGACCGGGAGAGCTCTTGACCGGGGGGGCTCTTGACCGTACCCCATGTAGAAGGTATTGACACTGAAAAAAAACAGCTAGGTAGGTATGATGCTTAAATAAGTTAACATATAATAATTTAGGAAAATTAGTTTGGATATCAGTTTACAAACTGGAAGGCAGTAATCAAAATTTATTATTATAAAAATTATATACTGATAATCAGCTCTTCAAATAACCACCTATATAAAGCCACCAAACTATCAATCACCAATATTTTAGAATATTTAGGCAGACATTTATCAATTTATTAATGGAAATAATTAATAATCGATCGGCAGCGATAATAATATTTAATGCATATAACGCTATTGTTTGCACTTGAACTAAAATGGTATTGAGGAGCGTTCACATTCAACACGTAACACACTTGAAACAAGATTTGAACTGAAAAGTGTTATACGAATAAATTAGCTTTGAGGAAAGCATAAGTTGCCACTTACTCATTTGATTGACCTCACACATAAACTTAAAAAAAAAGTAGCACTAACTCTCATAGTAAGTTAATTTATACACCAGATAAATAAGATTAACAGTCTTTGTGGGTTACATTATCACACTATGTCATAGTTGTTTTAACTCACACCTAAACTTACAAAAAAGTAGCGCCAACTCTCATAGTAAGTTAATTCATACACTGCAGAATACATTGGATTAACAGTCTTTGTGGGTTACTATAACATACTATGTCATAGTTGTTTTAACTCACACCTAAACTCAAAAAAGTAGCGTCAACTCTCATAGTAAGTTAATTCATACACCAGATACATTGAATTGACAATCTTTGTGAGTAACTTCAACACACTATATCCTAGTTGTTTTAACATATGTTCAAACTCCCAAAATGTAACTCCAACTCTCATAGTAAGTTGATTCAATCCATAAAATGATTTGAATTAACTATGTTTGGTGACACACACGTCATAGTTGTTTTGACACACATGAAAACATGAATATAGTCAAACCAACTCACGTAATAAATTGATTCAAAGCATAAATTGTTGACCCATTAAAAATGAGTAAACTTTTTTCTCTGTGTATTTGTTAATAAAACAGAGTCGTGATTTGGTAATAAAAGCGGATCCTGTCTGAATGCTTTTAAAAGATTTTTAAGATTCAAACACCGCAGTAAATGTTTTACTAATCAGAATAAAAGAATGTACACCATTTATTTTTAATATAAGTTTGGTAGGTATAATCTATTAAATATTAAATATTCGAGTAAAGCTACTCATTACGTCTGGAATTCATAGCAATTTAAACGAAGGCCAAACATGAATGTTCAAAACTGAGAGAGTATAATCTGTTTCTTCTGCGTCATATTAGTGTTTCGTACTATTGGGAAGCACTAACAATAACTTTAAAATAATATGAAAAAATATTAACTACACAAAATTTCATGTAATTCCCAGATTAATGATTATAAACCATAATTAATTAGAAAATAGGCTTAATTTCGTTCATATTTCTTCAGTGTGCTACCATACAAGCATGCTTGTATGTTTTATAAGTATACAAATAAATTTATTTAATATTAATAAATATCTTAATTGAGAATAATAAATCTTGTGATAATTTTCATTCTCAATTATATAACATAGCAAATTGACATTACTATAATTGTCTCGAAAACCTAATTGATAGGTATTCAGAATAGAGAATCATGATATATTACATATAAAATACAAATTAATATCGCCCTGGATATTAAATAAACTACGTGGTTAGTGCCCCGTGTAATTGTATAATAGCCCATCAAAGTACCGCAGACTGATATTTGTATATACACAAACTCACGCACACACAGTACACAGCGCACGCGGTGCCATGGCAACCTAGCGGAAGTAATTAGAGTTGAGGAAACTTACAGTGCCAACACACGGTGACTCCTCCCGTCTGAACCTTAACGACATTTTAATCACCTATGCTTTTGAACGTTAGTTTTAGTTCATTAGTTATGTAATATTAATTAAAGCTAGGGAATGTTAGCATGTCGAATAAAACAGATTTGTGTTTCGAATACAAGTTCTCGGTGTTGTCTGTTTTCAGTGCGACTGAAGTAGTCATTACGATAGTGTCTGTGTGTCACTGTGACGCTCTGTAACAATCTGTGGGATTTGGTTGAACTAAATAACAGAGAATGCCTTTAGAAACTTTAAATAATTTAATATATTAAGTTTCAATTCATTGACAATGTGTATGAAGTTTTATATGAATTGTTTCCCTAACAGAGTGGACTGTTGATCTGTTTGTACATTGTTTGCTTGTTTGAATAGTCTTTGATTACTATGACAATATAGCTACACTTTTCATTCAATCAATCGTATTCCATTGAAAGACTTCGTCGAATTAATCACTGGTCATAAATTCTGTAACTCTACGGTGTTTGCTACCAGTATTTCATTTACTTTAGTGTAGTTTCCCCTCACATCTTTAATGAATTCGCGCCACTATTTAAACTTTTAATTGATTGTATACACATATATTGAATATGAGTATTATATAAATTTCAAATTTTCAAAAAAAAAATTAAAAAATTCATCAATTTTTTTTTAAATTTCATTTTTTTTTTTTAGATAATTATTCAAGAAATTTGTATTGATGACAGAATTATTTAATTAGTGAAACTGTGATAACGAAAATTAATATCTAATTTTTATTTAATTTCAAGGGACTGAAAAAATATTTTAAAAAATAATGAAAGTTTTCATAAAATAGACATAAATTTTGATATACAAAAAGTTAAAATAATTGACATTAATTTATGAACAGAAGTTTCTGAAGCGAAAATTAACAAGGAAAAATATGAATGAGGAATATGATCAGAAGATTATGGAAGAGGAAAAGTGTTTGTATCTCATTAGAAACTCTCGGGTTTTTTGGTCTAAAATTTAGACGAGAAAACCTAGAGCAAATTGAGAAAGAGAAAGAAGAGTTGGGGCAAGTGAATTATAGAGATGATAATGAATAGAAATAATATTTAGTTATTTGTAATGATATAGAAATTGAAACTGTATACTGTAAAAGAAGGTGAGACACAAAACCTAACACTCTTCTTAAAAATATATAATGTTCTCTTTTATTATCAGATTTCAATGTTTGATTTCAATTTAACGCAGAAATTTATAGTAATTAGTAGAGAACAAAATATTTCAAATTAAAAGAAAGAATATTAAAATTTCAAAATTATTTATTGTATGTTATTAATTCAAATACTCTTTTTAACGGGAAAACTTCAAAATAGAGAAAATTACTGGTTGAAAATCTGGTTTAATAATAGCTACTATGTTGTAATTAAAAAGACGAATAAACTGCATCTATAGCCGTGAGAAAAATAATAATAAATAGACGTTTGAAGATAAATTCATGTTGTAAACATCTGTAGAATGAATGTTTTGACATTTTGTTATTTCTTCACATGAATATATATTTATATAATGATAATTATTACCAAACTACCACACCACATCTAAAAAATTTATAGAATAAAAATAAAACGAACAATATTTCATATGACGAAAATTTATATTCAGAACATAAATCACAAAATGAAAATGCACAACTTGCAATATTGGAAAAAGTCTGCGGAGTTTCGTCTCAATATTTTATTTACTTTGACAATAAATATTGAACTTTAAAATCCCAATAATGGACTATAAATATCGAAAATATTATTTCATAATACACATATTGCAATAATTCATCTAATGGATAAATATTTCAGAGTATTATTCTGTGGTATACATATTGCAATAATTCATCTAATGGATACAAAATAAATATTAGAGTATTTAAAAAAAAAATTGCGGCGTTTGGTATAAATTTTTCAGTAAATTTCATAAATATTTTTAATTATTATTTTTGAATATATAATTTATTTAAATAAATAAATGAATATTTCAGTATAATATTCAACAATAAAACTAAGCCAGAATACCCATGAATACCCATTGATTTTGATTATTTAAATGCTCTATAAACAAACACAATTTGAATTATAGTAATTTCAATATTAGTAGGATGGAAAATAATCTGTAGTGTTTTTTGCATATATTTTAGTAGTTTTTACAATAAATCTTTAAACTTAGGTACAAGTACAATAAACGATATTAATTTGAAGGTAATTTATAAATTATATATAAAGTTTCACTAGGACTAACATGTAATTAAAGAATACATATTACAATAAATTACATTAATAATTAAAAGTTCATTCTAAAATTGAATTAATTTTTTCCACGTCATGCACCAGTAAAGATTAATAGATAGTATTATTCATAATCATAAGATTAAAATAATCTTTTGCTAATCCATCATGACAGTGACATGTCACGGTATAATGTGATGAGTCACTGTGTCACTGTGATTAAATAGAAGATTAAAGAGAAGAAGAATATTACTTTATATAACTTGCATATTTAATCAGCTGTGATTCGTGGTATGAAATTCCGCTTTTAATGGGAAAATATCGTCATATTAAATAAAATAAAATCCATTGTAAAAATATCATTCGTCTCTTTTTCGATACGTTTGAAAGTTATAAAAAAAGTATTGAAAATGAAAATAAAGTAATAAAATTAAAGGGAGGTTGAAGAAAAGATCAATCGAATTACTGATTCGTTCGTAAATATACGTAAATTATTTCAACTCATATTTATTTTCATAAAAATTAATGTCTTTCTGTCAGTGTGAATTACATACACAAACACACACACAGGGTAAGTTCTGAGATATCAAACAGTTCCGCATTTTCGGTAATATAAGAAAAAAATTATAATTTAACTCGTTAATTTTCTCCGTATCCATGATACCTGCAAATATCATGGATACGAAATAAAATAATGAATATGTAGGTTTTCTTGTACGATCGAAAAGATGAAACAGTTCCATAACTCAAAATGTACCCTACACACAGCAGTGTCTTTATGTATCAAATTTCCCAATCGTTCCACTCCCAATTTGTTGCGGCTTTTTTCCGAATGCGAACATGATAGCTTGGAGCGACTTCCGCTTAATCTCAATCGATTGGAGTCAGGCGCATGGTTTCGAACACGCGATGTGTTCGTTATTTAATGTACTGGTGACATGAATACGGTGAAAAGCAGCCATAAAGCATGTGAAAACCTCTCTAATGGAACACTGTAAATAAATTAAAAGGCAAATATGCTTTTCATAGTTTAATTGAAATTTAAACACTATTTCGCACTTCACTGGGTAGTATTAAATGATAACAATAATAATATATATGAAAATTATTTTCAACAATGGTTACTTAATTATTGTTTTTAAATGAAAAAATATTCTTATTGGTATTAATATTTCAAATCAAACATCAATATTGTAATTTGCAATAAATTATTTACTTAATTATATATCGACATATTGCTATAAAAATTAATTAGATATACTTACCTATAACTTATAAGATATAATCAAAATGAATGATTATCTACTAAACTGAGGTTAATTAATAAATTACTAATTGCATTTTATTTCAAGCTAGTGTACTTGCCCGTTAAAAATAACGGGTCTTCAATAGTAATTTATTACCCGTTATTACGTTATTTTTCATTGAATTCTATTAATTAAAATTTACTATTCTTCATAACCTGATATTGTTTTTATAGATAAAATACATTAAAAAAATTGAATAAAAGGGAAGAATTTAAATTTCATGTCAATATATTCCCGTGCGTATCATAGTTACATTCTTCATGTTTAATACTTGTCGAGTAAACGCGGACACTAAATAATTAAACATATAAATAATTAAACATGTAGCTAATTACGAAATAATAGTGTGCATTGACGTCAAGACAAAGCACACGTGCATAAAAATAGATAAGTATTTCTGTGTGTTTATAGTTAAACAAAGGAAATAAAGGTTAAGCTCGCACTGCAGACGACCTTAGAATTGAAAACAAAGAACAAAAAATCGTCCGTTCTACGGGCCAAACAGCTCCTACAACGACCTCTTTAAATTATATTGTTTAACAAATATTGTCTACCAAGTATCTAATTAAACATTGATTATATTCAGAGGTATTGAAATTTACAATCAACCCTTAATCTCATGTTATCAGATTATAAGTAATTATAATCTTTTCCTATATACATTTTCTTTGATTAGAAACATTCTATAGAAATTAAAAGAAGTGTAACTATTCTAAATTGAACAATATATTTTTTTCCGTAGTTCAAATTTATTTAATTTGTAATATATTTGTTTTAATTTACCCAACTTATTATTCTATACATTTATATAAGTGAGTTAAATAACTATTATAAAATTTTCATTAAATTTTTTAATTTAATAATAATCGGAGAACTCATTAGCGTTTCATTGAAATGCTGTTAAAGAAAACTTTCGAAGTTTAAATCCCTAACTGCACTAATTTTCGGAACTTACAGCGACCTCTTTTTCTGGTACATATACTGCCGTTGTACGAGCATTCCCTGTACATATTACAGGACATCAAATTAAAATTAAAAATAATCATGAAATATATAATAGAATAGCAAGGAGATATTTGAATAACTCTGATATTCGAAAACAGTTCAATTAAAGTTACGCAGTATACATAAGCAGCTTGTAAACACATATTTTAGTAAACAGTAATAATGGCTTCAGAAATAGAAGATATAGTCAATTTAATCGCTTCCATACATTACAGTCTCCGTTACATCAGTGCTAGAACACTAACAGCGAATAAATAATAACATTTAATACAAACTCAATTTACAAGTTTGGGTAGAGTTGAAAAATTTATTGAGTAAAATAGAAATATTTTATTATATGATAAAATACTAGTTTTCGATAAAAAAAATTTTTGTTCTAACTTAATTGATTGGATAAAAATATTACTTAGCAAATTAAACATAAAATGTAAAGAATTAGTCATATAATGTGATTTAAAATAATCTATATATTTTATTGTATATTTTAAATATTTGGTTATTTTTCACCATTCTCTCGATGATTTAACAGTTCATGTAATAATTCCTAAATATAAAGAATACGTGTTAAGACCAAATAAATTATTAAACTGTTCAATGATTACATTGGCAAATGTGCAGAAGGTTATATTTTACCCGGCATCTATACATATATTTATTTATCATCTTGTTATTCGCATAACTGAAAAACTGTTAAACCAAATTGCATGGAATTTGATGAAACGATTGGTCAATGTGCAGTGACCTTCTGGTAGAATTTTAGGAGTGACCCGGTCAAAGGTCAAGGTCGTGGTCATTTATATCTCAAAAAGTATTGAATCATATTGCATGAAACTTGGTGGGACAATTGGTAAATATACAGGAACCATTTTGTTAGATTTTAGGAACGATCAGGTCAAAGGTCAAGGTCATGGTCATTTATAACTCAAAAAGTTACACTATCACACACTACATACACACCCCATTAAGTAAGTTCTACAGAGTTTGTTCAATCCATCCCATCCAAGTAATGGCCGTCTAGCTCCAAATGGTGAAGTTATAAGAGACGATCTATCGCTTCCACTCAAAGATTTCGAGGTATGAAGATCTGCACGACTCAAACTTTTAACTACCTCTGAACTTTCCCCATCAGTTCTTAAGGATTTATTCGAGTGCTTGCTTTACCTTCGAAAATATGGTGGCAAATATAGGAGAGTTTAAAATACTTACACCTTATACAAAGGATAAATATTTATCTTAGATGATTGTAGGACGTAGGTACATGTAAAGCTCTTACAGCGGACGATCTTTGAACGTACATTCCCTACAAAGGACCAAATTTATTCGTTCTACTGGACTGAAGATCGCTTCAAAACAGTCTCTAGGCTTAGAATTATTTTCATTTTATACGTATGTAAGTTATAAATTGCCTAAGAGCTTAAAGCAAACGAGAGCAGCAAGATTTGTTTGGCACGATTTTTCACTCACAGGATTTCCTAGAGCATCTAATTTCCATGTCCATGTTGGAGTAAAGATTCACAGATGTTGTTACTGGACAGCAGAGAAGACACTTTAATTACCTCGAATAACCGGTATTTTTGACACAGTTTTTATTGGCACAAATGTTAATGGTGATTATTTTATGTATTTACTCCATTTTGACTTTTGATTTTACTAGATTGATATTTTTTCATTATGCAATGTGAAGTCCCAGTTCATTGATCCAAAAAGTTCAGCAATGGCTGAATGGTAAATTTCAAAACAGGTACATTGATTCAGATGGCGATATGAGCATATTGAGTGGCGACATGATCTTAAGGGGCCCGTGCATGGTTTTTGAAAACTTTTTTATTAAATGAAGCTACGGTTCTCAAACAGCCAAATATAAAATTGAATTCCCTATCGTTTATGTTCATGGCATTTTTTCGATTAGACCCATAGTAAATGAGTTATTTGAATTTCGAACGAATTTCTAACCGTTTTCCAAAATCCTAAGACTTCTACAATTTTGTACCTACGACTTTGCGTTTTTTTTTTTGCTTTCGAAGGGCAACTCTAATCTCTACAAAATTCTGGGAGCGGTATTTCGACTTACGAATTGGTTTTCGAAATAAAAATATTTTCGTGAAAAAAAATTAAAATTCAATATTTCGTATAATAGTCCGAAAATAAAATTTATGCTACAAGCATAGAATTTCTCGGAGAATCGAATGAAAAAACTCCAAAGTCTCAGCTTCAAAATTGTAAAGGCCTTAGATTTTGAATACCAAAATTTGTAACTTTTTAGAAGTGCCCTCTCGTATAAGATGTAGGGAATAACTGGAAGCGGAGTGAAGCCAATTGATTTTTTGTGCGGTCTTATTAGCAAGGAATATACCAGATATGGCATGATAATTAATTATTATGAATTATTAATGACTGATAGATAATTTTTAGGGAGTGTGTAGAACGCGTAGCGCCTCCCTAACCCTCGCCTCGCCCCCTCGCCCTCATCCTTATAATCCCAGTGGGTTTTAGTGACGCTAGAACTCTGATATTTCGTACAAACAACTAGAAGGGTATTAGGTAGTTATTTACAAAAAGAAAAAAAAATATGAGATTTTTTCATGTACGGTCACCTTATACCTTTTTATTTATTCCTGTGTTTTCTATGGGGATACATCAAGTGTAAAGTGTATCATACTCAACCCAGGGATATCCAGTGAGTTTCAGAAAAAAAGTCCGTCAAGCATTTGCAAAAATAACCCTAAAAATCAAGTGCAACATAAACATTAATATAACATTCTAAAGTTTTTAGATTGTTTTAAAACCAACCGAATTCAAATCGAACCAATATTATGGAAATTGTTCAAGTTTTAAATGTGGAACACCACAATTTCACATCTTGCATAATTTTTTTCTCTGATAATACGTTATTTTGATATATAATTGAAATTTTAAGATATATAAATCCCCTTCTATCCATTTCAGAATTAATTTCTAGATAATGCATAGTTTCAAATAGTAATATATATCACAATTCACTTCAAAATGTGTCTAAATGTATCAAAGTAAGTATGAAATAGTCTGGTAGAGCGCCATCTTGTGAGCCCTGAGACCAGAGCTTAAAATGGGCGGCAATCTGAGCAAGTGCTCATTCTGTGCAGAGTCTTCTGACGCCAAAGAAACAGCAAGAGGCTCCGCCAAGTCTGACCGGAGATTCCCGTTCACCCCGAGCAAAGTGCGACAAGAAGTTACGGCTGAGACCGGTAAGTTGAAGGGGCGGGGGGGGGGCATTTCGGTATTATATTTACCGAACAGTTACTTTGTTACCGAACAATTACTTTCTTACCGAACAGTTACTCTGTTACCGAGCAGTAACTCTGCTACCGAGCAGTTACTCTGTCACTGAGCAGATACTACCAAACAGTTACTCTGTTACCGAACATTTACTTCGTTACTGAACAGTTACTCTGTTACCGAGCAGTTACTACTGAACAGTTACTTTGTTACCGAGCAGTTACTACTGAACAGTTACTTTGTTACCGAGCAGTTACTACTGAACAGTTACTTTTTCCCCGAGCAGATACTACCGAACTGTTACTATGTTACTGGACAGTTACTACTGAACAGTTACTTTGTTACCGAGCAGTTACTACTGAACAGTTACTTTTTCCCCGAGCAGATACTACCGAACTGTAACTATGTTACTGAACAGTTACTACTGAACAGTTACTTTGTTACCGAGCAGTTACTTTGTCACCGAGCAGATACTACCGAACAGTTACTCTGTTGCCGAGCAGTTACTACTGATCAGTTACTTTGTTACATAATTGTTATTCTACTGAAGACATCACAAAAAGTTTCGAGACCGCTGTTATATTTAAATGATGTATATTGAACGGATATTTTTAAAGATCCTTAATAATGGTTTTTAAATAGCTTTGGTATCGATACCTTTATTTTACAATAGATTGCAAAACCTTCAGTTGAAATAACAGATAATGTAGAGAAAACAAACACAATAAACCGAATATTTTATTTCACGTGGTACTACTTTTAGATGATTTAAAGTGTTTTCATGTTTCAGCTAAACAGACAGAAAACAAATGTTCTTTATATGCCTAAATTATTTAATTAATTATAAGAAATCTAAAATAATACAAGATGTAATATGCCTGGTAATTTGTCATGTCATATGACAGATAATGTGTCAGGTGGTCTGACATATCGCGTGTTAGGGTTTAGGATGACAGAGAAGGTAATTCCATTCAAATGTACTAATGTCACAGTACCTTTTGTCTGTCATAGAAAGATGGTATGAACATCTAAATATAGATATGTTATATATTTATTATAATTAAGTTAACATTTTAAAAAGTGATTGGAAAAATTCATACTCAACGGGATATCCATTTATCAAGAATTTTAAACTCATCGTTTAAAGGTTTCTTTTGTACTGATGATGAATAGAAATCTTTCTACTCGAAAGCTTGAAACCAAAAAAATCTTCAACGTTGAGCCTAAATAACCCTTTTGATAAATTTCAAAACTATGTAAATTACTTTCAAACATTCCTTAAATGAATGTTATATATTAAATTATATAGATTTCAAATATCAAAATTAAATATCTTTATTGGGTTTTCGAATTCTGGACCAGCAGAATCGTACCGAATTTTTCAACTTGTTTCCGTTTTTTGATACTTTTTCTTCTAAAGCTGAATGTTCACGGATTACTCATCACACATTTATCTTTCATTAAACAGTCAAAGAAAAAGTTCTTTATAAAGCACCATAAAAACTTAGTAAACATCAACGCTGTAAGAAGTTTCAGCTTAATAGCTGTTCTGGATTTAAAAAAAAGACGCAAGTTCCAGTACTGATGAGCTACTTAGAGTCATATCTTAACTACAAGAAAACTACTAAAAGAAAAGTCCTGACTTTGGAAGAAGGTCTATCAGTACCATATAACTTATACTTTAAAATCTATCCTTATATTTAACATTTTTTTGTAGAAGCATCATCTATACTCTAAAGCCTTCTACATAAAATATCAAAGTTTGTCTAGAGTAAGAGAATATCCCACACAAGAAGAATATGTTCCTGGAATATTCTCTTGATCTCCCAGGAGTATATCCTACTTTCCTGGGATCTGTTAATAATAATTCTAGAAGTATTTTGTAAATTCATTACTGTTTGTTTCCACTATTACCTGTTCAATATCAGTTTGGTTATAAACATCTGTTGAAATCATTGGGGCAGAGCTTCCTCTAATCGAATTGTGTATTCAGCTCTCGGATACTAAGTGTCTTTTCGTCTTTAATTCGGCCCACATAGCGAGACTGTTGCTATTGGAAGTGGTGGAAATACCTCTGAATGGAAAAATACCCGGTGAAAGAGGTGTAGATATACCTCTGAATGTAAGAATACCCTGTTTTAGAGGTGTAGATATACCTCTGAATGGAAGAATACCCTGTTTTACAGGTGTAGAAATACCTCTGAATGAAAGAATACCTGGTATAAGAGGTGTAGAAATACCTCTGAATGAAACAATACCCGGTGTAAGAGGTGTAGAAATACCTCTGAATGTAAGAATACCCTGTATAAGAGGTGTAGAAAAACCTCTGAATGTAAGAATACCCTGTATAAGAGGTGTAGAAAAACCTCTGAATGAAAGAATACCCGGTGTAAGAGGTGTAGAAATACCTACGAATGGAAGAATACCCGGTGTAAGAGGTGTAGAAATACCTCTAAATGTAAGAATACCCGGTGTAGAAATACCTACGAATGGAAGAATACCCGGTGAAAGAGGTGTAGAAATACCTACGAATGGAAGAATACCGGGTGTTATAAGTGTAGAAATACCTCTGAATGAATGAATACCAGGGGAAAATGTATATAGACCAAAGATACAAATGATAGAGACCGAAGAATAAAAAATATTGATATCTAAAAAACCTAACAAAATTGTAAGTAATGTCCATATTATGTAGCTTCAAATGTAAAATTTTCCTTGATCTTTAACTGATGTAGCTAAAACTTATCTTGACCTTTAACTGATGTAGTTAAATCCTTTCAATGACCTTTAACTGATGTATCTATGTCTCACTGACCTTTAACTGATGTATCTATGTCTCACTGACCTTTAACTGATGTATCTATGTCTCACTGACCTTTAACTGATGTATCTATGTCTCCCTGACCTTTAACTGATGTATCTATGTCTCACTGACCTTTAACTGATGTATCTATGTCTCACTGACCTTTCCTTTAACTGATGTATCTATGTCTCACTGACCTTTAACTGATGTATCTATGTCTCACTGACCTTTAACTGATGTATCTATGTCTCACTGATCTTTAACTGATGTATCTATGTCTCACTGACCTTTAACTGATGTATCTATGTCTCACTGACCTTTCCTTTAACTGATGTAACTAAGTCCCATTGACCTTTAACTGATGTATCTAAGTCCCATTGACCTTTAACTGATGTATCTAAGTCCCATTGACCTTTAACTAATGTATCTAAGTCCCATTGACCTTTAACTGATGTAGCTAAGTCCTTTCAATGACCTTACTCCACCATATCAATTACTCGCTGGCTTGGGGCCAAAGCCTCCAAATCCATAGTTTTGAGGAGGTTGTTTCTCTTGCTGTATCAGAGAGACCCTCAGTCATTAGTTGGGGCTTTGGAAGCAGCGTTCTCATTGCTATATTATAACCTTTAATAACTGATTATTTAGTATGCCAAGTGACATGTTTGACCTGTATGTCATGTCGTTAACTATTATGAACTAATAGATTTACCTTTCAAATAAGGAATACTTACTTGAAAAATATAGATGTTATATGCTATTCAAATTTCTGGAGTAAAGTTCTCAAAACATAAAATATATATGTTTATAACCCCATTACTTCAAGTACTTTATAATCATATCAGAGTTTTCCATAAAATGAGCTAAATATGGTAACATTTTGAGAAGTTTCATAACAAAGTTGGAAACTTCTTACAATTTTGAAACTTTGCATCAATTTACATAATTCGGTGATTTCCAATAAAGAAGTTAGTTAGTTACTCTGAATTATTTCCATTAACCTTAGTACGATTTAGAATTTAGAGGCAAGAATAGAATAAACTAGAACAGAAAGTATGAATATGTTTAAGTATTGTATACTATCTGAATCTGTGGTATTATTATTATAAAGTAATTATTGAAAGGAGCAGTTGAATTAATTGAAAGAGTTAAAAAGCTGTTCAGTAACTTTTTACACCATTTTAATGTAACTTAATTATCAATATCACAGATTTATATTTTGAAAAACTCTATATTTTTTGTATAGAGTTGAATATCAATATTAATCATAAATCGAAAAAAATGTCTTACAATAATGTTTGATAAGTAAGCTCGAAGTAGCTTTTCTGAGTTCATGAAAAATTGAGTGTCGAATTTTGTCAAAATCTCAATAATTGAAAAAGAATAACTTTTTCACAGTACTCGGAAAGTGGGTGTTAACATATTTCATGGTAGGTCAATCAGACTCTAAAGGTCAGATTGACTATGAGTCATGACCTATGTTAAGAACCACTTTGCCAGTACTGTAAGTGTCCGAATGTGACGGCTTCATTTCCTTCAGTATTGCCTTCATTTAAAAATAACATCAAAAGTATCCTCATACTTTGTAACAATTTCCTCCATCTCTAAATAATTTCCGAGTCAATTACGACAGCCATGTCATGATAGTCTAATCCGTTATTTAATCCTTTAATTTCCTGCGTTTACCCTTTTCGTGCAGCTTTTAGTCAGCTCACCTTGCAATTTCCCATCTCAATATCGCTTTATTTACCTACCAATTACCTGCTCTAAGCTAGAGTAAATGGAGCGACTACATCAGCCTCTAACCTTTCACTGTTAATTGCTACTTAAAATGAATGGAAATGGATCGAGTCTCGGGGGTGATGGACAGTCAGAAAATTCTAATCGTTAATCATCGGCTTTCGAGCAAAGATTATAATCAGTGATTAAGAGATCATCTACGATTCTACAGGGTGTCCCAGAATACCTTCAACCTATGTTAGGGCTTATAACTCTGCCAATATTGATATATTGTTTATTAATTTTCAGATTGGTAATGTTAGCTACAAGCTCACTTCTGTGAGCCAGGGGTTTCAGGGCAAAGAAAACACGATATCTTGAAACGCACTGTATTCCTGACTGTAGTGTACAGAATTGCAGATCATGTGGTGCTGCAAATAAAATATAAAAAGTAAATTCTCCTATAAATATTTAGACAATAGTTAAAATGATTGCATTTAGCATATATTTCCCTAAATAAAAAGGTTGTTATTTTAGTTGATTTAGATTTCAAATGAATACATGGAATGGCATAAACAGGAGCGAATAGCACCCCAAAATTTGTGACTGCAAATCAAGCACAGATAACAATATGCATCCTCCACAATATTTGCATTAGAAGATTTAGGCTACCGAATATATGTTGTTCACCCTAACCTATTGTTTACTTACCAAGTATTATCGTTTCCCCACACTAATGCTCAACACAACCACGAGAACTTGTACTAATATTCAACAGTAATAATTAAATAATCAGTGCGTACTCTAATGTATCTGGAACACGAAAGATAAGTTCACTAAAATGAAACAGACTCAAACAGGCACAGACTCAAACAGCCACAGACTCAAACAGACACAGACTCAAACAGGCACAGACTCAAACAGACACAGACTCATCAACTCGTACAGCCAGCACTCCTCATCTCCCAACAATGAAAACCCCAACCCTACCGCACGATGTACACAATACTACACGTGACAACTGAAATACACAACCATATGACAAGTGACAGAGAGTACACTTTTATGTCACCGAAAAACACTGACAAAGGTGAGCGGACAGCGCCCTCTACATTTCAGTAATAACAAAAATTACGTAATGAGATGCATACATTAAATGCTTGACATGCATTTAACAGGTAAAGAGGGAGTCGTGACAACGATTTATTAACAATCAGACAAATTTAAAATGTCTAAAACAGAAGAGTAAAAAGTATTTTGCACAACTACTTATTTGGAGATAAAATCAGTCAAAACGGCGCAAGTCAAATATTGCAGGAAGTTTCACTCCAACAATATATATCCCCAGAAAGTTAGAAACCCAAAATTATGGTTAGGTTCAAAAATTTATAGCCGCAGGATTAAGGAAAAATCAACAGAATGGAAAACCACCAAATCTGGCAGGAACCTGACTGTATGATCTCCTGACAGTGTGAGTTCGGTGAGAGATTCTGTTGGAAGGAGTCCGAAAAAGACCATCCGAAGACGAAGCTAATAGCTGGCTATTTCATGTTCCTCAGTGCTGAGAATCTCGTTTAAAGATCTTCATCTTTACCCATTCAGGATAAAGTTCATACATAAACTCACCCCAGCTGACATGGTGAAATGTGTTGTGATGTGCCGGTGGTTCGAGGACTAGATCGAAGAGAACCCTGACTCTAACAGAATCTCTCACTACATTCACACAGTCAGCTGATCTTACAATCAGATTCCTGTCAGATTTGGGTGGGTCTGCCTTCTTGTTAATGTTGTTGACTGATACTGTGGCTTTAAATTTGTGTACGCAACGATAAATTAGACTGTTCTGGGAATAATTATTGAAGTGGAACATCTTGTGATACTTGGCTTACACCGTTTTGACTGGTTTCATCTCCAAATAAGTAGTGGTGCAAAATACTTTTTGCTCGTTTGTCCAAGGCATTTTAAAGATGTCTGAGTGTTAATTATTCGATGTTATGGTTTCCTCTTTGCAAATATGAAGAAATTAGAAACGAAACATCAATATTGAAGAAATTTTAGCACTAACATGGGTTGCAAGTAATTTGGGACACACTGTACTCCGAGGAATAAGCGATTCGACGAAAATTCAATCGAAATCTTTCGAAAATTAAAATCCACTATAGTTTATTATCTTTTGTAAGATTTTCCCTATAAAATTCAAACGATAGTTCATTAAACAAATTATTTAAATAATAGAAATGACTTTTCCGCACTTTCACGCACTTTATTTAGATACTGGATCAATATACAGTTGAAATTCGAATTTAATACTCAATAGTTCATTTTTAACATGATCAAAAAATAATCATTGCAAATAAAGTGCACTATGAAAGATAACTTATTATTTATGGCTTATTTTAAAACATGAAAAGCAGATCAAAAAACTAAGTTACATTTGAAAATTCATTTTTCGTTTAATAGAAAGCTGTTCAATTTTTTATACTGAAAACATAAAACTTACTGCAAGGGAACGGACTGCAACGTGCTACTTATTTCATTTAAAAGAAGAGTCACTATCAAACAAATTCAAATTCCTTGAACATCATAAAACTAGAACGGGCACTCGTAGAGCGCTTACCTTCACCGCCGCTTATAAATGACTTTGACCATCCAATATTCCTTGAGTTATAAATGGCCTTGACCTTTGTCCCAATCGCTCCCAAAATCTTACAAAATTGTTTTCAGATAAGAACAAATCGCCCCATCAAATTTCAGGCAATTTGGGTTGAATATTTTTTTTAGCTATAAATGACCTTGACCTTTGACCCAATCACTCCCAACATCTAACAAACTGGTTCCTGAATAATTACCAATTGCACCACCAAATTTCAGGCAATTTGGTTTAATTTTATGCGAATATCAAACTTAGAAATAAATCAGACCAAAACATAACCTTCCACAATTTTGCGAAGGGTAATAATGATTTAGAAATTAGACACACAGCTTCTAAATGAGAAATGAAGAAGATTAGAGGAAAGAAAATAAGATCAAACAATCCAGACAATTTCTTCTCCCTTTTATCCGATAAGAGGAGATTGCGTCTACTGATATTACAAACCAAATTAACTCGCAAGTTAACTTGATTTGCGATCCTTTTAAGGAATAAATTGAACAAATGATAGCGTTAGTCAATTGTTTTCGAGCATTAGGAAGAGTTGTGATGATGAGAATTGTGGGTAGTGAATTGGTGTTAAATCACGTTATTTATTTGTAATTATATATTGAATATATGATATAGGATGAGTTACGAATTATCGGTCGGTTCCACATCTTCGATCATATAAGAAAATATGATATAATAATAATTATCTTATTTCAATTATTATATAGTTTTTTCTTATATGAACGAAAATGTGGAACCGACCGATAATTCGTAACTTACCCTATTATATATAACTGTATCAATAAATGTAAGAAGAAGATTAAACTGTTTTACATGATTAACAACAGTCACCTTCATGTTACAACAATTATTTCTCTTCCTAATAACAGTTCTGTTTAACAGTATCAGTTTATCTACAACTCGATACTCAAGTCGAAGCAACAAGTTGGTGTCAGGTATTCCTGAACACTCTATGTTATTCTTACCAAGCTATGCTATTTCTACCAAGCTATGGTATAACATACATAAGAGGGAACAATTACTAAGTGCCAAGAAGCAGTTGATTTTTTTTTTCAATGTGTTAACCTATAATTAATATTATGGCAAAGAGGTATGTACCATCGGCTATATTATTTTATAATGTCTTGTGTGAATATTTTAAACCCTGTATTACCAAATTGAATTTCTAATTGAAATGATTGATTTATACGAATGATTATAAAATATTACAATGGTTACCAAAATAGCTTTCATTTCTTTGTGAATTATTTAATGATAAAACAAATTTAATTCGTCTCTACTAGAAAAATAAATAATATCCCACTCAGGATGAACTCTTACGATGAATAACATTCAAACAATATCTATTCACAGTCAGTATATACAAATAATTCAATTGTATAAATGATAAGTGATACATCAACTTATTTAGCCGCAGGTCCATTGAATGAATCATCTTTAGTCACGAGACCTTTTATTCAAATTAAATATGTCAACAATGTGTAGGCTGACAAAAAAAGTTGAAGGAAAATATTCTAGGTTTTATAAGCAAAAAAAAAAAATGTGTGTTTATTGTTGATGTTAAAAATAGTGTATTTTGTAAATAAAATTTTAGAATTGCTAGCTTATGTATAATAGTATATGTACATTAATTCTTATTAAGTTTTTTCAATTGAAACTCATTCAATTTGGAGTATTCTAAGTTTAATGAAAATACACCAAACAGTATTTCTCTCGATTCAATAAAAAATACATCTTCGACCTCCTCATCATTAGAAACAAATCAACAATGGCCAAGGACTATTTATTATCGATAAAAGAAACCATTTCCTTGTCAGTCTTAATCTGTTCTCATTGATTATTGATAAGTCCTATAAATAGGCTCCAAGTATATTCTTATAGGTAGACCACAATCAATGAAAAACATTTGTTGTTTCACTGGTTATCGACTAATTTTAGCCAGTAACTAGGCTAATTCCTTCTTGTCTAATTATCTACTTTATGTTTACGACATAATAGTAGGCCAAATACGATTATTACGTAGGTATACTAGACCTAGAATTTCTCTTAACTTTAATCAAAAACTGAATCCTAACCTGAAAGTCAGTTGTACCTAGCTATAAAAGAACACGCCATTCTCTATTTGTCTTGAGAAGGTGATGCCGAGACCAATAACTCCCTGGCAAGTCCGAATTAACTCTCTTTAGTCTGCTGGATGTGGCAAAATAAACTCCAACCCGTGGAATGAGTTATTAGTAACTGACATGCAAGGTCTGGATCCTTTGATCGACAAAAGTACCGATAAATCTAACTCCTAACTACTATCACACGACCATGAAACACTTGACGAACACTTACGACCAGATACTATTAACGATTTGATATGGAAAGCTTGAATTTGTCACTTTGAATTATTGTTTTTTAGATGGAAGATCCATTAAAGGATCAGTTTTCCTATCTGAGACTCCCAAGCTAAGGTATAACAAGAAGGAGGACACCAAGAGTGCCTAGATTTCGGTTTGGTATTTAGGTAGCTGATAGTTTGGGTAGCCTAGCCCCATCCGTTTGATCACTTTATTCGTGAGTAGGTCACCCTAGCGTTAGGTGATTGCTGGTGAACGCTCTTCTAGGTCCTCTAAATCCAGAAAAAAACTATTCCATATTGTGGTTAATGATTTAAACTCATAATGTTTACGTAGTTTTGATAACTGATTCTTCCTCCTTTACCAAAATTAGGTTGGATTAAATCCAAACTAATTACCTCGAACTGATTGAAATTTGAAGTACGAACATTGAGAAATTGAACATTTGGGTCCGGAACGTGATATCTAGAATAAGAATTTCTTTGCTTGTAATTAATGTTTGTTTGCCATTGAAGAACAAAGAGTGACAATCTTTATTATTGTGATGTGTATCGGACGAGTTTGCTAAGAATTATGCGTTGGTTGCAATAATTAATTATTGTGTGTCTAATTTAGATCGAAGATTATTGATTGAATTTTTTTTAGCATGCATACTTTCTGTACTCAGTAATAGAAAATAAAGAACTTAAAAGAGATCTCTTTCTTTTGCAATATTAAATATGTTGATAATTAAATATTGTAAATGTTGATATTAATTCATTTGACCAAACATTTGATTTATATAACACTTATCTGCGCGTTCTTTATTTACTAAAACAATTGATGGTTATTTTACAAGAAGCTTATTCTTTTAGATTATTAAAGATGAAACGATTGAGTACAAATTTTATTTCTATTAAAATTCACCTTCAATATTGATGCGATATTAATTAAAATTTTCCAGGACTAATACTTTCAAATTTTAAACTGAAAAACATACGAAGCCCCTTTCAGTTAATGAATAATTTAACTGAACATATTTCCAACCTCTTTTCAATGAATACATCAAATGTTGAGTGGCAATAAGTGTCACCGTATATAAACTATATATCCTCCATTGCAAAGTCATTGCGCCCCTCACGCTGTCTATCGTATCTACTTTATGCGCCATAAATTGGGAGGCTATCTAGCTAGGCAGTCTGGAGACATCATATTATTATGTGGCCCCAGAGAATGGCGTCATATGATTCGAATGGCAAGTACTTGTGGCAAAGGAACACAAAGGGATTCGAACACAATGGGTGTAGGGATTTGAACACAATGGGTATAGGGATTCGAACACAATGGGTATAGGGATTCGAACACAATAGGTATAGGGATTCGAACACAATGGGTATAGGGATTCAAACACAATGGGCATAGGGATTCGAACACAAAGGGTATAGGGATTCGAACACAATGGGCATAGGGATTCGAACACAATGGGTATAGGGATTCGAACACAATAGGTATAGGGATTCGAACACAATAGGTGTAGGGATTCGAACTCAATGGGTACAAAGATTCGAACACAATGGGTAGTGGGATTCGAAAAAATTTGGTAGAGGGATTTGAATACAATGGGTAGAGGGATTCGAACACAATGGGTGTACAGATTCGAACACAATGGGTATAGGGATTCGAACACAATGGGTGTACGGATTCGAACACAATGGGTATAGGGATTCAAACACAATGATTATAGCTTATAGGGATTAAAATACAATAGATATAGGGATTCGAACACAATGGGTATAGGGATTCGAACACAATGGGTGTAGGGATTCGAACACAATGTGTATAGGGATTCAAACACGATGGTTATAGCTTATAGGGATTAAAATACAATAGATATAGGGATTCGAACACAATGGGTATAGGGATTCGAACACAATGGGTATAGGGATTCAAACACAATGGGTATAGGGATTTGAACACAATGGGTGTAGGGATTCGAACACAATGGGTGCAGGGATTCGCACACAATGGGTGCAGGGATTCGCACACAATGGGTGTAGGGATTCGAACACAATGGGTGTAGGGATTCGAACACAATGGGTGCAGGAATTCGAACACAATGGGTGCAGGGATTCGAACACAATGGGTGTAGGGATTCGAACACAATGGGTGCAGGAATTCGAACACAATGGGTGCAGGGATTCGAACACAATGAGTGTAGAGATTCGAACACAATGGGTGCAGGGATGAACAAATTTAACTAAATGGTGAAGAAAAAAAAATGGTAATAAAAATAGCAATGAAACCATGTATGGTTATTATTGTTTTTGAGTTTTCATTCTAGGTCTATGACAGACCGCAAGTTTCATAGTTTACAATACAATACTAATATAATTATTATAGAAAAATTATAATTATTTTTTAGTTACATCATCTAAATTCTAAAATGTTCAGTCTATATAATATGACATTGTTTTTAAATGATAGGCAAGAATTTAAAAATTAACGAATAACAAATATCATTTCGAAAACCCAATCGTATTTCTAGGAAAAGGTTCTACAAAATCTAAATTGCTAAAGTTGTTAATTCCGAACACCAGGTGGCGTTAATAACGAATAGTTTGACTTAAATTAAGCTGCTATGTCTTCATCTGAAGAAAATTCTCTAGACTTCGGTGACACGGTTATTAGTGAGTAATATTTAATGTATAATGGTTATTAGTGAGTAAAATTTGACGGTAATGGTTATTACTTATTAGTGAGTGTAATAAACCTGCTGAGTTAAGAAGCACTCGAGAAATTGGGACCAGAATTATGAAATGCAATTGAGTTATGAAGTATTTTCTATGTTTAAATTATAGAAAATGATTTGTATGAAGAATTTTGTCAGTTATCCCTCAATGACCATAGTTTTCTATGATTTTAATCATAGAAAATTTAGAGCACCAGAGATATGAAATGGCTTTGAGTTATGAAGAAACCAATACTTCATAACTCAGTGGTTCCACTGTAACTTTAACGCAGAGAGCGAGTAACTGTGAATCAGTTAGTGAACAACTCACTATTCGTGAATAACAACACAATTTATATAGTCACTAAATTCACCAATTCGTGTCTTTTATGAACTGTTTGTAAAGCTACACACACTATCTGTTCGTCTAATTTTATTTTTAAACTATCGTAATAACTTCTATTTTACTTAACGCATTTGTATGGAACACCGCTGAATTTATGGTAATACATATCCCTTTCATTTTCCCTATTGTATGATTGTACCTAGTACTGTCGCATGTTATAAATCTATATAATCATTGTTAAATATGGCATACCAACCGGTTTAAGTAAATACGTCTCTGATATCATCGAGAAAAACAAAACATTTATCGACAATTAGACAGAAAAACAGACCTCGCCTTGGAAGTTCAATAACAGATTGAGACTCAAAACAATCACTAAATGTTGCACCTCGGAATAGTTAATTTGCTGAATATTTAGATGTTTTGGACTTGAATCTTGAAATACAGTTATTGTACAGTTATTTTTACTTTTAGTGGTCATAGTACTTACCTTACTTATGTTACTGATAGTAGTTACTTTTTAACTTATAGTGCTGAAGAAATGTGGAAAAGTAATGGGCAATATTACAGATGTTTTTTTAAGCTGTATAGTTATTATTACATTATTGTCTGATGTTGGGTAGTTGAGGAAATAACTGAATTCGAAAAATTAATGAAAAAGTTGTCTCTAGATGGGTTTCAATTCGAATTTCTGTTTTTCTTGTTATAAAGTCATTGACAGAAGTAATGAATAATGATTTAATATCCTATGAGGCGGTGTATTTTTTCACGGTGTTCACTAGCTCTGATAGGTTGTTTGGAGGATATTTCCTTATCTCAACTAATCAGATGAACCAAACCAGTAGTCAAAAGGAGATAAATCGAGGTTTTTGCTGACCATGGCCTCTCTGTGAACTAGCTAATTATCTTTTCTCCTAACTTCGATGCCAGCCATTTCATACCTCTTACAACAGTATGAAGTGTAGCCACATCTTGATGAAACTAGTATCCTTTTCAGATGGAGACTTTCAAAATTGTTGGCCACATGATGATCTTCAACATTTCCAACTTAATATCCAGTAGGCCTGTTTTATTGAATATCCAATATTATTAAACACTGTAGAATATTTTGACCGTCGAGTGAACCAGTCCAGCACATGATTCTTCTACCTCCTTGCTGTTTACAAACCATTTCAATAATGGGATCAATGTTAGCCCTGTATCGCTCATTCTGCTTGTATTGAAGATACTCTCTACCCACAGTTTTTCATTAGACCACGAGACGTTATTGCAGAACCCGCCGTTTTGCTGTCAAATCAAATTGTAAGACTGTAGAAACATCTCTTGTTGGTTGGTAATATTTTTTGCACAGTTATAAGATCGTATTGATATTTTTAAAAGGTTAATGAATATTTGCTTTAGTATTTTATAAATATACAAACCTAATGATTGATAATATTAATGATTATACATTAATTTTGCATATTTTTTATTAAGATTAGGACTCCGCTACGAATTGTCCACGACGAATTGTCCCTGCGACGACTTGTTCGAGACGAATTGTCCATGACGAATTGTTCGCGACGAATTGTCCCCGCGACGAATTGTCCGCAATGAATTATCCATGACGAATTGTCCACTACAAATTGTACATGACGAATTGTTCGCGACGAATTGTCCCCGCGACGATTTGTTCGCAACGAATTGTCTGCGACGAATTGTTCACGACGAATTGTCCCCGCGACGAATTGTTTGCGACAAATTGTCCAAGACGAATTGTTCGCTACGAATTGTACCCGCGACGTATTGTCCTATCACCGCTGATAGTACCTACCTTAATTACTTATGGTGGCAATATTACTTACCTTTCTCTGGGTAACTTTTTTTTTAAGGTTCAATTGATTCTAAATTGTGATAGTTTAATAAATTGCATTTAAAAGACTATGAAAAATATAACTCTAAATGTACAGAGTCTGGATTTCACTTAAATAAATTTCATTTGCGCATTTAATAAAATACGAAATCGAAATAAATTACGGACGAACGTGAGGGAAATTTTTATTTGATTGTTATATTTTAATAGCTACAAATCCTTTTATTATTGAACATCGAAAAAATTTAATAACGATGAACTGTATTATTTTCAAGTGTAAAAAATGAATTTTATATCGAAATAACTATTTAAATGGTAATTACCATTTGTTGTGGTTAAAATATCACTTATTCGATAACTATAAACAATGCTGCAGACTAAAAATAGGATAATATTCACTAGAGCTCCTCTATAATGAAATCTTCTATAGTGAATGTATAGAGTCCTGAGCAAGGAAGTAGCCTCTATAGTGAAAAATTTTTCTTTAGTCTGCCATAAAATGGTTATTAGTTTTCTATAGAGGCTACTTCCATACTTAGGACACTACATTCACTATTAATTATTTTACTATAGAGGAGTTCTACTGCATTGAATAATTTCCATCTCTTCTAAAATTACATGTGATATTTATTATATAATTGCACATATTTCTCTTTTATATGTTCAATTAAGTTATTAATCACAAAATAATGGATTTAAAAATGATTTATACATGAATTAAACACGTATGTACATCGTCAATAGGAAATTAATACTGTACATGTCTATAATTGCAATAAAACATATTAAGTAATATCTGAAGTAATATTTGAATTTAAAATAATAAATAATATTTAAATAATATTTAAACTTAATATCTAAATTAATATTTGTAGTATTTGAAATAATAATAAAGTAACATATAATCTAATATTTAAACTCTAGTATTTAAACAAATAAGTAAACTAATATTCAAACTAATATTTATTTAATTGAAGTGACTGTCATCAAATTTCATAATTTTAGCAATTCCATTGTTTATTATGTATCTGTGATTATTTTGTTGATTTATGGTGATTACATTTGTAATTTTCACTGAACTAGAATAATAGAAACACGCATTGATTAGCTGTCCCCAAGTTTCAAATTAACTTGACCTGGCATATGTAGATATCACGATAAAAAATAAGGTACAGTATAAGTACAGTTACTTTAATTTATTTTATTATCAATCGTGCGGACTACTGTATTAATATATTTTTATATCAAATGTTAAAAAATAAGGTCCAACAAGTACAGTTACATAAAATATATTTTATTATTAATTGTGCGGGCTACTGGATTAATATCTTTTTCTGTTAAACGTTAAAAAATAGGGAAAAACGTATACAGATATTTTAATATTTTATTATCAGTCGTACGGGCTACTGTACTAATATATTTTTTCTAATACTGACACTTTTTTCAGCCAAGTCTACCGACAGAGACCTGTTTCTAAGTAGGTATTTTCTTTGACATCTCTCCGCCTTTGCACGTAATTCGTGTGTGCAAATCATTTTGAAAATCGTTCGGCACGACACAGTAAATTTTGGAAAATAATCTTATACTGTTTCAGAGTGTTTTTATTGGGTGTATTTAGGACTACTGAACAATACGTAGGGCTACAACTATTGTTAGTAGGGTATGTTACGAATTATCAGTCAGTTTCATATTTGCGATCATATAAGAAAAAACGATATATTAATGATTATTATTTTACATTATTGTAAATTGGTATCATGGATAACAATAAAAAATACAACAATTCTTTTATCGTTTTTTCTTATATGACCGAAGATGTGAAACCGACCGATAATTCGTAACTTATCATATGTACACTTGCACTAGGCATAATGAAATTCTTAATTGATGCATTAATATATTATCAATTGATTGCACTGATGAATCTATCACTGTGAATGCAACAATGCACTTCATGCACGCAATGCACTTAATGATGGGTGCAGTCACGACATTGCACTTTATAATTGTAAATAAAGACGAGAACATTTAAAGCATTTTAAGTGTTTCGAATTCACAATTTAAAATAATGTCGCTGATGGAACACAGTGTAAAGACAGAAAACTGTAACGTATTATTTTTTTAGCATAAACTTTTCGTTTAAACTCTATTTAATGAATTTTATTATAGTTTATAGTTATTAATGTTAAACTCTGTAGTGAATTAACATTTACAAAACATATTCGAAAAGTGGAGCATTTGTTAATTATATTTCCTATAGCACAAATGAAATATTTAGATAGAATGCACCGAGGAAAAAATGTTTCCACGACTGTACGATAGCTGCGACAGTTTACAGAATAGAGTCACTGTCAGACGTACGATAGCTAGAGCAGCTTACAGAATAGAGTCACTGTCAGACGTACGATAGCTGCGACAGTTTACAGAATAGAGTCACTGTCAGACGTACGATAGCTGCGCCAGTTTACAGAATATAGTCACTGTCAGACGTACGATAGCTGCGCCAGTTTACAGAATATAGTCACTGTCAGACGTACGATAGCTGTGACAGTTTACAGAATAGAGTCACAGTCAGACGTACGATAGCTAGAGCAGCTTACAGAATAGAGTCACTGTCAGACGTACGATAGCTGCAGCAATTTACAGAATATGGTCCTTGTCAGACGTACGATAGCTGTGACAGTTTACAGAATAGAGTCACTGTCAGACGTACGATAGTTGCAGCAGTTTACAGAATAGAGTCACTGTCAGACGTATGATAGCTGCGACAGTTTACAGAATAGAGTCACTGTCAGACGTACGATAGCTGCGACAGTTTACAGAATAGAGTCACTGTCAGACGTACGATAGCTGCGACAGTTACAGAATAGAGTCACTGTCAGACGTACGATAGCTGCGACAGCTTACAGAATAGAGTCACTGTCAGACGTACGATAGATGAACATTAGGTTGTATAGACGGAGACAGTGAAATTGGAATGATTTTCCTCTCGTAAAAATAACATAGTAATGCGTACAATAAATTTAATGCATTTTTGAGGCACTGCATTTTGAAATGAAGGAAAAATAATTAAAAAGGAAGAGAATATTCTAACATTAGCATGAGAAATTGTGAAGGTTGATTTAATGACATAAGCACTTGCTTTCATTACTAAAAGAAACACTTCTTGCATCTTTCAACAAATAAATAATAGATGTACATTATACCACTTCATTCGAATATTTAATCTGTTTGTTGCTTGTATTTGATTTAGAAAGAATTTGTGATGCATAAAAATATTATAATGTTATTATAACAAATATATAGGAACATTGTAACAATTGGACACTCATAGTAATCAGGAAGTGGGTGTTAATATAGGTCACGAACCCATCTAATTACTGATTGACTTATCATGACCTAAGTTAGCAACCTCTCTTCGATACTGTGAGTGTCAAAGTACTGAGATATCCACCAGTCTATTTTTAGTTTAGTGATTATCTTGAGAAGATACTCCCTACCTTCTGAAGGTGCAGACCCTAACCTTCTCTGGTGTTTCAGCTCTGAAGGCAGCCTTGCTGATACAGAGGTGGTACAGGCGGTACTGCGCTAGACTGGAGGTGCGCAGAAGATACACCTGGTCCATTTTCCAGAGCATCGAGTACCAGGGTGAGCAGGACCAGATAAAGGTGAGGGAAGAAGCTACCTGTCAGAAAAAGTGTATCCGTTAGATGAAAATGTCACACATAACAGTTTTCATTTTCTATTATTTTTAAATCTTACAAAATTTAGTCATCGTGTACAACTGTACATCATTGAAATGTTAAATTACTAAACCATCAAAAAGTTTTTACGAATACACTTTTTTTTACTGTTCCTGTTAGAAAAATGTAATAAATATTTTCAGAGGATTTAGGGACACAGAATAAAAATGACAGAGCTGAAAATGAATATCAAAATATTTCCATTCTAGATTTCAAGTATTAATAAATTCTAGAGTGTCCTCAAAAAAATGAATATTGTATGCGGAAAGCTGTTTTTATTAATAAGATGAAAGTACTAAAATAAAGCAAGAAAGCTACTTTTCATTTTCTTCAATCCATTTTAAGGAATTCACTTACGTCATTCGACAAAGCCAGATTCGAAAATATCTCAAAATCAATTAATATAGTTCTTTCAACAGTCAGTTTAGGATTTAAAGAGAAAATAAAACTGTAATTAATGGGTGTTATATTATTGGTAGTTGTTTGAAAATTGTTTGTATAAGGATATCACCCACAAAGGTTTTAGTTGCCTCAGTGTATTCCGTTAAAACGGAAAAATCAATTGGATGGAAAAAGTTTGGGGAATGGTGAATCTATCTCACCAAAGTTTTATTTTAGTCCCTTTTACTTTCAATTTCAGTCATAAAACTGTTGTCCATTTTGCAGAGTATATCTCTATTCTTCTTTCAAACATTCTTATTCATCAATCATTTTCTTTCTCCTCCAGCTTCACAATTTTTTCAATGCGCTCTTACGTCATGTGGAGACAGACGAAGCCTCAGGATTGGTGGCCTCGCTTACACCGCGACAAAGTCCTGCCCACGGTAAATAAACTATATTGAAAGAACATCTCAGATTTTGACTTTTTCTGAAATATTGTCGTCCAAAGCAATGCTAATGCCCCTAATTACATCCATATAGTACTTGGAACGTGGGTGTTAACATATATAGGTCTATCTGAAATTTCAAAAGGTGAATTTGGCTCTTGACATTTGTGAACACCTACTTTCAGTGTACTGTGAGTGTTAGATATCTGACATATAGATGAATCCTAAGCCTGATTGTATCGTGCAATTCAGAATGGTTGGTAAATTAGAAACAAGCAGGTATTCTCCTTTATATAACAATACACTAAATAGTTAATAAGTTGATGATCCTCTCCGCCAGGTGACGCTGTGTCTCGTATATCCATTCCATTTGAGGCTAGTATAGAGGACATAGCAGTTGAGTCCAGCTACAAAGGTCTGCGTCTCAACTTTCCGCTAAATGTCGACTCGATCCATGCGTTGGTTTCTACTTTCAAGAAGAAAAAGGTATGGAATTTTGGATCTGTTAAATGTCGTATAAGTCAATATACAATGAATGTAATGAATTTTATGCATAACACTTAAAACTTAAATTAAATTTTCCAATTCATAAACTTGCTCAAACATAATCTGATGAAGTATGTCCTAATTTGGAATTTTTCAGAATTATATATCTTAATCATCATGATTTTTGATCACTTAAATACTATATTCAGTGCATATTCTACTAAAAATATTACATCAACTCATTTGGTGGCTGATTTCAGATGCTTCATGTGCGCTACGTATGTCTGATATTGAGAGAAGGAATCAAAGAGCTGCAGAAAAGATCAACCATCACCAACGTATCCACGTCCATCAGCGGACAGGTGACAATCTGCGGTGATCTGCATGGTAAACTAGATGATCTTCTTACCATCCTCTACAAGGTAAGTTATCATCACTGTCATATATGAGGCAGTCATTTGAATGATTTCGATTTCGAAAAATCCTCCATTGATGAAAAACTTTCATAAGATTAAAGAAACATCTTAAAGATGTGACTTTTATCATTTCAATCCAGCTAAAAACTTTAATATTTATAGACAAACACGTACACAGCAAGCCATTACTGATATTTCAGCCATTCTTTTTCATCTCCTTTTAGAATGGTCTTCCGTCGGTCGAAAACCCATACGTGTTCAATGGAGACTTCGTTGACAGAGGCAAGAAGTCTTTAGAGGTTCTGTTGCTTCTTCTGTCACTGATGTTAGTCTGGCCAGGAGAGGTGTACCTAAACAGGGGCAACCACGAGGACCTGGTCATGAATGCAAGGTGACTATAAATATAACTGAGAAAAATTTGGGAAAATATGAATACTTATATATTTAAAGAAAGATGCTGGCAGATTAAACGTTTAGGACACAACTAAAAAAATAGCACTATTTTTGGGAAATTCGGTTAAACTAGGTTTAAATTAGTCTATATATTAGACATTAAAGGTCCTCTCCAGGCTCCGTGAAAAAAATGAGTTTATAACATAATATTATAGAACTAAGGTCTACGATCATTATTCCGCAAACCGCATACAATTCGGTTCAGTATATATTTTATTATTTGCTTTTAAAGTTTTTTAATACTCTGTGAGCAACAATCGAGCGAATCTCCAACCTGACACTGAGAAAGAAGATTGTACACTCTTTGTTTTGATTTCAAATTTAGATTTTTAAACAAACAATGCGTTTTAGGTTTTCTTTTAAGATATTAATTGTTTCTAAAAGTATATAAACGTTTCTATAATAAGTTTATCCAAATTTAAACCTTTAAACGAATAATAAATAGATTTATTAAACCAAATACCTAGTTGACAATCAAAACAAATGGTGTACATTCTTCTTCTTCAGACTGAAAATTAGAAAGTCGGAAGTAAAGTAGGTTTTGTAGAGTTTGGATTATAAAAATCTTTAAAAGCATATAAAATTAAAAATATGCCATCAAATTTTATGAGGTTTGCAGTAAAATGATAAGAAACATTAGCCTCGATGATTTAAACAATAAAAAAATTTGCTTGGAGGGGACCTTTAAGAATTTCTTTGCTGAAGGACATTGATTGTGTTATTCAGTTTAGCTAGTAGTTTCACTAGTTCTTACGATTATTTTATTAATAAGGCTCTTAATTATTGCACAAAATTTCAGTTTTCATATTAATTTTCGGTCTAAATTATAATCTTGTGACAATTTTTAATATAATAATGTTTAATATATATTTTTTCAGATATGGATTTTGTCGAGAAGTTAGCAAGAAATTTAAGGTTAGTTATGAAAAAAAATTGAAACTAATTTCTCGTTTCGAACATTATTTTTCTGATGAAGAAGCATTGGTACATACATTATTAATATTTAAGATATAGAATAATTATGGTATTTTGCTTCAGGGTTCACACGGTCCAAAGGTTCTGAGTTTGATCGAAGAGGTGTACCGATGGCTCCCTCTGGCTTCAATGATTGACAACACGGCATTTGTGGCACATGGCGGCATAAGTGACATGACTGATGTCAAGAAACTTTCTGCTATAGATAGGTCAAAGGTAAGAAAAGAAAAGAGTTTCTATACCTAAATAATTATTCTACCTTGAAATAACTTTTATTTTATTTTAATATTTAAACTTATTGGCGTACAATCAGAAATAAAAGTCAACATGATGATATTTTCATTACATAAAATCACAGCTAGTTTCTTTATATTTACGTACTACATATTTGACTTCTTCCAGCAGTACATATATATTAAAAATTACTGAAGTTTCTTTTTCAAACTGTTAAATCAGTCTCCATTCAATTTCTAAATTTCACTTAATATAAATTAGATTTTTTTGTGATTTAATAAGTCTTGTTACCGTTTCAGTATGTGAGTGTTCTGCGTGTTCCCACATTTGATGAGGACGTAGAAGGAGCAGAGGACATAGACATCCTCACTATCACTCACACTGATCTCACTGAGGGAGGAGCTGTCTCTAAGATGGCAGAGGCTGCCGAGGAATGGAAAACGGTAAGTAGGTTCTTATTAGATTGAAATATTCATGCTCAACGGTATATCCATATTATTAAGAGGTTTATTTAAACTCAACGTTGAAGATTTTTAAGATTTCAAGCTTTCGAATAGAAAGAATTTCTTCCATCATCAGGATAAGGAATGATAAAACATATACGGGTTCTTTCATATTAATACTGTCGTTACTCGAACTGAACACCTCTATTTGTGATTGATCAGCAAGAAATAAGGGATATCCGTATATCGTTGAACTAACTTCCTTTTACGATTTCTTGTAATAGAATTTGATATGAAAATTAAGTTATTTTTTCTTGAAATATTGTATCATCGATTTTTTTTAGTAAAATAAGAATCCTGTTTTATTTGCAGGTGTTGGATCTACTGTGGAGTGATCCACAGTCAACCAGAGGGTGCCATGCCAATACTTTCCGAGGAGGTGGAACCTACTTTGGACCAGACATTACGGAGAGGTTCCTAGAGAACAACTCTCTCCGATATCTGGTCAGGTCACACGAATGCAAGACTGATGGCTACGAAGTCATGCATGGAGGAAAGGTTTGTGCAGAATGATTATTTTCAACAGTCCTATTAAGGAACGAAAGGTTATTTCTTTGAATAGACTACAGTTTATGATTTCTAATTCTTTTCAGTGCATAACCATTTTCTCCGCCTCCAACTACTACGAAGAAGGTTCCAACAGAGGAGCTTTCATAAAGTTCCAAGGCGAGCCTCTGGAGCCACACTACGTGCAATATACAGCAGATACCAAGTAAATTAACATACAGTCGTTGTCAATTAACAGTATTTAGTTTCATACGTTGCAATGCGTAATATGAAAACTTATAAATGTAGCTATCTTATTAAGCGCTGATAGAAATATTTCTTAACAGCCATGGCTATTGGTACAAAAGTTATATGTAATGAAATTCATTACTTTGGGGAATCAGTATTTTGGCTCAAGATGTAAGTAAAACCGAAACTGTCTAGCTGATTTCAACACTTTTGATTTTGATTAAATCTAAAGTATGATTTTAACAGAGACAATTTACACTCTTTTTAGGAACAAGAACTTGTCTCTGCGTGAGCGGGTGGGCAGAATGGAACTATCTGCGATGTCAGAACTGAAATGTCAGATAATGGCATCGAGACCAGCATTGCTAAAAGGTTTCAAAGAGGCAGATCCTGATGACTCCGGTAGGTCACAAAACCATGATTAAGTAACGGGATTTACATATAGATGCATTTATATAAAGATACATGATTCATCGGGAATTGTATTGTTGAGTTGGGTGTCAGAGCCCACCTAATGAAGAATTCTTGTTCTATAAATATCTGCAACTATCAATCAAATTTCTGTTGGGTTTAATCTGGGTTTCTTGATGCTATAAATGGTAAGAAAGAAGATATTCGTTAACTGGGTTTATCTATGGTTACTATCTGGAATCTATAATCATTATATTCTTATTATTTAGGTTTCATCAGTGTGGGTGACTGGGTTAACATCATGGAGACTCATAGTGAGCTGAAGCTTCCATGGCGAGTCCTGAAGGACAAAATGGTGGCTGTTGACAAAAGCACCGGCAAAGTTGACTATCAGTCTACTTTTAGGGCTGAAAAACTTGGAGAGGTTTGTCAACTTTACCTGTGATGTGATAGTATTAAAATATAAATTATATCTATAACGTTTCAAAAATTGTTCGTTCATTGTCTACTATGGGACTAATACCATGCATAAGAGAAAATTGAGTTTTCTGTGATATTCAAAACTATTTAGTTAATTTGGTGAGTTATATTTGAATTTTAGTACAAAATATGCTTCCTAATTTCTTTATAGTTTTAATAATTCCTTATTTATCGGTCGCTTATAGGCCGTTCTCAAAGAATTTGAGCATATAATTAAATATTTCTAAATAAATAAATAAACTATTGATTATAGAATTATATTTATTGTACATATTGACATTTTATATTGTATATTGACATTTTACTTCGGATTCTCTTTAGAAATCTCAATTCAAATTATAACTGCATTATAGAATGAAAATATTTAATTTTCATTATTTGATTGAGTTAAATTTATTTAGTGTAAATATTCTAATTTAGTTCATTGAATTTCAGAATGGCCCCAGCGTGGTCGAAACCTTGTACCGACACAAGAGCAGTTTGGAGGCTATTTTCAGACTCATAGACAAGGATAACTCAGGTAAGAACACAGTTCATAAATTAAGTATTCTATGAACTGTGGGTGAGAAAGATGAAAGTCATTCATTAAGAACTGAAATACATCGATAATATTATTTCAACTCTATGCGACCTAATATAGGTTCATAATTGAAATATGTGTGATATTGATGATTCAGAATTTCTTGAATGTGCAGCAGTAACAGACCGGCTTTCAAATTTTGAAAATATAAGTATTGAATAGCCTTATGTTTTTTTCACAAAATAATAGTTGAGGTCTAAATGTTGAAACTTTGTTTCTCATAACTTCTTTCAGATGATCTAACTATTCACTAGCTGATAGTTAAAAATGGTATCCTAAATATGGAAGTTTTCCATTCGATTGTGTTTCAGGTTACATAACAATGGACGAATTCAAAGACGCATGTGGTCTTCTAGAGCGCCACGCGTCCCTCCCAGCTGACCAGATTGCAGACTTGGCTGCCTCGATTGACATCAACAAAGACGGCAAGATTGACTTCAACGAATTTCTTGAGTGTTTCAGGATTGTGGAGAGTAACTTTAATGGCTACGAAGAGGAGGAATCCGAAGAAGAAGAGGACTAAGAGGAATCGGAAGAAGAAGAGGACTAAGAGGAATCCGAAGAAGAAAAGGACTAAGAGGAATCGGAAGAAGAAGAGGACTGAGAGGAATCCGAAGAAGAAGAGAGTGGACTAAGAGGAATCGGAAGAAGAAGAGGACTGAGAGGAATAAAAGAACGAAAACTGAAGGATAAATACTATAGATGGCATGTTGAGTTATAAAATAAGGATAAGATTACGGAAAATGTTTATCTCGTTATATTGCTGTGGGAACTAATATTGCATATGAATGTAAGATTTCGAAATTTACATTCATTGTTATAATTTACAGTGGGCTTAGAGAAAAATAAGTGGAGATGAAGAGCAACGATAATCTATTTAAGGAATAAATTGTTTATGAAAATGAGTGTAGATATTAAACAAAGTTAGAATACATTTTATCAAGATACTAATTTAAAACTCATATTTTCAATTAGATTTCACATTTGATAGTGATTGAATTTATCTACCAGAATTTGAACAAGTCGTTCTGTTTATTAGCACGAATTTTAAACATGAAAAAAATTAAATATCGGTATAATTATTTAACTTCACAACAAATTACATAATAAATTCAAGTACTCCAGAAAATTTTGGTATTACATGAGGATGGAGAATTCAAGAAATCTTATTTCCTTATTTATTAAAATAGGTGTCAAAACTTTTAAAATACTAATAATCAAATTGATAATAAACTAATCAAAGACAGTATAAGTGAGAAGGTAAATGAGAAGCCTATAATAAAATAGTATGATAGTTACCCATATGTAAGAGTCTACATTTCGTTTTCTATGACTCTAACCACAGAAAAATATTCTACTTATCTTGAGTTGTGATGATTTTTATAAAACAGCTGAACTAAAGAATAATATTCAACAAAATTGTTAATGGTATATATAACTATTTACTTCTGTGTTATTTGTACTATCATTTTTCCAATGTTGTAGGTATATATTCAGGCAATGAATAAATATTTAAATATTATTGCTGGAACTAGGAATTCATGAACAATATGTTATGATGTTGTACAAGGTTGAACCTTTCAGTTTTGTAAACTTGTTTCATATTGGTATTTTGTAACTCTATCTTTCATATCTTTCGCCAAAGTCTTTTTTTTCGACAAAATTAACTCCTTCGAAAGAAGCAAGCGTACTTTCACTGTCCATTTTTCTCCGGACAATTTTATAATGATTCAAAAGAAACACTGTTTTGTATTCATTGAATATGTTTCAACAATGCATTTTTTGGTGAGAATATTTATGAAATGCTAGTGGTGAAAATGGGCATTTATATTATAATGTGTGAAATTCCCTTTTTTTGTGTAATGTGTGTATTTCTAAATAGTTATTATATATAATTAAAAATCAAATGTAATTAAATATACATGTTGTGAGTTATTGTGCACTGATGGAATTGATCCAATGGAAATAGTGAAAATTAATATTTATGTTAAATCTAAATATAGCACTATATTTTCTTGAAAGTGTTGTTCTGAATGTTTGTAATTAATGAATATATATTTAAGCAATCAATTATTGTTATACCGCTTATACAGCTAAGATTTATAATCTCTTACATGATCAATATTTTAACACTTCCTAAGCTGTTTTGCGATGGGTCAGAATGGGGAAGCGTAGCACAGTGGTAGCATCACTCGGCTCAAGTAACTACACGGTAGAGCGTTCGATTCCCGCATTGACTCAGTGGGATATATGCTATTTGTGAACGAGTGGTGACAGGCCAGGCCGTATCAACCTGGCTGGAACCTAGTTAAAGTCGGGATTTAGAACATGTGGTACGTATTCTTAATCAGGTAGAATGAATCGAATCTCATGTTAGGATATGAAGTACTGTAGATTTTCCCACTTCATTCACGAACATTCGATGATCACGGCATGATATGGTCTAGTAACTCTAGTGTTTCATGATTGGACACTCACGGAACTCGATAAGTGCGTATTAAGTTCTTAACTAATTTGATACATAGAAATTTCTTCACACCCGTTTTTCGATATCTGCGTCATTTCCTTATAAGAGTTAGAAGTGTAGTTGGTATTTGAGATTATGAGTCTTTAGTATCATCATTAAAATGTTTGTCATATGATGTACAAATAATTTCTACTTTTGCTCTATATATTCTAGTAATAATTAAGAAATTATAAAGGATTTATCATCATAGGAAGAAATATTTATAACACTATATTAAATTTCAAATGATATAACGGAATTTCGAACAAACTCAAAAAGTCTGATAAATTCGAAAAATCTGAACCATGCAGTGGCTTCAGCTGAAAATCAAAATACACAAACGTTTCCATCCACAACCTATTACAATTATGAACATCATAAATTATAATTACCAGTGCTCTTATATCTCTATTATCTATTAAATTCATTAACTAAATAATTTTCCATTTTCCTGTACCTCGTGAAATATTATTTCCGTTACCTATGTGAAATGATCGTAATAATTAAGTCATAATTTAGACAACAAACTTGCTTGTCACAACTAAAAATAGTCCCAGTGTGAAATTTACGGTGGTTGTGAAGTTGAAAGTTAATTATGAGTGATTGGTGTACTTTTATAAATTTGTTCTTCATATATATATATATATATAGTAAATCAACTTAGATACAGAAATTCAACTCTTCCCTAAGTGTTGCCATCTGCTGTAGAAATTGTGAATGAAATTTTCATCCAACATTTATAGAACAATAAAAATATAACCTCGTGAGAGTGAGAGGAAATATAATGTAGTTGAGTTGAAAAATAAATAATGGAGTTTTAATTATATTAAAAAGACTTTTAAATTATAAGCTAAATACTTAAAATTTTCATAGAATAATTATTACATTATATTTTGCAAATTTATCGAGTTAAAACTTACTGTTATAATGTCATGTTTTTTTTATCTTAAATATATTACTTTGCACGCAACTTTTTTACACATACTTTTATAGATTTACAGCATTTACTAAATAGAAACTGCTTTGGATTCGATTTTAAGCTTAAATTCTTTTTTCAATAGACCTGTATTTTGTAATCACAATTTCTAATTACTGCCTTACAATTTAATCTTTAAACTGATTTAGAAAGACGTTAAGACATTCCTTTAATTTATAAATTCAAATTAAATGAAAATTTATCTAAATTTATTTCGCATTAAAGTTTCCTCAAGATTTTTCAGTATTTTATTCAATTCAATATATTATGAAGTTGTTATTATTGAGACTGTATACAGCAACACATCCTAGTAGACCAGCCTCCTAGTAGAAAAACCTCCTAGTAGACCAGCCTCCTAGTAGAAAAACCTCCTATTAGATCAAGAAACTTTTGAAATTGTACTGGAAAAAATCTCTTACTAGACGAAACACAATTTTTGTCACCTGACAGTTATTCTAGTGTAAATATTACAAGGAGTAATAATTACAATACTGTTTTAAAGATAAATCTCTAATTTGAATAATATATTATATTTATTTATGCTGTTTTTGGGATAAAACATAAGGCAGAATCGGTTTCAGATTTAATGGTAGAGTCTGTGCTAAAAAAGGTTCTAGGTAAATTGCTCGAAAACAATTGCTCGAAAGACAATTGCTCGAAAACAATTGCTCGAAAAACAATTGCTCGAATGAACAATTGCTCGAAAGACAATTGCTCGAAAAACAATTGCTCGAACGAACAATTGCTCGAATGAACAATTGCTCGAATTATCAAATTGCTCGAATGAACAAAATGGCTCGAATTATAAAATTGCACAGTTTTCGATTTTATAACAGTCAGTTATTCATGAAGTGGAGCTGCACCTAACAATGTTTGTTTCTTTTTAGTAATTGATCATTAATCATTCTATAAATGTTTTTAATTATTACTCATTCTGCATAATCTTTTTTTAGACCGTTTGTTTCATCTTGTATGTAACATGTCAATTGAAATCATGTGGTGAATCACTACTATTCATGTTTTTTTTATCAAAAAAAAATTCATAGATTTATTAAAACTCTGCCATAACTTTGAGTTATTTCACCTATTGAGGTGCCACATACAGTTATGCTAGTAATAAAAAAGTTTTCGGATTTATGATAAAAAAAACATGAATAGAAGTGATTCACTACATGATTTTAATTGACATGTTACATAAGAGAGGACACAAACTGTCTAAAAAAAGATTATGCAGAATGAGTAATAATTAAAATTATTTATAGAATGATTAATGATCAATTACTAAAAAGAAACAAACATTGTTAGGTGCAGCTCCACTTCATGTATAACTGACTTTTATAAAATCGAAAACTGTGCAATTTTATAATTCGAGCAATTTTTTCATTCGAGCAATTTGATAATTCGAGCAATTGTTCATTCGAGCAATTGTTCGTTCGAGCAATTGTTTTTCGAGCAATTGTCTTTCGAGCAATTGTTCTTTCGAGCAATTGTTCATTCGAGCAATTGTTTTTCGAGCAATTGTTTTCGAGCAATTGTCTTTCGAGCAATTGTTTTCGAGCAATTTACCGGCTACCGCTAAAAAATGATGTGAAAAGTTACAGAAAACTAGATACAGTGAAGACTATCATAATTTCATAAATATTATATTAATCTTAATTGAAACAAAAAAATTTCCTGTTTCTAAATGGGTTTCCCTTCAAAATTGGTATGTTAGTCATTATTAAATTAACATTAAAGCAATCATAAACAAATAGAGATATCGAAATATTATAGTCACTGCTTTACTTTTAGAGAAAACGATGTTGGTCTAGGACTCTAGTAGGAAACAGCTGAAGTGAGTTTCTTACTAGACCAAACCAACTTGGAACGTAACTCTGGTCTACTACGAGGTTTTGCTGTAGTTATTATAAGATTTAATTGCAGGCCATCAACATTTTTCTACGATATAATCGAGAACCAACATTATTATTGTGCGATTATATTATTATTTATAATTATTATTTTCGAGGTTTAAAAGTGGGCCCTTTCCACTACGAGGTGATCCAAGAAGCCAAAGAGAAGAAGGCCACATATAGAAGAGGGTTTTGTGAAAGTACGCTCCATGCACTATAGGTCGACTAATTGGCTACCACAGGTAACAGTGTCGACCCAGCGCATGGATGGCATGAATAGACATCCATGGATAAGAGACCTACACAGTCGTCAGTCAGTCTGCTTACCCATGGATATAGCAAGGCCAAAAGGAAGAGGAAATAAGAAGAAGAAATTGAGGAAATATACAAAGGGAAGCTGAAGAAATAGGGTGCCAAACTAAACAAAACCTAAAACCTACAATATAACAAAAAGAAGGCATATTTAGTTTTGAAAAGAAAACCATCTCTTCATAAATTACCTGTTAATACTGTTGATAGAAAAATTGTTCACATGTTATCAGCTGTAAAAAGTAAACAAATAGTACAGAGTGGTGGCACCATCTGTAGGAGGACACAGGAACTAGGTAAATCGAATTTATAAAATATGACATAAATCGCTTATTATATTTTTTCAACCGTTTAATTCTACAAGAATGCTTTATTCTTACTAAGTGATCGTTCAACATTAATATTATGAAAACAAAAATTGACTGAACTGCCCCTTTAATACTTCAGGTAATAACTAAATTTTAAACAATGACCGAAATCGCATTATTCAGAAACGGTACTAGGAATTTTCGCCGCCAAAAAATTCGACGTATGAAACTTGGCCGCAAGAAAATTCGCCGTAAGGAACTTTGGCCGTAAGAAATTTTCGCCGTGAATTTTATTTCTAACTCTAAGCTTAATTAAAGGTCCCCTCCAAGCAAATATTTTTATTGCCTTATTCAATGAGGCTAATATATGTTTCTTACCATTTTGCTGCAAACTGCGCATCGAATTCGGTAGCATATTTTTAATTTTATATGCTTTTGAAGATTTTTATAATCAAAACTCTACAAAACCTATTTTACTTCCGACTTACTAATTTAAGACATTTTCAGCGTGAAGAAAAAGAATGTACACCATTTGTTTTGACTATCAACTAGGTAGTAGGTTTAATAAATCCTATTCGTGTAAAGGTATAACATTGAATGAACTTGTAATAGAAACGTTTATATACTTTCGGAAACAATATTAATATCTAAGATAAAGGCCAAAAACGCATGGTTTGTTTATAAAATTCAAATTTGTAATCAAAACAAAGAGTGTACAATCTTATTCTTTAGCATCAGATTAGTGATTCGCTCTACAGTTGCTCACAGAGTATTAAAAAACTTTAAAAACAAATTATATATTATATACTGAACCGAATTGTATGCAGTTTGCAGAATAATGATCGTAGACCTTAGTTCTGTAATATTATGTTTTAAACTCATTTTTTCCCTGGAGCCTGGAGAGGACCTTTAAGAATAAATAAAGTGATCACCACATTAATTGCTAGGGTCCTTCTCCAACCCCCGTTAAAAGGATACTGATAAATAGATAAAAAAGACTATTTATATATAGATAGTGCCTTCAGTCTGTTTTCAGTTTTATTTTGATTTCATTTTAGTAAGGGTTTAACGTCTGCTTCGGAACCAAAGGCTATATCGTTGACGTCAAAAAAAAATTGAGTACAAGAAGGGTCTGGAAGAAGCAGTCAGAAAAGAAAGTGGCTTCTTGAACAAAGCCACCTATCACCGTCAGTAATCAAGCTCATGGATACAGAAAAGGTACTATGAGAATGCAGTCATTTACCAAGGAATGTGACGAAAAGGGACACAAGCACCGGTGCCTGAACTCACGGATGGAAGAGGAAAATGTAGGGATGATAATAAACGAAGTAATACGAGAACACCTAATAGAAATATCTAAGACCTGGAAGTTGAAGCGCATAATCCTAGCGCTACCCTCTAAAATTGCAAGTAGCATTATAAAAATTGATAAACATAGTAGTCGAGAGTTAGAATAAATTCTTACGGTGAAAATTCCTCACGGCGAATTTTTTTTCGGCGAAATTTCCTACGGCGAATTTTCTTACGGCGAAATTTCCGGTCACGTTCAGAAACAACTACAATTTTAAAGATATAGAGAGGGCCTATGATAAACAACCAACTGTAAAACTCGATCCTGAGACTTACACTAAATTAATAATTAAATTGTTTCCCCTTTTATGTTGACCTTTAATTGAAATGAAAATTTGAAAACCAATAGTAAAAACTTGAGAAATATATTTAATTAGATACTTGGATACTTTAATGTGGATCCATTGCCTTGCATTGTTATGACGAAGGATCGCTTTTCTATCCTATAGGCTATAAACAACATATATCGATTCGATTTCTTTTCAATTGCTTGGATATCGAATCGATCGATGGATTGTTCCATCGAATCGACAGACCGAATTGTTTGTAGGGTAGCTACATATAAGGAGTTTTCATTGTGTAGGACTGCAGAAGAATTGGATTTATGCTTATGTTTATTTATTTATGTTTGGAAAGTTCAATTGGCAATATACATGTAGCTAGAATATTAAAAATCATGGGTAATGAATGTACCAAACAGAAAGTTACAAAACAAATCCTTTTCAATCAAACTAATAAACAGATTGAATTATATATACAAAATACGACTACATATTAATAATGTATAGATAGCATGTAACGTTTTTTCTTCAAAACTCTGTTCTTGAAGCAATAACTTTTATTATACAGTAAAATTGTAAATATTACATTGTTTCTTTATGAGTAATAATCATGTGTGCTGCTTGTATTTTGGTATGAAGAATTACGTATTTGGAACTCGGTTTAAACTGAATCATAATCCAGAGATTCATCATCTCTGGATGCTATCGGGTGCTTTCATCGTGTGCGGTCGCAACGTGTCTCTTTCGTCGGTGAAGTTCTATTTTATTTTTGTGAAGTCAAGATAAGTGATGGGGGGTGTAGAAAGATCACCAACCAAGCCCCGATCAAAGGGGGTTACCTCAGATGCCAGTGCAAAACCCATGCCCTCTGGTGCCTTTGGAGCTTTTAGCCTGAATGATAATCCGAGAGAGATGGCAGGGGTATGTGGGGGGGTTGGATGTGGTAAGAAGGTGGGGGAGAGACAAAATGGAATCCAATGTGATGTGTGCGATAAATGGTATCATTGCGGGTGTGGTGGGTTAAGCAAGAAGGATTTTGAGAGTTTTAAGAGCTTGGCGGATAGCACGATGTGGGTGTGTGGTAATTGCGAGGAGTTTGTGAAGGGAGCGAAGGATAGGATGAAAAGCTTAGAAGAGGAAAATAGGTATTTGAGGAAATTAAATGAGGAGATGAAGGGAGAAATGGAGAGATTCTTTGTAGAACTAAGGAAAGTAAAGAGTGAAGTAAAGAGAGAAATTAAGGAGGAAGTGATTGCAGAAATTAAGGAAGAAATAGGGAGAAAATTGGTAATGGGAGAAAGACCAACAGAAGAAATTAACTTAGATGTTAGAATGGAGGCAGAAGTAGGGAAAAAAGAGGAAATTGTGAAGGAGATAAAAGAGGAAGTGATGAGTGAAGTGAAGGAGGATGATGAGAGAAAGAAGAGAGTTTGCAATTTGGTGGTGTACGGTTTGGGGGAGGGAGGAGACAGAGATGATAGGGAGAAGTTGATAGAAATAATTGAGGTTAAGTTAGGTATAAGAAATACACACATTGCTGAAATTACTAGATTGAGAGGGGGGAAAGGACGAGAGGAAGAGAACAATAATAGGGAAGTGCCGACACTGGTCAGAATGGAGACGGTGGGTCAGAAGTGGGCGGTGATAGGAAAAGCGAAAAATTTGAGGAAGATGGGAGATAGGTTTAAGAGGGTTATGATAATGCCTGATTTAACTAGAAATGAAAGAATACAGGATAAGAAAATAAGGGAAGAATTGTGGAAAAGGAGAGGGGAGGGGGAGAATATATACATAAGAAAGGGAAAGATAGTAAAGAGGGTGGAGAGCTGGCAAAAGGAACAAACAAGTACATCAGTAGAAGGAGGAAAGGTAGAACAAAAACCTGGCGATACGAATAACAAATGAAGGGTAGAGAATGTGAAAGGGGATGGAATGGAGGAGTATAAGGGACTGAGATTGAGAGGTGGTAGAGTGGGAGGGGGAGGTAGTCTGGTGAGAATCGATATGATAAATGTGCAGGGACTGACTGACGTGAAGGCTATAGATGTTATGAGAAGAATGGGAGAAGAGAAGGAGGCGAATGAAGTAAGGATAATTGGATTGGTTGAAACTCATGAAAAATTCAAAAGAGTGGAGTGGGGAGATGATGTTAATATAATAGATAGGATGAGAGAGATGAGTGATAAGAAGGGGGGAGGAATGATGATGCTAACAAGTGATGAGGGGGAAGTGGAGATGGAGAAGATCGACTGTGACTGCAGAGATTTACTGGCATCAGAGGTGAGGGTGGGAAAATTTTGTTTCTGGATGGTTCTAGTGTATATGGACACTAGGGATTTGGACAGGAATAGGGAAATATATAGATATTTGGATCAGATTTTGGGAAGGATGCCAGAGAACAGGGCTCTTGTTGTTTTAGGAGATTTTAATGGGCATGTAGGTTTTTTGGGGGAACAAGAATTAAATAGGAATGGGGAAATTATGTTGGACTTCTTGCAGAAGTGGAACTTGGTGATGCTAAATGTGGATGAGAGATGTGAGGGGAAGTATACCAGAGTGCAGGGGAATGAAAGAAGTGTAATTGATTATTATTTGGTGAATGAGATGATGTATAGGAGATTTGAGGGGATGGTTATAGACGAGAGGAAGGAAATGTTTGATATGTCGGACCACTGCTACATGTCTGGAGTTTTCAGAGTGAAGGAAGAAAAGTTAAAAAGAAGGGAATGTGAATATGATGAGAATAGTTACTATAAGGTGGATGATGAAACTATGATGAATGAATTTGTGAGCAAGGTGGAAGGAGAGATAGATAGAATAGTAAATATGGATATAAATGATTGGGAGAGAATAGTACAGGAAAAAGCTAATGAATGTCTGAGAAGAAATGGTAGGAGAAGGATAGGAAAAATTAGTAGGAGGGTGATTGATCAACCATGGATGAATAGTGAAATCAGAAGGGAAATAAAATACAGGAGAGTTCTAAACAGAAGGAAAAGGAGAGTAGAAGGTGAGGAGAGAGATAGAGCATGGACTCTTTATAGAGAGCAAAAAGAAAAAGTGAAGAGGTTAGTGAGGGAGGTGAAGATGGGATATGAGAGAAGAGTAGCTGAGGAAGTGAGAGTGAATAAAAATGGCAAGAAGAAGTGGAAAATGATTGAGAAACTCCAAGGGAGAGAGTCTCAGAAAAAAAGAGCAAAGTTATATGGAGTAAATGGAGAAGAAATAGGAGAAGAATTAGAAAGGGAGTTGATGATGAGTGGTTGGAAAGAGATATATCAAAAGATGGAAAATAGAGTAGAGGAAGTTTGGAATGGAGAGAGAAGGCAACAATATGAAAGAGACAGAGAAATTGGAATTCAGGTTCTGGAGAGAAGAAGAATTGAGAGAGAAGACAGAAGTATACCAGGAGTTGTAAGGTTGAGGGTGGTGTCGGGTGTGGAGGAGTGGATGGGTGATGTTGAGTTCGTGAAGGAGGATGTGGAGAGGAGAATAAAGAAAGTGAAAGGTGGAAAGCAACCAGGCCCTGATGGTATTAAGGGAGAACTATATAAGGCTATGTGTAGGAGTGAGAAATGTTTGGAGGGTATGGTTGAGGTGTACAATGGGGTGCTGGAAAGAGGTGGGGTTAGGGAGGAGTGGAAGAAATCAAAAACAGTAATGATTCCCAAGGTAAGCAAGCCACAGGCTATGCAGCATAGACCTGTGGCTCTAACAAATGTAGGGTACAAGCTGTTCATGGGTATGGTCAAAGATAGATTGGTGGGACAGGAGATGTTTGATGGAAGGGTGAGTGGTTTGCAGGCTGGTTTTACGGAAGGAAGGAGGATAGAGGAAAACTTGTGGATTTTGAATAACTGTGTGGAGGAGAGCTATATGAGGAAGGAGGTGTTGGTTGTGGTAGCGGTGGATTTCAGTAAGGCATTTGATAGCATTGATAGGGAAGCACTGATTGAAAATCTAATGTATTATAAGTGTGATCCAAGGGTGATTCAGGTGATAGCGGAGCTGTATAGGGGGGATAAGACTGAGGTATGGCGTGAAGGAAGGGAGTTGGGTGAGATGGAAGTGAAGAACGGGATAAGGCAGGGTTGCACAGGATCGCCTAGGTTGTTTGTGATGGTGGTGGGGAGAATTATAGAGAGATTGCTAAGGAGTGGCCTGGGGTATAGAAGCGGACAAAGAAGGATACCGGTGCTTTTTTATGCGGATGATGGCTTGCTGTTGGCAAGATCGAGGGAGGAGGCGGGGGAGATGGTTGATATATTGGAGGAGTGTGCAAGGGATTGTGGTTTGAGTATAAGTAGGGAGAAGAGTAAGTGTATGGTTTTTAATGGTGGGGGTGACGTTGGAGAGAGTGTGATCAGGGGGATGGAAGTGGTGGAGGAAGTTAGATATCTGGGAGTGTTGGTGAGTGCAAGGAGGGACTGTTTTAGGGAAAATAAGAAGGAAAAGATAAGGAGTGCGGAGAGAATGGTGAATGTAACCTACTCAGTGGTGGAGAGGTCCTGTGACAGACTACTGATGGGCAAAACTTTTTGGAAGAGTGTGGTGCTGCCAGGGGTGTTGCATGCGGGAGAGGTTATGGTGTGGAATAAGACTGAGATTGGGAAGTTGCAGAGATTGGAGAATGGGGTTTGGAGAAGGATCTTGAGGGCACCTACTTATGCACCAGTGGCAGGTCTGCAGGGTGAAGTAGGGTGCTCGTCAGCTATGGCAAGGGACATGAAGATGAAGGTTAGGTTTGGTGGGTTCTTGATGAACACTGGGAATGAGGTACTGAGGGATATGGTTGAGAGGGTGAGGGAGAGGGGTGGTGGTAATTCATGGATGAGAAAGATAGAGGAGTATATGGCGGAGCTTAGTTTGGACTGGGAGGCCCTGAGGGTGTTAGATAGCGGGGAATTGGGAAGAATAGTTGATAGGTGGGAGGAGAGTAGATGGAGAAGGGAGGTGGAAAGCAGAAGTACATTGGTATGGTACAGAGAGAAGGAGGGAATAGGGGGAGAATGGTACGAAAATAGGTGGGGAGCATGTCTGCTGTTCAGAGTAAGAACAAATTCTCTTAGATTGGGGTGGAGGGAGAGATTTTGGGGTGGGGAGGTTGGGTGTAGGATGTGTGGTGCGGAGGAGGAGACTTTGGAGCACTTCCTGCTGGAGTGTCCTATGCTGATGGAGGTGAGGGAGAGATATGGGGTGGTGAGTATGAGTGGGGTGATGAGCTTTGGTGAGAGGAATCTTGATGGGGTGTGGAGTTTTCTGGAGGAGGCGTGGAGGGAGAGGGGGTTGATGGCAGGGGAGGGAGTGGGTCTGCCAGAGGGTGAGGGTTGAGGACTGGAGGAGGAGGTCTCGGCCCTGCGGAAGGGGCTGGGGGGTGTGAAGTCAAGGGGTCCAGGAGGGGGGACAGTGGCGCTGAAAAGCCATATTCTAGAATCCCCCCCGAAATCCAGTTCCAGTTCCATCATATCTCCAAACAAAAAGTATGAAAGGCAGCCAAGTTTAATCTATTGAAAGTTCGGTCCCATAAATCATAAATTGCAAGTCCTGTTGACCAGTAAGTTTAAGGTGCTTTTTCATTCGAACTCATTGTAAAAGAAGAAATTTAGCTAGGGTACATATATAAATAATTGATTCTGGTTGTAAAAATCTCGTATGACTGAAAACCATAAGGTACCTATCTATGACTATAAATTTATAATCTATGTATCAGATTGTATCTAGGTCTATGGTAGGTACTCAGTCTGCAGAATGTGTCTTCTTCCGCAGAGATTTTAATTTGAGAGACAGTTGGTCTCTGACTCTCGGTAGCAGATTCAGAATCTCCCGCAGCTAAATTAATGGTAACATGAAATTAATTCAAAATCTCCCCGGCTCCCGCACCTAAATTAATGGTAACAAACATTAAACATAGGAATAAATTAAAGATCTCACGCAGACTGCAGAGATCGTCAATTTCTTAAATCTAATCAAAAACTCCTGCAGACAGTGCAGAGAGTCTTGGAAAAATGTTCCATATTCTGCAGTCTGGGTAGGCCATGTTTCAGAGGATGGAAAATTGTAAGCCAATTTTTGAGCCAAAATTTCACAAAAATTCTAAGCCAAGCCAATTTGGCTCACATTTTGAAGATTTCAAGCCAAAATTAGTTTCAAAATTTAAAGCCAATTAGACAGGTATCTGAAATTTGACCTTTTTGAAATCTAAACCAATTAATTGGCTTTAACTGACATACTCTGTAACATGGTGGGTAGGTAGGTACCTGCCAATGCCATGCTACAGAAACTGGTAAAGTCTTCAGTGTTCTCCAAGAAATTTTCTGTTTTGCTTCTGTTCTCAGCAAAAAATCCATTTAAATTTTGAAATCAAAACATTTGTTGAATAACTCGTTTAGTCGTTTACTAAATCTAAGGTAGGGTCCCGGTCACGCCAGCGGCCAGTCGCCAGTCTGTATTTTGTGGTAAATTCCTCCGACATGTCGGTGGAATTTTTCCCCTTTTAGAATAATATTCTGGCAAAGTTGGTAGATTTTTAGCTATTTATTCCTATGTAACCATTAATTTTTGGTGGAAAAATGGGTAAAATGTTGGTGGATCAGTCAAATTACTGGAAATTTATGGTGGATTTTTTCAGCTTTTTCAAAAAGTCAGTGGAATTTTGTGCACCAAATACAGACTGGGAGTCACGCAGCTAAATTGCGACTCTTTAATTTTTAATTGCGGCCCTCTCAACTTCTCAAGTGAGTCTCTAAAACATTGTGAACCGAAATTACATTAAAATGTTGCATAGCTATCAAAAGAAGCGCAGTGCATGCTAATGATGCTATAATTTAATTTAACGCAGTTAGTTAGCGTGCCGCAATTTACTTACTTCCTTGTCGGTGGAATTTTTCTTTGAAAATAATATTCCATAATTCCAGCAAAGTCAGTGGATTTTCAGCTATTTATTCTTATGTTACCATTAATTTTCGATGGATAAAGTGGGGAAAATGTTGGTGGATCAGCCAAATTAATGGAATTTTATGGTTGATTTTTTCAGCTTTTTGAAAAAATTAGTGGAATTTTGTGCACCAAATACAGGCTGGGTTATGTCACAGTTATGATACTTAGGTACTGTCGGAGGTGGGCACAGCTCCGCTACTTGTAATGCGCACTACTAGCGGCGCTTTATTTTGTGTAGCGGCAGCTACTCCTGTGCTATTTTTTTCAGAAGCGCTAGAGGTGTTTTGCTCTACAGCGCTGCCGTTATAAAATAAAAAATGTTCAAGTTATCTGAGGAATCTAGATTAATCATTAAAGTCTATACAAGTGCGCAACACTAAATTATAGATAGCTCATCAGTTGTAAGTGATATTCAGACAAATCATCGCACGACGCAGTGTGATCCCAGACTGTATTTCATGGTAAATTCCACCGACTTGTCAATGGAATTTTTCTTCACTGGAAATAATATCCTGTCAAAGTCTGTGAATTTTTAGCTAATTATTATTTATTTCTATGTAACCATTAATTTTTGGTAGAAAATGGGCAAAATCACCAAAATGTTGGATTAACCAAATTGATGGATATTTATAGTCGATTTTTTCAGCTTTTCAAAAAGTCAGTGTGCACCAAATACAGACCGGGTGTTACCAACTGATATTTAAACAATGATTCATAGTATGACCATAATAATGATACACAATGTGAATATTTGAAATTAAGACAAACTCGCCTAATATGATCAACTTACACATCATCTTGCGCTTTTATGCAGATACATGTTTATTACAATAAAATGGGTTTACCTCAATAATTTTTCTTGAAAATTTCAGGAAATGTGCATCTACATTGCGAGTAACTTTTAATTAAAAAATTGAAAGTAATTCAATCATTTTACTAAAAGTTACTCATTTTCAGTGTACCAAGCATAACAATGAAAATGCATAAATATACGTTTTAATTAGATAATTCTATATCTATTGCCAGACTGCACCTAGTTTCAGAGAATGTTGATTGAGTCGCCAATATAACTTTTTTTTCAAAAATAAGTCAACAAAAATTAGTAATGCAGTCACCAGTCGTCAAAATTTAATTCCAATTTTGAAAGCTGACAGTCGTCAATACCTATATTATTATACCTACCTAATTATCATAAGTAAACATACCTTAATATATAATTGAGAGCGTATCAGCCAATCACAGAGAGGCATACAACTGATACCAGCCAATCACAGAGAGGCATACTTTCTTTCATAGTTATTCATTTGTTTTTTTTTTGATAATTAGTCGAGAGAGTATCGAATTAAAATGACAAATAGTGACAACATCATTCATAACAAAGAGATTGCAATCTTTCACATAAAACTGATATGCATAATACATCGCACCATATCAAAACAAAATGGCAGCTTTGTTTACATTTCAACAAAGTTGCTTTCCGCCGTTCATACATGATTCTTGAGTCACCAATTTTAATTTTAAATCTAATTAAAGTGCTCATTAGTCATCTATATATGGGAAAGATACTTATTTTCACAAATTTTAAGTCTACAATTAATCGGTGACTTTGTTCATACTCTTAAACTAGGAGACTGCAGGAACTGGTAAAGTGTTCGTAGAGATATCTGATTCTGTTCGTCCAAAGTTCAGACTGCAGTCTGCAGAATATGGAACATTTTTCCAAGACTCTCTGTGACAAATCTGAGCCCAATTTTAGAAATTGGAGATCTCAGTGGGAGATTTTGAATTAATTCCTATGTTACCATTAATTTAACTGTGGGAGATTTTAACTTAATTCCTATGTTACCATTAATTTAACTGCGGGAGATTCTGAATCTGCTGCTGAGAGTCGGAGAGTAACTCTCTCTCAAAATAATATCTCTGCGGGAGAAGAGACACATTGTGCTGATGCAGGCTGGCTGTTTGTAGCAAAATTAAGGAAAATATAGGGTAGTAGCCTAGTAGGGTGGGCCAAAAAACAACATTTTGGAAATTACTTATGGAATAGTGATATAAAGTTGATATGACAAGTAAAGGTACATGTAGTGAAATTTGAGTGAATTCTGACATGATTAACAGTTGCCCCCAAGCAATTCAAATATCAGAAAAGTAACATTTTTGGTTATTTTTACTACATATTGGTAAAAAACTCATAAACTCTGATTTATTATTATTGAGAATAGAAAGATAGCTTTAGAAGAACTTATTTTGGTGTCTGTGCCGAAAATTAGACAGGTACGACAATGTTTACAGTTGCTCCCACCCCTCCAATTGTTCGAATTTAGTCACCGCTGGAGACTGTAGTCAGTGTAATACTCCACACTTATGGAGGTCTGTTACTCAATGAAGAACATAATAAGGAAGTATATTCACAAGAAATTGAACAAAAACATTAATTATTGATTGATAAACCAACATTTTAATATTTGGAACACATGGTGATTCCAAAAAGTTGATTAAGTGAATTGCATGGGTTTTTATCCAATTGCTGAAATCAGAGTAAATTCGAAATTTTTGTAATACAAAAATATTCATAAATGCTTTTATAAAATGAAATAAGTATAATTCACAAAGTTATTTCGAGATTTAAATTACTTCTATCTTATCACAATAACAGCATGATTTCTCTAGAAGCCAAATTTTAAGAGAAATATTGTAATAGTAATACCTATATTTCACAAAAAAAGTGCTCAGAGCAACTCTAAAGTATCAAATATTAATCTGCAATTTTGCAAGTTGTGTTGTTGTGTAATAACCTCACATATGTGGTTTTTTCAGCTCCCATTGGGAAGGGGGAGGGGGCCCCAAAATGATTAATTTGCAAGAGCAACTTCAAAGATTTGGAGCATTTTTACACCTTATGTCAAAATCTTGGCTCAATCAGCCGAGTATTATTGGTTGCTAGCAAAACTACAAAACGATTCCCTCAATACTTCTATATTTTCTATTTCCTTTTCAGTAGCCAAGCTAGGTAACTATTTTCTTAAAGAAAGTCTGATAGACTAACCTGTTTTCAAGATGATGTACTTTTGTCCCCGAGATGCTTCTTTACTGATGGTCAAGATGTATGAAGGCGTAAGTTTGCAAAATGCTGATATTCCAATTCCCTGGATGATTTTTCATCTTTTTCTAACGAAGTTCATTATCTACAGGGTACAAGATTCGAATGTGATTGGTGTCCATATATGTTTCCCATCCGAGGAACTGTAACTCACAGGTCAGTACACTTTACTGTTTGATTTTCATTCTAGATTTTATTATGTCTGTTTTATACAACAAATATTTGATCCGAAACTTATTTGATAAAGGGTGAATAGCCAATTGCTGTATGCTCATTTTTCTTAATTATTTAATGAAAAGAAAATGGTTGCAATAAACAAACAGTTTAAAATAATGCTCATTTGTATATTTCCATCCAGTAATATGGAAGTATATTAGCTTCAAAAAGTTGGTTCAATAGATATTTTAGTTAATATTATTTATTAAAAATGTAAAACTATTAAATCAAAATAGTCAAATTGATTGACAAATGATATTGTTCCTCAAATTCTTTTCAAATGATATAACATGTGATAGTCCTCATTTAAATCATGATCCGTCATCATTAATTATGTGGTAAATGGAAGAGAAGAAGTTGCATCCCTTGAGCCCCAAACTGTTGTAATTTGGATTATGTATTGTCTTTTTCATTTTTCCATCCTTTTTTTAACACTACTTGAAGTTTTAGAGGATAGCGCTAGGGTTATGCTCTTCAATTACGAGGTATTTGATTTTTGTGTTAGGTAGTCTTGTAGACTTCATTTACTATCATCTTTTCATCTTCCTCGTCCATCTGTGAGTCTAGCCACTGGTGCTTGTGTCCCTTTTCATCACATTCCTTGGTAAGTGACTGTACTCACGGGGTAGCTTTTCTGCATCCACGATCTTTGTCACTGATGGTGGTAAGTGACTTTGTTCATGGAGCCACTTTCCTTTTTGACTACTTCCAATCCGTTTTTATTTAATTTCTTTTTGACGTCAGCGATATGGTCTTTTGTTCTGAAGCAGTTGTTAAACCCCAACTAAATTAATATCATAAATAATCAATTATTATTTTATTAGATCTTGTCAATGCAAAATAATCTTATGATACATCATATCTGACTAAGTTCTATATTATTTATAATATATAACTCTCTACATGTTCATTAGCTACCTAATAATAGCTTTATATAATATGTAAATATAAGTGATATTTTTATTGAAAGTTTGTTCTAAACTATCAATTAACTAAGAACTTATGGCTTCGAAAATTACTGTTTGAAAACAATTGCTCAAAGGTTAGGGCTTTTCTTGATGTCCACTGAAAGGCATTGAATGATTTCAACAATGAAATCAATTTTTTGAAGATACATCGTTAGAAAAGCATTGCCTTTTATCCGTGTACAATTACATGTATCCGTGCGCGGACATACGGCCGAAAGTAGATTTGGTGTAAATTGGGCCAATGTAAATCCATATTACGAACTGTAGCCTCCGTTTGATTTTATTTCCATTAAATTAGGAGATATTTTATTAAAAGGAAATTAAATTTTAATGTGTACAAAATTCGTATCCATATAACGAAGTGCAATCATATATTGCTAAACAATTATAATTTTTTCATGATCATGGATTTTATTGCAAATATAAGGAGTTGGAAAAAGCTTCTCTTCATACTTTTGAACTTGTTATTAAAAGTTATTATTTTTATTATATTACATAATACTACTATTCCATTTTTTTAAAATTAGTTATTTTGGCCAAAATTTCCTTTCGGCCAATTGTCCGTCAACCGCATGTATTTTAGTAATGTTTATTTTCAATTTGTATGGCAGCAGTCAAATTGGCCAAAATCCATGAACTGATTCATGTGGAAATATCTTATTTTATGATGATTATTTTATAGTTGTAGTAATGAATTAATTGAAATCTTTCTTTACAGTCTCAAAACTAAACCAAAGCCTCTGGATGATATTCTTGGTGGTGAGGATGCGTGGAAGAATGTTGACAAAACTGAAGCAAAGTGTCCGAGTTGTACTAACAACACTGCCTACTTCATGCAGATTCAAACCAGATCAGCTGACGAGCCAATGACTATCTTCTATAAGTGCACTAATAGCACTTGTGGTCATATGTGGAAAGATTAACCTTGCAAAAAGTTATCTTAGGCTGTGAAAGAGAACTTAAAGTAAAAGTCTATTGTTTGCATAATAACCACATGTACATATTTAGACTTAGAGGTCCTTTATAACTGAATTTTTATGCCATTTTCAGTTTAATTAATTTAACAGACATCAAATTGATTGCAATTCTATTTTCTCGAGAAATCTTCCATGTCATCTGTTATGATCTCTTAACCTTAGGGGTTTGCTTCATATTAACCAAGTTGGTCATTTTAGCTTCAAATAGCTACCATGACCAATGCTAAATTAATAACTTATATAATGAAAATAAATATAATTAACTTATTGATTGGAAGATTTTCACAAGAAAAGTAATTTATATCAATTGTGCTACTATTTTTTAATCTTCTTATCCAGTGCTGGAGAGCTGACTATTTGTGTGCTAGCTCTGGCTCCTCAGCCATGCTCTTATTAACTTTTTTGTTACAAAAGTATACTACAAATATAATAGCTAATAATCACAGGAAATTTGAAATTTAAATATTCTTCCAAATGAATGACCTATTTTTAAATTATTGACGTGTTCTCTAGTTTGTCTTTAGAAGGCAGGATAATTGGTTATCCTGCCTTCTAAACTTCTCTTTTTTAAAGTTAGTTGAATATTTTGGTACCTGTCTAGTTATTCTGCTAGTGAATTGTAAATAATTTGTGGTGATACTGTGATAATAAGTTAAGGTTCCTGATATAAGAATAAATATCTGCCAATGTGACACTGTCTTTCCTTTTACTTTTGAAAACTCTGTTGTTAAGTTTGCGGTAAGTCCAATTTTTTTTGGTATTGTAATAATTGGGAGAGAAGAATAGTGTCTTGTTTTATTTTGTATGTGTTTTACTAATATTTTTTTTTATTTAATAAGTTATATTGAACTTTTGGATTTGGGTGGTTCTTTTATTTAAATTTCTATTATATTTAGCATTTCTTCTGATAGTGGGTAGTGCCATAATTCTAATTACTATCAAGTCCTAAATTTTTGGCAAGTTAGTCTCTTAATAAATAATATACCTAATTATTATTATCTAACAACAATGTTCCTAAATAAATGGTAAATATTCTCCTGAACGGAATGGAAGACCCATCAATCTGCATCATATTCACGAAGATGCAAAGACTATATCGATAATCGAGGGGGTGGAATCTACTTATGCTTCAAATCTCTAACTACTATAATAATAGTAATGAGCCTCGCCAAATAAAGCAACAATATACTACTCAACTAAACTCGTTGCTATCAGAAATTCTATCTCCTGTGTATATAAATATATATGAGGAAATTTGTGATCTGCTCAGACTCGAGAAGTGCCCTGCAAGCTATATTGATTATATAGAGCACATGAAAATTAATGTGGCAACCATTGGTGACGTACATTATTACTAGGGCTGTGACATGGCTTATTTCGCATATGCTCGTAAGAATTTGCTTATACTCTTTTGAAGCATATGCATTTTGTAAGGGCTTTAAGCAAAATCATTTGAGCATATGCTTTTTATTAGAGCTTTAAGCAAAATCATTTGAGCATATGCTTCTTGTTCGGGCTTAAGCAAAATGTTTCGAGCATATGCTTTATCAAAGAGCTTATCTAATTTCAAGGCATAATATCGTTTCGTTGAGGTTTTCGTGAACAGAAAACATTTTCAACTGTTCATGAAAAGGTTGATATACACACAGAGAAAGGATTAGTTGAATCAAATTTAATTTGTTTTGACTCGTATGAATGGGTTATTTTTGCGCCTACCTACGTGGTGAGTTGCAGGTACTACTTAAAAGAAGTTAAATTGACGTCCGTTAAAACAAAACAGTCGTTTTGACTCACTCCTAAACTTAAAAAAAGTTACACCAACTCGCGTAGTAAGTTAATTTATACACCAGATACATTGGATTAACAGTCTTTGTGAGTTCCTACAATACGCTCTGTCATAGTTGTTTCAACATACTTTAAAATTCTCAAAAAGTAACTTTTAACTCTCATAGTAAGTTGATTCAATCTATAAAATGAATTGAATTAACTAATGTTTGATGACACACCATGTCATAGTTGTTTTAACACACATGAAAACATGAATAAAGTCCAACCAACTCACGTAATAAATTGATTCAAAGAATAAATTAATTGTTGACCCATTAGATATGAGTAAACTTTTTTCTCTGTGTACGATGTTGGATTTTTCCTACTTTTCTGCTCTATATTATAAATACACGTTATGTCAAACATGAGCCATCACCTAATATTTTTTGCAAATCTTATTTTCAGATTCGTAATTACAGTAAGTTTGAAACTTTGACGTAGCAAATTCTATCCCAATAGAATTAAAATATAGTAAGGACAATCGAGATATGTTGTGTGCGTGACGTTATAACAGCAACATTCTAAAATCATATTTAAATTTTAAAGTAAATTTGTAAAAAATAGCTATAAATTTGCATAATATAATAAATAAATATATATTTGATCAATTATTTAACCTGCCAAACCCCTAATTTTCTTTTTAAATTTGTTCCCTTGCTTATGTCATGTCACAAATCACTCAATTATCGCTACTTATCAATTTTAGTATTCCTACTAGGGATTTAGGGAAGGCACCAAAGAGTAAAGGGGCCTTTACACGGTAAGTGCTCAGTGCCACTTTGTGGTGACACTGCTCTATGCCACGCCCACTTTGCTACTTGCCCCACCCTTTTTGGCAAAACTTGGTGGTGACCAAGCTATCGCTCTGAGAGCAAACGCTCACCACAAAGTGCCACTGTCTGTCAGTAGCGATTGCCAGACAAACAACAACCCCATTCATTGGCCTAGTTGAAGAGCACCCATGCCTATGGAAAATAAAATCTAAAGATTATAAACATTAAACACTAACAGCATTAGTGTTTAATAGCATATTAGATGCTAACCACGATACTAAAGTGTCAGTGCCCACCAAATCACATTCTGCTCGTGTAAAGGTGCTGAGCTAATTGGTGGACAGTTTGGTGAAAAAAATGTGGTGAATAGTGGCACTGACCAGTGCTCGTGTAAAGGCCCCTAAAGCTTTGTGAGCTGTGGTTACAAATCGAGTGATTTGTGACCGTGACGTCAACAAGGCAACACACAAATAGAAAATTAAGGTTAAGCAGTGCTAATAACATTAATGGATTCATCTCTGTTTTATAATAGAACGTTCATCAATTGTCTTAAATATTATTTTAGAGTGTTGCTGTTATGACGTCACGAACACAACATACCTCGATTGTCCTTACAATATTTCTATTCTATTTCCCGCTTTTAAAACCAGATGGTGGCACAACACAATTTAAAAATAGAAATTGTCGACAGTAGTGTATCTTATTTTAGCATAATATCTTTGGCTTAACTCTTTAAATTTTTAGAAAAAAAATTAATTTGATAGCTTGCACGAGCTACCATCCAGGCCAGGATAACTAAAGTTGTTAAATCAGTCAATAATTTTTTTTGTGTATTCATAACTAAATCCAGTGCTCAAGAAATTTTAACTGACAAGATTTTCCGAAAGTTCTGCAAAGTGATAGTATGATTTTATCTATTTCAATGTGTTGTGTAGGCTCTGGGAAATTTAGTTCGTAGAAATTTTTGTCTCAGTTTATAATGGTGTTTTGAAAAAATAATAATATAAAAAGTTGAAATTATTATTTCTTGAATGTGTAGTTTATTTATTAAAATAGGATAACATTAACCGTTTTAAGCTGACACGTAACATTAGAAATTTGAGACATGTTTTGACATTCATTTAACATGAAATTTGACTGGAAAATTTAGTCTCGGTCTCAGGTATAAATGAAGCTTATGAATTAGATGAATCGGGGGCGTGTCGCCCCCGAACCCCCCTGCTACGTCATTAAACAATCAGGAAATGTGCAATACAACAAACTCATTTATGTTAAGAGGTCATTTATAATTTTGAGACCGAAACATTAAAAACAATACCCTAAATAACTTATCCGCAATTAACAATATTTTTAAAACTATATTCTAAGTGGTAGTAACCTTTTATTTTTTAACCATAGAGGTGCCACCCGGAATATACTTATAGCTCAACCAACTAATAAAATTTAACTTCATTGACAGTGTGCTAACGCGCCCCTCACCATGGAAAATGAATTCTCGTGATGAATTTTTCTAATGTTAAATCTACATTTGTTAAATCAAGAGTTGCTATATTTATTTATTTAAATAGTTTTCTTTGAAGATGAAAGTATCTTATATAAATAATGATATAATCACTCAATTACTGATCAGTTCATTTTATATACCCTGAAATACCTAGTAAAAGATACCTATTTAGTTGAATAATAATAGGGTTCCCCTTGATTATTGTTTGTTTTCTTCAATCAAAAGAAAATTTTGAACAATATACTATTGTATATTTGAAGGCATATCCATTAATAAAAGATTATACATCATAGTATTCAGCTCTTAAAGATTATAAAGCATAATCTGATACGATTTTACAGCCTTATTTTTGTAGCTTATAAAGCATATTTTTAGAGCTTATAGAGCATATCTTGTAAGGCCTTACAGTCACAGCCCTAATTATTACACATAGTCAGGCTGCTCTGTCTGAAACACCTATATACAGTACTGGAAAAAATATTATAGATTTTTCAAAAAGATGTTAATTATATAATCATATAATAACTTACAGTCCTGTCTCGCAATTATTACCATTTGTAATAAGTCCGAGTTTTCATTAAAGGTCCCTTCCAAGTAAATTTTTTTATTGCTTTATTCAACGAGGCTAATGCGTCTCGTCATTTTTTTTGCATATTTTTAATTTTATATGCTTTTAAAGATTTTTGTAATCTAAACTCAACAATACCTTTTTTAATTCCTACCCGATTTTCATTCTGAAGAAAAAGAATGTACACCATTTGTTTTGATTGTCAACTAGGTACTAGATATAATAAATCTATTTAATAGTAGTGTTAATGTATAAAATTGAATAAACTTATATTGAAACGTTTATATACTTTAGGAAACAATTACTATCTCAAACGAAGGCTGAAAACGCATTGTTTGTTTATAAAACCCAAATTTGAAATCAAAACAAAGAGTGTAGGCCTACAATCTTCTTCTTCAGCATCATATTAGTGATTCGTACAATTATTACACACAGAGTAATAGTGAGAGAAGCAAATAAAAAAAATTTTCACTGTTCCGAACTGCATGTGGTTTATAGAATAATGTTCGTACACCTTAGTTCTATAATATAACGTAATAAACTCCTTTTTCCCCCGGAGCTTGGAGAGGACCTTTAAGGTAAAGAAAGCGGGGCTTACCTGAATATATATTTATTTCGAATAATTTAGTTTGTATTGATTTAATTAGAATATCCGGGTTGTAGGAATTTAATCTAAAAAACGCGGGAAGTTTTTTATTTCATTTGAAGAGTTTGGTTCCAAAACGCGATAAACGCCACTTTTGAAAAAAATGAGTTTCCACCTAAATCAATATTGTATTTCGTCGGTATTGTGGATTTGAATTGTTTATGTTATTATAACCTCAATATGCTATGTGAATGATTGAAACAGAAAATAGTGGTTTTCATCTTTGTACTTTCTTGGTAAAGAAAACACATTTTAACTCAAATTGATCAAAATGGATTTATAGCGTTTTGGAACCAAACTCTTCATTTCTAGTTACTATTATTATGAGAACACGCGTACTTACAGGCTACAATATAAAGCTCTAACTGTAACTTCTAAGCCTCTAACTACCAAGGCTGTTTCTATTTTTATAGTCTAGGACTCTAGATAATAATGAAAATTTGAACTTTTGAAGTATACATATATTACATAAACTAATAAACATTGATGTGTAGATTGTTATTAGCTAGTTATAGGACCTAGGTACCTAGTAGTTTTTTGAAAAAAAAAAAAAACTGTTATAGGTAAGAAAAATATACAACTAGTTAGAGTCTTGAATACATGTGAAGACTGAAGTTAAATGCATCTCAAACCATGTTCACACTTCACAGTAAGAGAGTAGGTATCACGTATGTCAGTTATTTATTGAATAATGAATAGGTAGGTATATTCATTTATTTCATTATAAAGTACCCTTTACATTAGTTTCAGGGACTACCTACCTGAACTATACAAAAAGAAAGGGCTATATGGCCTAATTAACAACCTAACCTTAGTCCTTGGAAAAGTTGAAAACCAATTAGCTAGGTACCTACCTAATTGGCTTTCACTCTCTAATGCATATAATTTATTTATTGTGAATGAATTATAATTTGTATACCTAATAGGTATTCCCATGTTAATTTTCCAGTCTGTATTTCGTGGTAAATTCCACCGACCACCGACATGTCGGTGGAATTTTTCCCTTTGAAAATAATATTCTGGCAAAGTTGGTGGGGTTTTTTGCTATTTATTCCTATGTTACCACTAATTTTTGGTGGATAAATTGGGAAAATGTTGGTGGATCAGCAAAATTACAGGAAATTTATGGTGGATTTTTTCAGCTTTTTGAAAAAGGTCAGTGGGATTTTGTGCACCAAATACAGAATGGTTAATTTTGGCTTGAAATCTTCAATTCTCTATGAAATAGAAATGCAGAAATACCTATCCAAAATTTTCTTGTACCAGATAATTCCAAGTAAAATAGTATGTCTCATAAACTCACCATTTGCCTCTCCAGCTCTCTCCAAAATTCAACAAATTCTCTCCGAATTGATCAAATTATTATTAATTCTCTCCAAAATAACATTGTAGCATAGGAGAAAAATAGATAAAACTCGCCATTTGTAATTGAAGGGCTCAAAATAACTGTCACAAACTCGCCATTAAAATGGCGAGTTTGGACATGCTTCTTTACTTGGCCAGATATACAGAAATGCTCACTGCGTCTGCTTAGTCAGTTAGTCTCCTACTGTCTTATACTCTTATGTTCTCGACATAATAGGTCTACTTTTTACTTACAATTATATAGGTATTGACTGATTATAATATTCTTGCAGACCAGTCTGTATTTCATGGTAAATTCCACTGACATGTCAGTGGAATTTTTCCCCTTTGAAAATAATATTCTGGCAAAGTCGGTGGATTTTTAGCTATTTAATCCCAGTCTGGAAAGTAGTGCAGAACGTCGTTAATTTTTCTTGTTTAGTTTTAAACCGTCGTTAAAAATAATATAAATCGTCGTTTCGTAAATATTAACCAATAATCTTGGTCGTAAAATTAAATCAGACTTACTAATATCTCGTACTATACTACTATTATACCACTGAGTACAGACCAATGAATAGGAAGATGTTTAACGCTATTGGCCAAATATCAACCAATCAGAGAGAGGCATAACCTGACGACGGTGACGTCACACATTACAAACGTATACCTAATACGGGTAGTTATATAATTATGTAATGGTCAAAGCAAAATTTTCATTCACTAGCTATCAATTAGGAGTGACTGAAGCAGATATGGGAAAAAAGTGTAGGTAATTAAAGTATAAAGGTATATTTATCATAAAATAGAAAGAAGGGGATTTAGGGAGGGGTTCCACATCCCACCCCCTCTCACAGAAACCCTGAATAGCACCTAATTATTATTATTTTAATTGTCAATGGCATTCATTCATGATACCAATTAAAATAATTATGATATGGCTAGCTTCTTTCTTAGGAATGTATAAGACCGAAGATGTGAAACTGATTGATAATTCATAAGTTACCCTAGTACCTATAGGCTAATAGCTATGTACATTCTTTCAGGTTAATATATTTACTCAAAATACCTAATTAAACTAACAGTAATGTTTAAACTAGTGCTCTATAAATTATCAAATTCAAATCTAAATTTTTCGATCGTATTATTTCTTAAATATTAAGGCTAATTGTAAATACTTAAAAACATGTACAAGTCTTAAATCTTAAATTCAAACATTTAGCTGTACTTATAATAGAAAGGTATTTAGTGTTAATTAGGTATACTGTATAACTTGATTAACCATTATTCTTAATACTCTGCTTATATTCATTGAATAGCTATAACTTTTTCTATATTTAACAAATTCAATACATGTTTGAGACTGTTAAGATTAGCGCGTCATCCTGACAGCCATTTTGTTTATTAACTTATGTACGTGATGGTACGCGAACTTCTGATTTAAATATTTTAATCATACGTTTTTAAATTTTATAATTTCCTACTTACCTAATAATTATTATGTAATTTCAATTTAAATTGCTATCCATGATACTTGCACTCTTATACCTCCAGGTATAATATCATGGATACCAATCGAAATATAGGTAGGTAGGTATATAGGTTTATATTTCTGTGATCGAAAATGTGGAACCATACAATAATTCAAAGTACCTACTTCCAGTAATTTACGCTATTTCCTTCCATAGATTTAAATACGCTGTACATTAATAAACTTTATCAATGTACAGTGTACTTAAACCTTGGGAATAGCATAAATCACTGGAAGTACCTAGGTAGTTTGAATTATTGTATGCTTCCACATTTTCGATCATAGAAATATAAACCTACATACCTACCTATTTTAACTCGTTATTTTGATTGGTACTATCCATGATACCTGGAGGTATCATGGATACCTATCGATATAAGAGTGCAAGTATCATGGATAACTATCTAAATAGAAATTACATAATCACTATTAGGTAAGTAGGAAATTATAAAGTTATAAAACGTATGATTGAAATATTTAAATCAGAAGTTCACGTACCATCACGTGCATAAGTTAATAAACTAGAGTATTGGGTACCAGTCTACCTAGGGTAAGTTTCAAGTTACCAGACGTTTCCATATTTCCGACCACACAAATATTGTATAATTTACTAACTACTTTTACAGGTTATTCAATTATAGTAAGCGGTAAGCCTATATTAAAATAACCATTTAAAGTGTTAGTTAAATTCCTTAACTTTTTCTTATATCTGAGGCAAGTTCTAAGTTATCGTACGATAACACATTTTCGGCCCTAGAATAGAAATCCTATACATAGGGGAACTTGGTAAGTTACGAATTAGCGGTCAATTTCACATCTTCGGTCATATGTAATTGTAGGTATGAGAACACACGATAGGTGAAATAGTAATTTTTAAAATAGGTAGTGTTACCTATTGCGGTATTAAACATGTAGGTAATGATATAATAGGTAATTATTTACCAGACAACTGAGACAAGTAATGAACTGGGCAATTGGGGTAGGTATGTGTATGGTGGATGGGGGTTATGTGTTATCATGGGGAGGAATTTACGTACGCATTATTATGTTATTGAGTCCAATGGAGATGGCCATCCTAATATCATGCATATCAATAAAAATCAAATAAATATTAATAGGTAGATATCAATAGATATCATTGTATCTTATCATCTTATGTGACCAATGATGTGGAACTGACTGATAATTTGTAACTTACCCTAATATGCCTACCTTGTTACTTTCGTTAATAACTTCATGATACCTACCTACAGACTACGATGATATAGGTAGGTATATACCTAGGCTGCCTTGAGGTATCATGAATATCAATTACAATAACTAATTAATATGTAAATTAGTTAAAATAATCTCTTTATATGATACACTATCTGGTTTACCGTTTACTTTAATAATTACCTAGATTATTAATTTAGATAGGTACCTAGCCTGCCTACCTACCTACCGAAAATAGAGATATCTAATCATGATCAATGTTATGAAAACATTACATTCTAGACGTAGTTTGATATCTAAGAGCTGTCATTGGTAATTCACACCATCAAATGATGTTACGTCATTAAAAACTCTCCACTCTATTGGTCAAGAAGTTCAGTGCAATCTTTACGGTAATGATGTATCTAGACCTTATGTAAACAAAATATTGTCACATTGTGGTTACCATTTAGTTTATATAATGAGTCGTAACAGTCGTTAATTAATATTTTTGATAAATTTCTGTCGTAAATATATTTAATATAAAACTTTATAACAAATTTCCGTCGTTAATATCTTGAATAGAATATTTTTCTCCATAAAAACTTCGTTAAATTTATTTATCGAAGTGCATCTTCTTTCCAGACTGGATTTAATCCTATGTTACCATTAATTTTCGTTGGATTTTTAGCTAATTATTCCTATGTAAGTAATGTAACCATTAATTTTTGATGACTAATTAGGGAAAATGTTTGTGTGGGTTGTGGATCAGCTAAATTATTGGAAATTGTTGGTGGATATCCATGTTACAGAGTATGTTAGTTAAAGCCAATTAATTGGTTTAGATTTAATAAGGTCAAAACTCAGATATGTCTAATTGGCTTAAAATTTTGAATTAATGTTAATGTTCCCATGTTAATTTTGGCTTTAAATCTTCTAAAAATGAGCCAATTTGGCTTGACTCAGAAGTTTTGTGAAATTTTGGCTCTGAAATTGGGTTACAATTTTCCAGCCTTTGAAACATGGGTGGATACTTCATACTCCCAAGTAAAATAGTATGGTTCATACACTCTCCTTTTGTCACTCCAGCTCTCTTCAAAAACCACATGAGTTTTCTTCAAATCAAATTTTCTTAAATTCTCTCCAAAATAACATGGTACACAGGAGAAAACTGGATATATCTCGCCATTTGCAATTGAAGAGCTCAAATTAACCATTAAAATGGCGAGTTTGGACATGCTTTATTCCCTGGTGGATTTTGAGAGCTTTTTGTAAAATCAGTGGGATTTTGTGCACCAAATACTGGCTTCTGTATTCTCAATTCTGCAGACTGAATAGAAGCTAAATTCTGATATATTAAGAGTATTTTACAAATTGCCAAAATAGATTTGAACTTTTGAAGCAGATATTTTATCAAATTTTAGCTAACTGTTTTCTGACTTCTGAAGCATGAATTTTTTTGGATGTCAACTATCACATTCATACAGTACCAAAATTAAATTATTACCGGTATCCTTCTAAAAATTTTATGTCTTCATAATCATAAAGATCTCTCGTATTGTAATTTCGGTTCACATTAAAATTAATGTAAACATATGGATTAAGGATCAATTTTATATTGTTTGTAGAGGCAGTGGAACTTGTCCCAAATAATTAGAATTAATTCAAGTCTTCAAGATCTTATATATCAACCAAATATAAATAATAAATTTATGTAATTGAATGTAAAATTTAGCACCATTCTTCTAGTCCATGTTTGTATTATCTGTAAGGAAGACATGAAAGTCAACAGTATTTCACTGTTGTACAAAAATGACCAGGTAGTAAAGCATGGTCTACTGTCTAGCCATTTGCTTGACAAGTTTGTGACCCATTAAAATAGTATAGTTCATATACACTCCTTTCTCATCAAAAGAATTTAAATTCTTCTTCAAAGTGATCAAATTATCATACATTCTCCAAAATATCATTGTAAACTTGTAGCATCGGAAAAAATTAGATATTTCTCACTATGTGTTCTTGCATGGCTCATAATTATTGTCATAATCTCCAGGCAAAAGGGAAAGGACGAAAGGCCAAGCCGCCATGCTTTATTACTTGTTTTATGTTAATAAATTCTTGACCTTCAATTGAACAAAAACTACATATGGCAAGAACTAATTAGTAAGATGTATCTAATTATTTACTATTTTGCAATTTTAATTGGTAGAAAAATTTGATCATTTTGTAGAAAAATTTAACTTCTTAGCGAGAGAGGTATGGCTATCCATACTTTGCTTAAAATTGAATTCATTCGCATTTTGAAATGTGAAAGTTCAATCACCAATGCTTAGATTTCAATGAATTTATATTTATTTATTGTTTGGTAGTTTATTTAATCTTTATTAATTTAGAGTTTCAGATATTAACTCTCATCATTATACAATTATTCATCATTATAATGTTATATGTAGCTACTAGCTGACTTGTACATATTTTAAAATTATTTCTTACTGTTATATGGCCTATCTGATAAACTTGTATTAATGTTTTCATTCTTATAATTGGCAATTAAAAGTTTCCATATCATAATCTTGTTTTTTGAATTGTTAGTTAGCAATGTTGTAAATTGTTTGCTAACTTTACTCCATTATTCATATATTTCATCAGATACTTTTTATATAAATTGAATAATATATTTCAATATGGAAAGAGCAGCTAATGCACCAAGAAATAAAGGAGGACGCATCAACAGAAGTGGTGGTCCACCTTTACCTGTCAAAAAGCTGCTGGTAGAGAATGCTAACAAACAGGTTAGTCTCAGCTTGAACCTACCATAGAAATAGATGATAGAGGATGTCTTGGTAAGTTGTACTCAGATACTAGCAACACCCACTTTCTGAGTACTGTGATTCTCTGAGAACTACTATGCTCTCATATTAATTCCTGAATTAGTGGCTTTAATAGTTCTTTTGTGAATGAATGTTATAGAAAGGTTGTGTTAAATCTAAAATAATGTTAATAAAGCTGTCTACAAATGACAAAAGATTAAATCATAAATGTGAAGTTTGAACTAAACTATTGCCACTGTGAATTAAATTTTTCTACTGATGTTTTTTTTTCAGGAAGATGTTCTCTCTCTGTGCACCGATGTCAAACTAACGCGTGTTAGCAAAACTGACAAGTATGAAATTATCCATGAAACTGCTCTGAAAGCTTCTCAAGAAACTAAAGACTGGGTCTTGGACCTCACTAGGGAAAATGTCAAGGAATTGTCAGTGTTTTTTCTATGTCAAATTCATAAATTCAATATCATCATTGTCCTTAATTTTGATAAAATAATCCTGAATTCAATTTTTGTTAACCTTTCTTTCAGGTATGAAGCATCTGGTTGGGGTTGGTGTGATGACAAGAAAGAAAATGAATTGACACATCCTAAATCTCAGTATTTGATCATCAAAAATTCTTCTGATGTAAAAGTTGCTTTCACACACTTTAGATTTGACATGGATTATGGAAATCACGTCTTGTATTGGTAATTATGTCTTAACTTTCTATTAGTAAGAAATTGGAAGAATTTACTAATTACCTATATTGATTAAATTCTAACAAATACTGTAGCTTAAAAAAATTAGAATAAGTCCCTATCTACCACTTACAACTGATTAGCTATTATATCCTCTGCCTCTAATGCTGTACAAACTAAGAAAACAATATATTTTGCTCGGGAGTAGCAACCTAGATGAGACATAGCATACAATGACATTTCACTTAACTTAATTCAACCCTGAATTGATTGACTCTATGAAGCCATCTCCTGCAGATACGGAAGAAAAGTTATTTTATATATAAACATGTTCATTAAATAGGTTCGATTTTATTGTCTTGAAAAACCTATATCTGTCTGTTATTATGAGCTGCCTTTTTGTAAAAAAAATAGCTTCACACTGCTTACGATTTCCGTCCTTCTCAGTTACGAACTTCAAGTATCTTCAAGTTACCAAAGCTCAGGATTTGGGACATGGTTAATGAAAGCCTTGATGAACATTGCACAACAATCGAAAATGAGCAGAGTGGTTCTGACTGTTGGTTGCAATAACCCTAGAGCCCTGAAGTTTTACTGCAATCTAGGGTAAGTGCTGAATATATCAAATAAAAATTTATTTTCTTCTAGTTGACTTACTCTTCATATTGAAACTATGAAATGATTTTACAGTCAAATTAAACTCATTCCTTTCCTTCTTCATGACTAATAAATAACTAATGTTATTCTATCCTGAACAGATATAAAGTTGACGAGACTTCTCCAATAAACTTCAAAACAAAGAGTGAAGGCACTTACATTATCCTCAGTAAAAGCTGCAAACCCAAAAGTGAAAAATGATAATGATCTTTATTGAAATCTCACACCATTAATTAGAATAGAAATTAAAATGGTACAAAATAATCGATTTACTTCATTAAAAGTTTTTATTTTCCTATTATTTTATGTAGCTGAATTTTGAAGATACTTCGATTATGTTTTATATCAACAATAAATATATCCATATTTTGAACTTTATGAATAAATTAATTTTGATTTAATTTATTTGATCCTGAAATATAGGTATCGATACCTATATCGATGTTGCTATAAGTATTAATATACTTGATGCATAAATGGAGAGTAATTTTTCCAGCTTGTTTAACTATTAGTAATCGTCAAAGTAATAAGACGATTCAAAGAATC
>CANNZV010001618.1:81368-149566 GCA_947561585.1 Caprella mutica | reverse complement strand
GAATCTTTACCTATATGTACTATGTTTGGAAGCATTTGTCTTCCAATGTCCATACTGAAGTAATTAGCCATGTGTATCTAATAAGCCTCATAATTGTAGAATTTCCCAAATTGCCAGCAGCCATAGTGAACAAATTTCAATTACTGTGGAATAACTCTATACCTAGTGGTCTATTATAGAAGGAGAGTTCCATTGTATTATTAAAGAAAGGAAAAAAAAGTCTCCACTTGATGATTATTTCTTCAAATCCCAGTTTTGTATTTTTCTATTATTTATATATTTAATGAATTTCTAATTATTCGGGTCAATTTTAAAAATATCTACAAGCATTAGGTTACTCTTTGTAAATGTGAAATTAGTAAACTCTCTAACAATCAGTATAAATAAACTTTTCTTTGAATGTACATACATAAAATAAATCGTGATTACAATTTTCAGGATAGTTAATTTTTATTCACAAATCTATTTTGTTAGTAGACTTAGTGCATGTATCAACCCTCGACTAATAATCAAAACTAACAGAATCACTTCTCCCGATCATCATTCTTCGGACCCTTTGTTCAATATTCAAATTCTAAAGCGGTTTTATTTTCTCCAAAAAAAAACAAAAAAAAACAGATATCTAGTACTAGATAGGAACCATAATACCATGTAGTTACAAAATTTAGTCTGGAGGAGAGGGAGCTAAAAGGTAATATTTTTTTTATTTCGCTGTTTACTTAATAATCTTTTTAATATAATTTCATGCAATATATACTCGCTACCTAGGTACCTAAATTAATGTTGCTAGAATTAGTCCATGGCATGTGTCTGCTGAAACTTGTAAAGTGTTTAGATATTTTTTTGTTGTTTATGAAATTCATGTAAATATATAGGCCTAGGATTAATTCAAAATTGTTCATATCTTAAGAATAAGAATAGGTACCTATCCCATATTCATTATTCTAGGGTCACCCAGGTAAATTGCGGTCCTTTAATTTTTAATTGCAGCCCTCTCAAGAGAGTCTCCAAAACAATCTGAACCGAAATTACATTAAAATGTTGCATAGCTATCAAAATCAGCGCAGTGCATGCTTTAATTTATTACTTTGTTTTTAACGAGTGTTTTGAAGATATGACGTTTCTAAATTCTGATGTTAGTCTGTTAGAGGCCGCAGTTAGTTATTAGATTGTAATTTACCTGCTTGACCCTAGTCAACTATATTTTTGGAGATAACTTTTTTTCCCCTCGTTTCATTACCATATTTCAGTAAACTCCTAGTTTAGTTGACCCTATCCAAGCCAGACTGCAGGAACTGATAAACTGTTCTCCAAGAAATCCTCTATTTTGGCTTTTGTTCTCAGTAAAATACATGTAAATATAAAAGAAAATTCACAATTGTTCGCATAGAAAATGTCCCAGTCTGCAGAATATGGAACATTTTTCCAAGTCTCTCTGCGGGAATTTTAGAAATTTGAGACTGCGGGAGATCTTGAATTAATTCCTATGTTACCATTAATTTAGCTGTGGGAGATTTTGAATTAATTCCTATGTTACAATTAATTTAGCTGCGGGAGATCCTAAATCTGCTATTAAGAGTCAGAGAGTAACTGTCTCTGAAATTAAAATCTCTGCGGGAGAAAAGACACATTCTGCAGACTGGAAAATGTCCCATATTCTGCAGACTGGGGGAAAGGGTCAACTAAACTAGGAAACGGGTATATATATAATTAATATAAAGGGATATTAATATTTAAATCATATAATTATATTCTACATATAATTATTGAGATTAAGGATCCGATAATAAGATCTACTTGTAGAATGTTTGGCACGGTTTACAAATTGAAAACATTTTCTTGAATAGTTGAAGGATGGAAAATATTTTAAAACTTCATACCTATTTTTTGTCAATCTCTTGAATAGTTGATCGGTATTATAGATACATTATTGATTATTACATTCAAATAATATTTTCATTGAAATTTCAATTGTAAAAATCATAATAGGTAGTTATTTTACAACTGTCATAAATTCCTAATATCATGAAATAATTTGAACTTATTTTTTTATTGTTCAACGCTATAATATAGGATTTATATACCCGCTTCCTAGGAGTTTACCCATATTTCAAAGTATGCACAAAGTCGCCAGTATATTGGCAACTCTACGGGTGAAATGAGTTGAATAAAATTTAATTCTGTTAAATTATTAATAAAATAGCCATAAAGGATTCCAGATTGTATTTGGTGGTAAATTCCAATGATATGTCAGGAGATATTTAATTTCTCTAATAAAAAAATTCCTGCAATGTCGGAGGATATTTAGCTATTAATTCCTATATTACCATTAATTTTTGAAGGAGAAACTAGAAAAATGTTGGAGGACTAGACAAATTGATGGAAAATGTTGGCAGCTATTTCTCAGTTTTGAAAAAGTCAGGAGTTCAGTGCACAAAATACAAACTGGAAAGGATTATGGATACACATGCATCAGACTTTCAGATATGAAATAAGTTTACAATGATGTTTTCATCTGTAAATTCTTGCCACACTACCTATGAAACATGGCCAGTTTTCAGAAACTGGTAAAGTGTTTGTAGAGATTTCTTATTCTGTTTGTAGCAAAAATTAATGTAAATATAGGGATTAATTCACAATTTTTCAAAGAGAATATCCCAAATATCTCCCATATTCTGCAAACTGGAAACATGGGACGTTTCAAAGCCAGTCTGCTACTGCAGTAAATGGTAATGTTTTTGTAGAGATCTCGGATCTCCTACCTATACAGTTCACAGTAAAATTATCATAGTTTATATACATAGCTTGAGACCATGTTTTAGAGGCTAGCAAACTGTAATCCAATTTTGAACCAAAATTACATAAATCTGAGCCAATTTTTGAAGATTTCAAGCCAAAGGCCCATAATTATCATAAGAACATACTCACTTCAACACAGAAATTATTCAAGTAAAATAGTATGGCTCATCCAAGTAATAAAGCATGTCCAAACTTGCCATTTTATGGCGAGTTTGTGACAGTGACAGTCATTTTGAGCCCTTCAATTGCAAATGGCGAGAAATATCTAATTTTCTCCTATGATACAATATTATTTTGGAGAGAATTTATGATAATAGCTATGATCAATTTGGAGAGAAATTTGGTGATTTTTGGAGAGACTAATGGTAAGTTTATGAGCCATACTCTTTTACTTGGTGGCTCATAAACTCTCCATTTATCTCTCCAAAATAACCAAATTTCTCACAAAAATGATCAAATTATCATAAATTCTTTCCAAAATAACATTGTAGCATAGGAAAAAATTAGATATTTCTCACCATTTGCATTTGAAGAGCTCAAAATAACTCACAAACTCACCTTTAAAATCGCAAGTTTGGAAATGCTTTATTAGCTACCCGGGAAATTAAATTCAAAATTTGAAGCCAATTAGATATATATAAGTTTTGATATTTTAGAAAACAAGCCAATTATGAATTTCCCAGACTGCAGGAACTGGTAAACTGTTCTCCAAGAATTCTTCTATTTCAGCTTCAGTTCCTCGTAAAATACATGTAAATATTATAAAATTTAGGTGGAACTTATGGATTGTGAGCACAAAAAATGTTGAGAATATCTCATATTTTGTAGACTGGTTAATTTTGAGGCCAATTATATGGCATTGAAATTAATTTATAAGTGTTTGTTGCAAAAATTAATGTAAATACCTATAGACATGGGATAGATTCTATTCTTTAATTATATTTCATGCACCATTCTTCATGTATTTCATACATTCTTCTTTTATCTTCATCTTTAACAGTTTTAATTTTTCAGATTCTCCATCTATAGTTAATTAGTTATTTGTCCCTTAAATAAGTAGGTATTAAGAATGAGTTCAATTAACAACTGTAGTTTCTTCAAGGAGTTCTCTCAGATTGCTTCTGAAATCACAAACCGGAAGGCAGCCCTGGAGAGAAAAATTCTGATTCCTCCTGGGTAAGTTTATTATGATAAACAGTTCTAATAACTTAAGTTATACAAGTTAAATTTATTATTAGGAAATCAATTGATATATTTTTAGTTAGAATTATTTTTTTGTGCACTATAGCAAGTAGCTACCTAATTATTAGTTAAAATTTCTCATGAAACTAGTTCCACATTGACACAGTAGGTAGCTATTTTATTTTAATTCATTTGATCAAATTGATTGAATATTAAATATATGTGATTTTTTTCTACTTTATATTTGTTTTTATATTTCAGTGAAAGACCTCGTGAGTTCTTGGAGGCTAAGAAAAAACTGAAAGAACAGCTGGATTCAATTGAGGTGTGAACTCATTAGGTTACATGGCTAGTTAATTTATATATCTGATAAAAGTTTTCTTGTAAATTAAAATCATGTTTTACTTTTTGAGATTTCCCCTCTTCATTATTTTGAAAGATAGCAACCAAGAAAGTGTTCATATTGTGTAACTAGCAAATAATGCTTTATTGTGAATAAATTTCACTTGTTCATGTAGCTATCTGTAACATCAACTTATTGCTATTAAAATGATTACCTTAATTCTCTCCTGTTACAGGTTGAAGTTAAAGAATTGAAGTCAAAAGTAGACAGTCTCAGCGAATTTGACTCTTTCTTATCCTCTTCAGAAACTACTGCCACTGAATATGCTTTGGAGCTCGAGAAGATAATAACCTACGTTACAAAGTGATTAAACATATCTAAGATGTTTCCAAATTAGTTAGCTATTTATTATTTGAGTTTGATAATGCTGATAATAAGAGTTTAAGGTCTGATTTTGAGAATACTTCTAGTTTTCATTCCAAATCTCCCATTTTTAATTAAAATGATGTTTTTGTATTAGGTACGAAACTGCGATTGCTTCATGTACGTACTTATGTATGATAGTCATTTCCATTTGTCCTGTTTTTAGGTATGGCTACACTCCTCCCACTGAAAAAGTGAAGGAGAAGCAAGAGACTAAAGGTAAAGAAGAAGAAGAGAGTCCTATCAAGTCTGAAGATCTTATAGTGACTGAGGAAAAGGAAGAACAAACTGACATGAAAGAAGATGATGTTGATAATTTGTATGTATCATAGTTTGGCTACTGAATTTATTATTCAAATAAAATGCTAAATAGATTCCATGTGTATTGAGTAATGGATGATTAAGTTACTCCTCAATAACAGTCTTCACTTTTTTCAGAAGAATGAAAAAAAAACTTTGAAATATATTCCACTTAATTTTAATAGTTTATATTAAATATCATGACTACCTTCGATGTAAGAAATATTAAAATATCAAATATATATATTAACACTTTGAGCAGGTTTATAGTAGGGAACACGTGCAGATGCTGATAGAGTTGGTGTATTTTTCCTTTTTTCCCCCAGACAATTGCTGTCTCCAGAGTTGAGTGAAGTGGCCAAAGGAATACTGAAAAACAATACTAAAAATTTTAAAAAGCAGTATGCTAAAGTTAATCCTCCATGCGCTACTAACTTGTCTACCACTCCCTCGGCTAAATATTTACAACGTCCTATTTACCAGAGCCCGTTTGTTCACAAGAAAATAAGTGAATTATCCAATTTAAGAAAGAAGACTCCTGTGTCAGTGCACAGGCAATCTGTCCATTCTAAGTTAACTAAGGAGAAAAGTATGCAAAAGTTTCCTAAATTTGTAGTTTCTCCCAAGACACCAAGAATAGCAAATTCCTACAAGATGACTAGTTTCCACGACACTCCTGGTGTATCTAGCTGTCAAAAAACGCCAAGAATTTACAGTTCTCATAAAAAATATGAGGCACCTCGTTCTCTGAAGACATTACAAGAAACTTCCCTAAGGGATTTTTCGGTGCCCTCCTTGAAACTGAATGACCAAATACTAACAGATATCTGTGATGCTCAGGACTTGCAAAGTGATTCTCAAGCTTTGGAGGAATTGGTGAGTAACATTATCTTTCACAACCATTATTATTGCTGCTATTAATTTTTTTTAGAAACTCCTTCATCTAAATTTGGAGAAAGGTAGCTACTGCGTTCATATGTGGTTACCACACCCGCATTCGAGTGTCACAGTACATTTGGCCTCTTAACTTTTTTATTTGGGCAGCTATGAAGTTTAAACTAATACAATGTTTGAACTATATCATTTCCTATAATATCCAGTGAAAATATTTTCAATTGATTGAAATTTGAATTAGTAATAAGCAAAACAAACATCGAAAAATGATGTACCTGAGACACCCGATCGGGTGTCTCAGGTACATTTGCCGTTTATTTCGTGTCGTGCCGCCCCTCGAACCCCCAACAATCATGAAGTTAACATAACAGAACCATAGCGGATCAAAAATCTGCATAACGATATTTTCACAGGATATTATTGGTATTGATATAGTTCAAACATTGTGTAAGTTTAAACTTTATAGCTGCCCAAATAAAAAAGTTATAGACCAAATGTACTGTGACACCCAAATGCGGGTGTGATAACCACATATGAATGCAGTACGGCCCCGCCGCCAGTACCTTATTGTAAATTTGTTTTCAGGACGATTCCTTAGCTTCACCAGAACTGACATCCATGAAAATACCATTTCCTGCTAGATTTCAAAGCATTGGTTTAGTCAAACCGAAACTTTTCACTGAAACGTCAAATGTTCTGAAACAGCATCCTGGAAACCATAGTATTTCGAAACAACATCCTGGAAACCAAAGTATTTCGAAACAACATCCTGGAAACCAAAGTAATTCGAAACAACATTCCGGAAATCAAAGCATTTCGAAACAACATCCTGGAAACCAAAGCATTTCGAAACAACCTGAAATAAATGTTCCCAAAAGTTCACCTCTGAAAGATTTTTCGGATGATGATGATCTAGTAGAACCTGTTCTATCAGACGTGACTATCAATATGTTGAAGGAATTCAACCTTGGACGAGATAACTCTTATTTGAATAGTAACAGAATGACTGCACCTGAATTAAAAACATCAAGTGAATTCAATTCGAAAAACAGTTACAAGAGCAACAATCCCTCCTTGACTAAGATCAGAGATATTCCCCAGTGTGTCAAGGAGAACATGCTACCAGATGTTTCTGCAGAGTACATTAAAGTGAACCGGTCTCACAAAGAGGCGCTAGTAGGCAGGAGGAGTGCGCCTCTCAAAGATGAGGATTGCATGCCTCCTCCTAACTGTGACCGCAGTTTCAGTCAGGCCATGCTTCAGTACAACCACGTGCCTGCCTCACCAATGCCTCTTAGGAAACATTGCTGATGGATCACTCTGCTACTTTTCTAAGGCACTCGGGTTTGTTGCTCTATTTTTTCATACCGACTGCATTATTCTATTCACCAGACTTTTTGCTATGCTCCTCCTACTTTTTCCACAAGAATATAAGAAAAAACTATAATTATTATTTATTTCAGTTGGTATCCTTGATAGCTACCTGCAGGTATCATGGATACCTTATATTTCTTATATTCTCGTGGAAAAAGTAGGAGGAGCATAGCAAAAAGTCTGGTAGAAAGACTGAAAAAACCCTACTTGTGTACGGCCCTTTAGACCCCACGGGCTCTATCCGTAAGCGGTCTGTTGTGAATTGAAGGGGGTGGCGTTCCTTGGATTAAGTATTGTCTTTTTTTAATTTTTACATTGTTTATCATGTTTTAGTTTGCAGTTGTAGAGGATAGATAGGCTTCATTTACTTTGCCTCTTTATTTTCTTCTTCCATCCGTGAGTGCAGCCACCGATGTTTGTATCCCGTTACGTCACATTCCTTGGAAAGTGACTGCATTCACGGAGTAGCTTTTCCTTTCTGATTGTTTCTTCCAGTCCCTTGTATTTAATTTCCTTTTGATGTCAGCTTATGACCTTTAGTTCCGAGATAATTAGATCAATGTTGCTTCTTTTCATTATGAGGAAACGTCTGTTATCATTTTCTGCTATTGACACTGACATCGAAAAGGGGTCATTCAGTTATTTCTTCTATTCAGTGTATTTTTTTAATCGAAAAGTCTTGCTTTTAATCTTTTTTGAATGGAAAAATCATTTCTCTTCAAACAAACAAAAAAGAGTACAAATTACAAGGAACATATGTATTATTTTTAGGTAAAAAATAGGATTGATGGTTTATAGAATAAATTAGAAAATCTTAGATTGGTTTTATTTAACTGAAATTCCTCTAGCAATAAATATATATAGCATATATAATATTAAAACTGTTGTGACAATATGCTTATAGCATAAAAATATAATCTTGAGCATATTTAAAATAAAGCATATTCCTAATGTGAAAAAATATATTCTTTTTATCAGAAAATATTCTTTTCTTGAATAATATTATTTTTATAAAACTTAATATATTTTTTGTGTTCTGAGATAGACCGTGTAAGCAAAAAATTTCTAGATACAGTAGAACTCCCGTCTAGTGAATGAGTTAGGATGTAGCCTCTATAGTGAGCAGATTTTCATTAGTCTGCCATAAAATTGCCATTCGTTTTCTAAAACTGATGGCAATTCATCGCAGACTAAGGAAAATTAGTTCACTATAGAGGCTACATCCTAACTCATTCACTAGACGGGAGTTCTACTGAACAACTAACAATTTAATATCTACAAAAAAAGAGAGGCTAATTAATGTCATAATTTCAAAAAATATTTGATGTAGTCAAGATAGGTATAATAATTTCTATTCACTTTAGAGGCCTATTTGATGTTTCAAAAAATGTTTCACCTAGGGTGTTTTGGGGCTATTGACAATATTGAGAGCGTTTTAAAATCCCTCGCCTGAAAAATAGCTATTTCTGAGTTTTTACAACGTTGTGGCAAACTAGCTATTTCTATTTTATTCATTAGACTATAGGCATCCTGTTATCACTTCTCTATCTTCATATACCTAAGGCAGTTGTTCTTACAGTGGGGAGCACGGGACCCCTTTGGGGCCTGGATTGTATATAGGGGTGCCTGGGATTGCTGCTTTATATACTACTTATAATTTTCCCTTTAATTTAATTTCCTTTTTCAGTATCTGATTTTTTTGCTCTAAAAAGTATTAATATACAGAAAATCTAGTATCTGAACTATAGTCTATACCATTTACAGTTCTAGTTGATCCAAATGAAATAATATTTGATCCAAGTGAATTTCTATTTGATCCAAGTGAAATTGAATTTGATCAATGTGAAATAATATTTGATCATGGTGGGCAATGAAAGATTATGGTGGACAATGAAAGATTATGGTGAGCAATGAAAGATTATGGTGGACAATGAAAGATTGTGGTGAGCACTGAAAGATTATGGTGAGCAATGAAAGATTATGGTGGACAATGAAAGATTATGGTGGACAATGAAAGATTAAGGTGACAATGAGAGATTATGATTGGCCAATCATAATCTCTCATAAATTATACAAATATTTTTTATATTTTAAAATCGTGACATTTTTATTGCAACCAACCAACAAACAAAGACACAAAATGTGAGGTAGCGAGATGATAAAATATTCAATTACATTTGGATCAAATAGAACTGTAAATGGTATACATCTATACTAATAATTTCCCTAGTGTGTTTATTTATTTATTTGGTGTCCGCTTTTACACGACGGGTATTAAACATGAAGAATGTAACTATGATACGCACAGGAATATATTGACTTTATATTTAAATTATCCTGTTTTTATTTAATTTATTTCATCTACAAAATAAATTAGACTATGCAGAAAATGTAATAATTTTAAATTTCTATTGAATTCATCAAAAATAACCTAATAACGGGTAATAAATTGGTATTGATGATAACCCGTTATTTTAACGGGAAAGTACACTAGTTTGTTAATAAATTAATCAAATTTAAAAAAAATGCCAATAAAAGAGGGACCTAAAACAGGACGTTTACCCCCAAGGTTCATAGATTAGCTATAAATGGTTCAAAATGTAACTAAGAGCTGCTTCCACAAATTCTTTAGAATATATATTTTTTTTGTTTAAAGTGCAATCCAAATAATTCTTCCTACATACTAATTAGGTATTACATTTTGAATAAAATATACTTTTTTCATTTCAGATAACCTAGGTAGTCATAATTTATTATCTAACAAAGGTTAAATTTCGTCTTCTAAATTATCTCAGAAATTAAAAAGGTTATTTTATTAATAAATAAATATTAACTGATTAGTGCTTAAAAAAATATTTTGATAACTCATTTAAAAAATTATAATGATTTCCTAAGGTTTTCTTATGACTCTGCATAGGTACCGGATAATTTTGTAGTACACAGTAGTCAGTAGGTACCTACTACCTAGGCTATATAAATTAGTAAAATTGGTAACCTACAAAAAAAATGATATATCATTGCGGTCTATGTTACAAATATTTAAAATTTCAAATTATTTCTTTCTTATTTTATTATTGCAATAATATATTTGTTCAAATTTTAGCAACAGTAATCAAAGCGGTTGAGAACGACAACCAGTGCCCCTAATCAACGGACAACGGAATGAATAGCAATTCGTTCATTGTTCCTTTTGCATCGAAAAAAAATTGAAATATTTTGATAGGAACATCAATACTATGACGAAATTTAAGATTTAGACAAATATCTATAGTGTTCATTAATTTTATGTTATTGTTATTATTACTGTAGAAATCACGTTGTATTTGAAAATATCATGAAACTATCATTGCTATTAAATTTTTACATGCAGTTGGTTTAAATCAATTATGATCTTTTCATTCTCATTGTAAATAATAGGTGAATAATCATTGTCATAACAGGCTTTTGTAATCAATTAAAGTAAATAAAATCATGGTTTGTATTTCCGTAGAGTTTATAAGAAAATCTTCGTTAAATATTTCTGTAGTAGAACATGGCGTACTCAATTATAATTAAGCCACGAATAGAAATATTTATTCAGATTAAAACTAAACGATTACATTCTCATTCAGAGTAGGGCTGAATAAACGTAATTTCTCATTCAATTAACTAAGCCTCTATGTACTAAATTAATTTGATCGTGAAGAAATTAGCAACCTTCCTGTAATATAGGCACAGAAAGCATATGAAACAATAAAAAATATAATAGAAAAAAATCACAATAGTACTTATTAACTAATGTAAGCGTAAACATGTGTTTACGATCATTTATTCGAGCGTTTAAAGAGTATATCTAAAAAAACGGGCACAATGCATTATTTGAAAAGGGACATACATGTATTCTTAGGGCAGAAAAAGTTAAATCTGAAATAACGCGTCGTCTCACATACCTACTTTACTTCACTCGTTACATATCAATACAGTCACGTCACACTACCGATCTAGCGTCACGTTATCGATGTCACGTCACAGTTTCAGTTGAAATGGCATTCAGTGTCCAGTGGAGTGCCTTGTAGGAAGGTGTGGTGACATCAGAGCTGCGTACAAGTAGGTACGCTACTATTAATAGAAATACACTAATTTATTATAATAAAGTATATTAACCAATTATACTTCAATTTGTTCCGTATTGCTAATGTTAAAATAAATTAACGTCAAATAACGATAGTTTGATATAATTTCTAGGAATATTACGTTATGACATGGTGTAAGTAATCGCGAAAAAGTTAATAATCAGTACTGTTACGTACTGACGGATACTAATGTACTTACAGTGGGAAGGAAGTAGGTTAGGTTGTACTGTCTAATATAAATGAAGATTTTAACATATTTTTGGCTATTATGGATTGAAATCATTGGTCAAAATAATAGATTAACTGCAATAAAAAATAGAGTTTTATATAGATAGTTAATATTTTTGTAAAGAAAATGATTATTTTATTTTCATTTAAGAACTGTCAATTAATACCAATTTTTTTTTTTTTGCGCCATGGAATTGTGAATTAATATTTTTCTTGTAATAATTTATTTCCAAAATATTGTACTATAATTAAAGTATACTATCATTAATTTTAATTGAATTCAGCAAAATAGACCACAATTTAAATATATTTTATGTAAATTCTACAATTTATGTAAATAAAATAATGGTTTGTATCTCCGTAGAGTTTTCACGATATGCATACTCTTTACTTTTTACTACTATTTCAATAAATTTTAATGATTTAACATTGACGAATAACAATGAACTATCTATAAATAATTGTGTTTTCTGTATTATTAATAATGAATTAACATAATAATTATTCAATAATTCAAAACCACAAACGTCAGATTAACTCTATTTGTTTTCACAAAATAAAATATTTATGGGTACAAACAAACACTAATTAACATTGATAAATATATAAAATTATCATTAATGTTGAAATTTTAATTTTGATCCATCAAATTAAAGAATTTTTATTATTTTATTTTTATTTTTTACATAAACATTGTTAATAATTAAGAATGGTTCTGAAATTCTAAAAATTTAGTCAATTTTAAATGTCATAGACTCCCTTTCTATACTTCCATCACGGCAACTAAATTTGTTTTAATTACTTAACATGTAGTTTATTTTTTTTAATTTCACAGAGAAACAGTTTAGAATTTCGGTTTCATTTTACAATTGTTATTTTATTCGATTTTCGTAAGTTGTCTCAATGCCAAATAAAACTTGAATATTTTGAAAAATAATTTTTAAAGAAGTTTACTGCAAATCGTTGGCTATATAAAAATATAAATATTGAATGGCTACATTCATTTATCGAAGCAAAAGAACAATACGATAAAATAATTATCGTACATATTTTACAGTGAAAGACGATCAAAGTTAATAAAAATAATCAGAATACGAACTTACTATTCATATAAATTGCTCTACTCATTAGTGTTGGTAAATTAGGTAGCAATGTGAACACGTGATAAAATCAAACACAGAATCGAAAAAGTCATTAAAGTTGTTATAGGGTAAGTTACGAATTATCGGTCGGTTTTACATCTTCGGTCATATGAGAGAAAAAGAAGTAATTATTATTATAATAATAACAATATCGTCTTATATGACCGAAGATGTGAAACCGACCGATAATTCGTTACTTAAACTACCATCATTTCCCTATAAATACGTAAAGATACTTTAATTGTTTATTTTTTTTCTCATTTTCCAGAGCGTCAAAAGATGTGAACCGAAGAAGAAGAGCAAAAGAAAACCTGACTGGGGCTTACCGGAAGCTAAATGATTGCACTCAGCAACACTACTGAGCAACAACTCTGCCAAGATGATGTCAGACTGCGAGGACGGGTACAGGGTTTCCTTGGTCCTCAATTGGGTGCAGGTGAATGGCACGGGTCAGTTCGTCTATTACAAGAAGTACACAAAATGTCCTCTAGACCCTCTGCCAATAGTAGCAGGTGTTTTCCTCACCCTCATCTTGATAGTGTCGGTGACCTTATCACTGTTAGTGGTGGTGACCATTGCCACTAGTTACAGCTTGAAGAAGTTTCTCTACACGTACATCATCCTTAACATTTGCATTGTGGTTCTGGTGGACTGCTTTGTCAATCTGCCGATAGCGATAGCCTACGTAACAACGGCACCATGGCAGTTTGGCTACAACATTTGTTACTTCAGCTCCTACATGATGCTCATGGTGACCATTGAGATGATTCTCAGTCTCAGTTTGTTTGCATTTGATAGATTCTTCGTGCTTAGAAAGGTAGCCCGCTACTTGAGTCTATCAAAAGGAAAATTGAAAATGATTATCCTTCTATCCTGGATAGTGAGCATTGGTTGTGCTATCCCTTTGGTGTGTGGTTTCACCAGTATGCCATACAGAGGACGCTACTCATGTACAGTTGCAGACCCCAATGATGACATTTATATGATAGTCTTAATCTGTCTCGTTATTGTTCCTACAGCTGCGCTAATGATTATAATATCCATGATAGCTATAGCCATCTTCAACAAGGAAAGGAAAAAACAGAAGAAGTCAAAGGGGCAGACATTTTCTTTGCTCGAACAGATGCTCATGACTCCTTACTACAGAAATGAGGTTTATTCTTCAATCTGCATGGTAGTTTTAGTGTTGGCTTACCTTGTCTTGTGGCTTCCTTTTGGATCTCTCATCACAATTTATCCTGTCACAACAACAGACTGGGACAACAAGACTTTCGATGCATCACATGAATTCCAAGATCATTACATCAATATGCGCCATATGGATGATCACCATGACGAATTTGATCTTGATCACCATAATGTAACTGAAATAGAAGACGCTAATTCAACCATCAATCACGTTCACAACATCCCTGAGATAGCAGAAACTGTCGTTGTAGATACTGTCCTTGTCTGGTTTAGGTTTGTTTTTGATATGCTAGTTCCCATTATAATTCTAACTGTTTTGAAAGACATAAGAGACAAGTGCAAAAGTTTGATGTTCTGTTTCCAAACGTCGAGCATGGACTCCCTATCCCCATCACACGGGTCCTCGGGACTGTCCAAAACACCGAAATCATCCGGTTTCAGCGATATAAGACCAACTAGAAAGAAGCCCAAGAAAGAAGATAAAGGTATAGTCAACTTCAAGACTCCCGTACTGTTCGCCACTGCTGATGGACTTCATATCAGAACAGTGGAAGATACTTTTGAAGAGATGAATAATCAGAAAAATATGTTCGCTGCTTTTGGTAAAAATTCGAATAATGATCCTAAATTTGCTTACGAAATGTGTGATGTTTTCCATTCTGCTTCTGATTTAACAGATACTGATGATTTAATCATTCCGACAATTGATGCTGTTGATGATCATCCTTTCGTAAATTCTTTAAGAGATAGCGATCCAGGCCCAGGAACTTTTCAGGTACTACCTAAACCAATCAAGTCGACAAATGCAAAGGAAAATTTGCCGAATGACAAGTTCGAAAATCCTGTTGATAAATACGCTCCACCGGAAGACAATGTTTTTGATGAATCCATTGAGCTTGGAAAGCCCAAGAAACAAAAGAAAAACGTTCGTTTTGATACTAATTTGAACATAATGATATCAAGACCGACAACTCCTGAGAGTGCTAGATCTGAAGATTCTTATTCCAGCGTCAATTCAAGCGATTCAGGAATTGACAATGAGGAATTCAATCACATTCCACAACCACGAAGAAGATTCCCACCGGGTAGAGATATTATTCCCAAGCCAAAATCTAAGAAGGTTATTCATAATAGGAAATCTGTAACTTTCAATTCATCCCCCAAGGAGGGGAAAAGGAAAGTGAGTCGTAACAAGATATCCCCAATTACTGGTGGTGCCCCGAAAGTTCAGAAAGTCAAGAGTAGGTACATGAGTCACTATAAGAAGAGTCCTGTTCCGTCTCCATCGCCTAATGCCTTCTTTTTATAATCCTAGAGCTCCTTTCACATGGGCGTTTTTTCATGCCTCAGTTTAAAATATGCTAAATCTGAATAAACGTCAGTATTTTGTATGTAGGTACCCATAGATTGGGCGTTTCTGCATGCTGCATTTTTGTTGAAGAAACACCCCGTGTGGAATAGGCTCAAAGGATAATTAATAAGATTGTATTTATTTACTATAAGTCCATAACCAATTGCATATACGAGCATTCAAAGGAGAGTGTAATGTAGGATCGAGAAGTAGAGTGTGAGGGTGAAATTGTTGTTTTTTCTTGTTGTGGATTAAATTAATAAGTGCCATATAGCCAACTGTTGCCTTTTAGAATCGTGTTTGGTGAAGAGTATTTTATTTTGTACCAATTAAACTTGTGAATGTAGTAAGTTTATTCGTATCTAAAATTTATCTATTTGATTTCCTATAAAATTCTAATTTTTACTCGCATATGAAATTTAATAATAATTTGAAACCATTTGATTGATTTCACTAACTCATATTAATTTGTCATATATTAATATTAATAATTTGTAATTATTAATCAAAATATGAATTGAACAATATTTGCATTTACTTATCAATAATCAATAAAATAAATAATATCTGTGTTTGTTTTCGTATCTACTTAATAATTATTATATCAAAATATAACATTATAAAATATGTACACAAAAATAAAGTGCAAACTTATAGCATATAACTTTTGGAATGAATATAAATAATCTAGTGTTCTTATAGTATTACTGTATGTTATATATCTTTTATAAATATAAGTAAATATCAACAGCTTTTTCACTTTCCTTGATAGATTTTTAGTGTTTGCATTTTTCTTGGAATAAGACAAATTATAATCGGGGTACCTGTTAAATTTAATGCTATAGGAATTGTTGATTTAATATTCATCCTTTTGCACAGATAATTTCATTCCAACCCTCCTTGTAAGTTTAGTTTATCTATAGATGATATGTCGTAAGTTGAACACCAAGTAGCTTCTCTGCATCCACGAGTGATATCAGTAATGTGAAATTTCAAGTATTTTTTTTATATAAATGATAAGGTTATTATGTATTAAAAATACCTTAATTTATTTTATAGCTCCCACAAATTTATAATTAAAGTCATGGCTATTGATTGTGCTACCCCAATCATCGTGTTCGAAAATCAATAACCAGTTTACAGTAGGTAGCTTAGTGGTCGTGTTGACTGCCGCTTGCACGGCGGAGTTCTGAAGAATGTTTACGCGGTCGTCATTGGCGACAGCTATTGACCACACTCTTGAAGCTGGGTCAAGGTACCTTTCACTATTCAGACATACATTCGATGCTCAAAAGGCAGAAGCGGGTTAAGGTCGTATATAAGTGGAGTTTTTGATCAATAACTCAAATTGTTTCAGTTGCAGGAACCGTTTTCTGTAGAATAATTCATGTTATTCCTTAATAAGATGACCATTAAAGACTGATGTGTGGAATGAAGAGGACATCCTCTGACCTTTTATAATTGATCTATTAATTATTTCTATTTTAAACGTTACTTGTAGTGTCCAATTATTTGAATTTTCCTTTGCTTAAATAGTATTGTATATATACTTATTTTACTAGTACCTCTTCCTTTTACTTCTAAATCAGTAAGTACAGCAACTACTCATTTTCGTCATTTCCCATGTAAGTGACTGTTTCAAGTAGTAGCTTTTTTCCGCATACATGCTCTGATACATTGAATCACTTTTCTGCCTGACAACTTCTTCGAAGTCTTTGTAATTTTGTTCCTTTTGAAGACATCAATTTTATTGGGTATTACAGAATTAAGGCTACCAGTTTTACGTATCAAATAAATTATTTAAAATCGATATTTGATTCTATTAACCGTATATCATATTGTAGTTAATGTCACAATCTTCCTATTTCATGCATCTATGTATCAAATTCATACTTTATATCATGGCTGTGGATTGAAATATATAGTAATGAAACTAACTCCACAAAGAAGGGGCTACAAATTCATAAAAAGTTGATAATAAATAGTTTAATTGTTAAAAAGTTTGAGATGCTTCAACCTCTGATAAATCAAGACGAAGCCGTAAACGAAAAGTACGGATAAAAAACACGTGGAAGAGTTTGTGTCGAAACCCACGTTGATCTTATCAAACTGGCTGACATTTGAATTTTAATAAATATCAGTAAGTTTCTGGCCTTAATTCTAAAACACATTGTAATTAATTCATTGCATTACAGTAGTTAAAATACAGTTGTATCATACTGCACAAAGTAATTCAAACATTAATTGAAGTCACAAATTGAATTTACTTATTGCTGCACTACCCTTCTTAAACATTTTTTGCTTGCCATTAAAGGTGAAGATTGTTTCCAATGGTAAAACTATCCTTAGAGAATAGATTTAACTTTAAGTACTTCAATATTTCGTATAATAATTCTAGTAATAATATAGAAAGTAATTAGTTGGAAGAGGGATATTCATAATTTTATATACCCCATTTGTTTTTCATACTAATATTTCATATTCTCTGCTCAATTGAATCAGAATAATTATTAATTTACGCATTAAAATTATTTTTGAGACAATTTCATTTTTTGAATCGTAAATAACTGAAATAAATACAATGACAGAAACCTCACAAAATATAAAAGAATTGAGTCATCTCAAAATACGTGAAATAAAAACTAATCCATCATTCAAAAGACACGTGAGGTGAAAATAGATATATTCGAATACAAATATAATGATCTCTTTATTTTTACGGTTCGGATTCTTCTTGATTTACTTTTGCCGTCAGATATACTTGTGTACGTCTATTTTTTTTCCTCTTACTATAGGACCATAGGTTATATATAAAAACAACGCGCATTTAATATCTTGATTTATAATATCTTGCTTTCAATCTTGAACTAGATGACGGATACCTTCGCCGTAGTTTATAAATATTACCCGTTCACTCCCAAAAATTAATCAAAAGGTTTCTGGATAATGACCAATCGTCCCTCCAAATTTCAGCCAATTTTATTTAAACCTTTTTGAGTTATAAAAGACCTTGACCTTTGACCTGATAGCTCCCAAAATCTATTAAACTGGTTTGTAGATAATGACCAATCGTCTCATCAAATTTCAGACAATTTGGTTGGTAGTTTTTGAGTTATGCGAATAACAAGATTACAAAACTTATCCTCCTCCAATTTTCGGAGGTAATTATGAAGAATGGAAAACTTGACACAAGAAATAAAACTATTAACATAGCTTAATTGTTATATTGACCAACAAGTATCATATTCACAAAGCCTGAATGTTGAAAATGTAGGAAGTTTTGATTAGAGTGCTGCTATGTTGATTAACTTTAACGTCTGAGATTTTTCATTATTTACTTTCACGGTCAGAATTTATTACGTACCATAAAAGTAAAGAGATCAAAATATGATGACCAAAACATTACGTTTTAGTTAATAAATTGCATTTTAATCATTCATTATTAGGGGTGTGACAATATGCTTTTAATATCATAGATCCCGTACATTTTATAGACGGAGAGAATAAAAGAGTATTAAAAGGTTCTAGACCAGCGATATATAGTATTCGATACAATTTCATTTCGAATGTGATATTTCTCACAACCCTAGTGACAATATGCTTTATAAACCATAGAGAATATTATAGACGGAGAGAATTAAAGAGTATTGAATGGTTCAACACCACCGGTTTATTGTATATATTTGATACCATTTCATTTCGTCTATGATATTCTTAAGATCTATGTTTAATAAAGCATATTGTCACAACCCTATTCATTATAGTGAGCAAGATGTCAGAATTTGATATTTCTTAATAAAAGCTGGTAGACTGTAAATATCATTAGACTTATGTGCAAGAATAGTAGACTGTATAGTGTATATTAAATTAGATAAATCAATTATTAAATTAGATTAGATTAGAAGGCAGTGAATCTCATTAGGCATTACAGGTATACCTACTCCGCTCTTATTACGTGTCTCTGACTAATGACAACCGAAAAAGTGTGGGACATGTCTCAGTTTTATTTTTCCTGGCATAAGAAATATTTTAGGAGTAAATTTGGTAATTTGGCGGGTTGTTTTCAGTTAAAAGTTGCTTCGTCGTAACTTATGCAGTTTGGATAGATTAAATATTATTCATTGTAATACTTACAAAGAAAAAATTCTTAATCTATCCATCTGCTTAGTTATGGCGAAAACTGCTTAACTGAAAACGACAAACTAAATCACCTAAGTTACTCCTAAATGTTCTATATACCAGAAGAAGAAACAGAAATATCCCACACTTACCCGATTGCCATAATTCTGAGTCGTGATAAGAATGGGATATGCCTGTAAAATTGTAATGCAAAAATATGCGATAGCTTAGCCACATAATCCAGGTTACTGTCTAACATTAATAACTAACTAACCTACTTAATTCATGCAAAGGGTAAAATCAATGGAGAGAGTACCTATAGGGCTGAGACACAGAATGTAATGCCTTGAACTAGTTACTAGGGTCACGCGGCTAAATTACCGTAGTTTAATTTTAAGCAACTTGTCTCTAAAGTCTAAATCCTGCTCAACTGAATTATATTGAAATGTTGTCTATAAAGAGATGAGCAATATTTGCGATGATTAATTTATTTCATGAGTGTTTTGAAGTTACGATATTATTTTTATAGTTGTACGCCGAAGATGGTAAATAAGTGTGCCGCAATTTACCTGCTTCATCCTATTGTCATAGTAAAACACAGTCAACGAAATCATTCAGTTATTAAAATTAACCCACAGTGATTGTGAAAGTAGAGTAAGTTATAACTAATATAAGAGATGTTACCAGAAGTATAATGAATCAAAAAAGATACTTTCTTACCTTAATATCGGCTTGAAGATTTTCCAAAACAACGGTACCTATTGAATGACTCGATTGAGACCAGACAATAAAATTACGGACGACACGTGGTTCAATTAGGCACTAAAAACAGACACACAATAAACTTGTACCACTAAACACTAAAACAACAGAAACGTTGTACCACTGTTCACTCGAAAAGTTTAATCACAGAAAACTACCAATATGCACCAAAATCAAAAATCTTTTCGCCATACTTTGAAAACTAGAAACCGCCTAATTGCAATAAAAACTAAGTTGTATTGCAAAAGATAAAATTAGCCACTGAAAACTGTTTCACCTAGTGAGGGATTTAACTCTATCAGATTAAAAAATGATAAGAGTACCTACCATATATAATTATTTTAAATTATATAATTAATAAGTAACGGCTATTTAATATGATAAGATATTTATTATTAAGGGGTTTAACGTCAGTTAACCAAACAAAGGCTATAAAGTTGACGTCAAAAGGAAGTTAATTACAAGGGACTGGAAGAAGCAGTCAGAAAGGAAAGTGGCTCCATGAACTAGGTCACCTATCACCGTCGGTGACAATGCTCATGAATGTAGAAAAGCTACTCCGTGAATGCAGTCACTTACCAATGAATATGACGAAAAGGGACACAAGCACCTGTAACTGCACTCACGGATGGTAGAGGAAAATGAAGAGGTGATAGTAAATGAAGCCTACGAGCCTACCTAACACAAAAATCTAAGACCTCGTAGTTGAAGAGACGTCCCGTTAAAAATGATTGACAAGGTAAAAATGAAGAAAGAACAATACGTAATCCAGCAGCCAGTTTATGGTGAATAGTTGAAAGGAAAAATGAAACATTTTCTTTATTTTAAGTTATATAGTAATACATTTCAAATACATAAAGTGCAGTCATTGAAAGATATCAAGAGCAGTGTACTATATTTTCAATAAGGCACTATTGGTCTCTACTTTGCTATTCACTGCACTAAGAGGGTACAGTAACAATTACCCGATGCTGATTAGATACCTGATAAAATTTTCAAGTTATTACTACAAAATACGCATTAAAATCTATTCATTGTGGAGAGAGAAATGTTCTCTTTACCATTAATGTAATCTAATGCTTATATTTTTTATGAGGTATAATAACTTGTTAAATTTCACATCCTGTAATTGATTCTTTACCCTAGTAGTGGTGACGGTAAAATAATTTACACTATATAAATTATGAATCCCTTTAATAAAAAAGAGCATGCAAGGCCCCTTTCACACGGGGGTTTTTGCTCATGCCAAAGAAAATGTGCATGAAAAATTGCTACGACTGCATAAACGTACATGTTTTGTATGTCCGCTTAGATTGGGCTGTTTTTCATGATGCATTTTTGTTGTAAAAAATGCCCCGTGTGAAATAGGCTGATAGTTGATAGGAAGCAAGTAGGCAACATTGCTCCACTCAGACACTCAAATAGGGTCACAGTACTCGGAAAGTGGGCGTTACCTTCGGTCAATCAGAAGTTTTAAATTCAGATTGATTTAATTTAAAGCCTACTTTTCAAGAACTGTGAGTGTCCGATAATTGAGAGGTTACTGTAGATTATTAAGATGAAATATAAGGGAGTAACTAAAATAAAAGCAGTAGAACCACAGTCTAATGAATATACATAGTCACGGCATTGGATGTTTTTTTAACCACTAACTGTTACATTGATATGACGTCATCAATTTTTAGTTAAAATTAAAGATTAAATTCAAAAGAATTCATAGTGTTAATGTAACCAGTTTATTCACTCTAATATGACTAGTAATTTCATAGCTTAATTAAATTTTCTTTGTTCAAATAAAGAAAACTAAATAATGAACTTTACTTGAAAAAGTAATTCTACAATACATCGAAATCATCTTTGGTGAAACATTTCCTTTCCCTTAATCATATCATAAATATTCAAGCTATGACGTCACGCTAATGTTTGTATTTCAACAGTCAATGTCACAAATGAGTTGCAGTAACTTCATATTCATTGAACTATGGTTAGGACACACAAATACAATTAATTAAATTGAATAACTTAAATTGGAATGAAGATCAGTAAAATACAACACAGATATAAAGCTGAGGTTAGGTTTTATTATCACAGATATTTTTGATACTGGAATGATTGTAGAGATTGCGAAGGAAAAAGACTACACTAGATAAAGTCCATTGAGGAATAAATTTATTCTACACTAATTAACTTAATATTAATAACTCAATAAGTTTCAGATCCGTTAGGTTGCACAGTTAATCAGTATATGAAAATATCATTTGTAAGTCATTCTACTTTTGGTCTCTTTAGTGCGACATTGTAATTGGTTATTGATTGTTGGACAGAGTGAGAGTATTATTCATAATTAATACACTTAGTATATATATATATTAGTGATATATAAAAGATAAACTAGACGAATATTTTTGAAAAAAAAAATGGATACGGCATATATAATAAATAAAGGTCAATTTATTGGTCACAAATGTGCAAGTCAATATAACTGATTTTCCGCCAAAAACTGATATAATTTATCTATTGTTAAAATTTCTATATCATACTAAATGCAGTAGGTACTAATGTTTTGTCAGATCTTTCTAAGGTTTAGTAGCAGCAAATTGTGCTGATGATTGAGGATTATCAACCAGCAAAACTAGCACTGATTATGAATACCAGCAACCAGAAAAATTAGCGCCGATGATGAAGATCCGCAACCAGCACTAGTAGCGCTGATGCTTCATGACCAACCAGGAACCAGCAAAACTGGCGCTGATGACGAAGACCATCAACCAGCACTAGTATCGCTTTTCCTCTTCTCCGGCAGCCAGTGTTCCCATTTCAGTGTCTCCGGCACTGGTTCCTAAAGCCTGGAAAAAAGGACGACTAATCAGAAAATTGAGAGAACATGTATACAGAAATTCATTGCTAAGATGAGAGTTAGTTTACATGTGACAGATTATGATTTAAAGTGTATATATTTTAAAGGGATTAAAAAAATTAATCTCTAGCTAGGTACTTAATTCAATAAATATGTTTCATTAATTAATTTAACGGGTGTTTAATGTCTGCATTAGAATCAAAGGCCATAAGGCTTAAATCAAATCAAAGGGACTGGAAGAAGCAGTCAGAAAGGAAGGCTCCATTATCAAAGTCAGCTAACACCAGTTAGTGACATTACTCATGGATGCAGAAAAGCTACTCCATGAATACAGTCGCTTGTCAAAAATGTGACGAAAAGAGACAAAAGCACCAACACTAAACTCACGGATGGAAGAGGAAAATGAAGAGGCGATAGGAAATGAAGTCTGCAAATCTATTCATAAAATTTAATTATTTACAATTTTACACTATAACTGTAACAGCAAAAAAAAAATAATAAACATAATAAATAATCCATAATTCCATTAACAGGAAAAATAAACATAAGAAAAATAAAAGATAGCAATAGGAACAGAAAAACATTCGCAGATCCCATCGGTAATACTGTAGGACTCCTCTATAGTAAATGAGTTAGGATGTAGCCTCTATAGTGAACAGATTTTCTTTAGTCTGCTATAAAATAGTCTTTAGTTTTCTAAAACTGATGGCAATTCATCACACACTAAAGAAAATTTGTTCACTATTCAGGCTGCATCCTAACTCATTCACTAGACTGGAGCTCTACTGAACTGAAACAAGAAAAATGAAAATTATGGAGATTTGTTTCTAGCTACCATGGAAAATGAAGAGGGAATTTTACAATATTGGCCATTATTCAAGACAACAAAAACTTATTAATATTTAGTTATTTTGTATATGAAATATATGGATTAAGTAGCTAGTTTGCATAAGAGACATACAGATTTAGTAGGTACTAGGTAGTTTGTATAAGAGACATATGGATTTAGTAGGTACTAGGTAGTTTGTATAAGAGACATATGGATTTAGTAGCTAGTTTGCATAAGAGATATAAGGATTTAGTAGGTACAAAATTCAAAGCATATATTTAAAAAACTCACCTTTTAAAAACAGCTATACTAAATGAATTATTTTTACTCCTTTTATAGGTACAGTCAATAAGAGCGGTAGAGTTCAATGATATATTAAATACATTTGGAATGGGTTCAGTTGATAGCAAAGCCAAAGTTTTATTGATAAACATTAACATTTAAATCTAATATACGGAATATAAACGAGTGTACAGTATTATTCATCTATTTTAACTACAAAACCACTAATAAATTATTACTGTTAAATATTATTTTTACAATTTAAATTAGATTTATTTTCAAAGAGAAGTTTCAGTAAAAGAAAAGCTGATTGTTCATGAATGCAAAAGAGCTACTTAGTGCAAATCAAATAATGTTTTTAGCAGAAAATGATTCAGAAGGCCAAAGCTATATGTATAAAACTCAAAAAGAATTATTAAATACCATCATTTAATATCTTCAGTTGGATCATTTTCCTTCAGAGAAAAAAAAAACAATATATAGCTAGTAAAATAGACACATTTAACCTTAACTTTAAAATAGTGATTCATTTAGCTACCATAGGTGATATTGTTACATTTTTCTCATGGAGTGAGCCCCAATGAAAGAAAATACATAACTAAAGGTGCTAATACACAAAAAAGTACAGACATTGTTAATTAACACATTTCGTTATTTTGATCATTATGAATAGAATTGCATCATCAGTTTTTAAATGTCAAAGAAAAACTTAGCAGAAAGGTTAGTCTTAATTCTAGAGTAGCTAATTCCCTACCCAGGTACAGGCTAGTGTGTTTACTTCAATTGGTCACAAAAAGAGTAACTGGAAGCACTAGAATCACAAAAGATAATAAAAAGTACATCTTTTTTGAGTTAAATTCAGCAAGTCATTATTTCATAATATGGTCCTAAAAAAGATGAATTTTTATTAATGTTGTTTCTAAATATCTTGAAACTATGTAAATAGCTAATGACTTTTTTTTTGTAAAATAAGTGTTGTATAATTTTTCACAATAAAATGAAACTTTTGTGAAAATTTATGCAGTTTTCTTTTATTAAAGTTGTGCTCTAAAATTATAAACATTAAAATCCATATTTTAAAATAAGTTCATCAAAGGGTTAATTCTATTAATCCTTAATTAGATAACGAAGATCTAAATGGAATGAAATACTATGACTAGAAGTAGACGACACATTAATATATTCTATAGGTAGATATATGGTTAATGGAAGCACTTAATAGGTAACCATTGGGTTAAAAAAGTAGCTAGCACAATGTAACAGTACTCAGACACAATAAAGATCCGGACACACGTAGGGTTTTTTTAAATCTTTCCACCAGACTTTTGCTAAGCTCCTCCTACTGTTTCCACGAGAATATAAGAAATAACGATGTAATTATTATTTATTTTAGTTGGTATCCATGATACCTGCAGGTATCATGGATACCAACTAAAATAAATAATTATATAGTTTTTTCTTATATTCTCGTGGAAAAAGTAGGAGGAGCTTAGCAAAAAGTCTGGTGGAAAGACTTGAAAAACCTTACATGTGTACCGCCCTTAATAGGCTCGCATTACTCAGAAAGTGGGTGTTGACGAAGACCTTTGTTAAGATTTACTTTCTGTGAACTGTAAGTGTCCAGAAATTTATATTGTACTCTGATTCTAGCATTGATATATGTATTATTAATATTAGCAATTGACAGACTTACTAAATGGCTAATGATATCACAATTACACCAAGGATAAAAGTAGGAACTTAGAACAAATATAAATAATAGGAACATGAAGTAGCAGTCAGAAAGGAACGAAGTCACCCACCAGTTTTTGATACGGTACTCCATACTCCAAAATTAGAAGTATTGTTCAAGCCTTTTCTATATATGCGTAGCTAATACTAAAATTATGGGCAAAATGGCACCATCCCATTTTTCTTCCATCAACTGGAAAGTTTAAAGTTAAACCCAATGAGGCATTAGGGTTATACAAAAATATTCTTTATAGTTAAGGTAAAAACGTGAAATTATCACAATCTAGAACTATCTATTTTGTTTTTGGTTAAAGAAAATGGGGTGAAACAGGTAAGTTGCGGCACAATAACTATCTTCCGCCTCAAACCACAAAAACACTAATAACTATTAAATCTTTAAAACAATCGTAAAATACATAAATTATAACATGTAGCTATTGCACTAGTTTTGATATGAAATGAAACATTTAAATATATATTCAGTTCAGTAGGAATTAGCGACACTTGCTACCGTAAAAATTAGAGGGTCAATATTTACCTGCGTAACCCTACTACAACATTACTAAAAAAAAATCAAAGATTATGCTTCATAAGATGAGTAGAAATGTGAATCTGACCGCTATGAATAAATAGCTTTGCGGTTCAGTCGAGGTGAATGGCAGGTTGCAATGGACAATATATATACTTCTCGAGAACATTTCTAATATAATGGAAAATATGATATGGAAAGCATATATAAACATTTATTTCCATCAAAGATAGATGGTTAGCACAAACTTAAAGAACTAACATAGAGTAAAATAACTTGCTAGCAATCATTCTTCACACATTTAAATGTAAATAAACCAAAGTATATATTTTCCCCTCATGTGCAATTCATTAACAATGTGGATTACTTAATTCATTTTTTTTCCTAATGAAGAAGTAGAGTGAAACTCCCGAGTTATAAACTACTGGTTCCTTCATAACTTAAAGCCATTTCATATCTCGGGAGCTCTAGATAGTTTTCTATGATTAATATAATGGAAAACTATGATCATTGACTCATTGAGGGATACCTATGAAGCAAATCTTGGCGTTACTCATTTTCTATAATTCAAACATAGAAAACTACTTCATAACTCAAGAGCATTTCATAATTTAGGTCCTTCAGTACTCGAGTGCTTCATAATTCAGGAGTTTTACTGTATCTACTAAGTGTTAGTGAGGCGCTACACCCAAGTGGATGTCTCTGCTTGCTCGGGTTTGTGTATCTTGGAGAGGAGCCTCCTGGCTTCAGCTGCGCTAGGAGAGGGAGGGCAGGAGGGGTGGAGGGAGGAGGAGAGGTACTGGATAACACGCTCCTCCGCTGCTCCGAAATTATTGACAGTGTTGGCGAGGGGATTGGTTGTGATGCCTTTGGAGGAATTGGACTTGATTGGAGAGGAAAAGTCACTCAAAATATAGGCCTCTTGAGCCTGGAGATTTGAGGATGTGGAGGGATTTGGAAATGTTGGAGGAGAAATTGGAGGGAAATGAGGAGGGAATAGCAACAGTGTGTATTGGCAGGGATGAGTGTGAAGGAAAAAAAGTGCAGACATCAATTTAGTAAGTGAAATGAGGATTATAAAGTGCAGCAATTTAACACAAAATATCACATAAAGAGAACGTAAAGTTTTCTAGTGTTTCAAATATCATAGAAAAGAATAATTGACTACAGTATGGACAGAAACTTAATTAAGATATTTAGGCAGGTACATCTTTTCTAATAGCTACCTAAATTAGGAAAAATATTCTTCAAGCCAATATATAGCTATGAAATGAAACTTTGAAAATGCGAGTGGAATTATATTCAGACATAGAAAATAAACATACATCCACTATCAAATAACAACTAACGACCTAATTGACAGCAACTATATTTTGTGAAAAAATAACCTCAAGTGCAGGAAATGATAGCTAACCGATTAGTGCAATAATTAGTAACTGAAAATGCTTCTATTAGTGCCAATAACTACAGACATCCATTATTAGTTAATTAGTGTGTTAATATACATTTGAAGGCAGGTAGGTACCCGCTTGACTCACCACATCAGAAGGGGCGGAAGAGAAAGAAGATACAACTTCTTGTTTTGTGGACTCATTCCAGCCTGCCATTTTCTCTGCAAGTTCCTTTTTCTCCTCCTCTTCCTGAAGTTATTTATTGAAAATTAATGAGAAAACTAACTAAGAATTTAAAAAATAAGTCTCGAAACAAATAATCAGAAAAATCTTTAGTAAGCAACCTGGTTAGGGTTTCAGTAGTCAGGTCCTTTATTAAAAGGAGCAGTAGCTATGGTAAGTTACGAATTATCGATCAGTGTCACATCTTCGGTCATAAACAATATAAAAATTATTATTTGAATTTTAATTGGTATCCATGATACCAGCAGATATCATGAATACCAATTAAAATCAAATTATTCTTATATCATTTTTTCTTTTATGACAGAAGATGTGGAACTGATCGACAATTCGTAACTTACCCTACTAGCAATGGCATATTATATTCATTCACCTCTTTGAGAGCTCTCTCATGCTCCTCGATCTCATACTGGTACTTGGGAGAGGTGATGCCAAGGTAGTAGGCCACTCCCTCACCCAAATAGTCACACACAGCTAGGGCAGTGTTGCCTGAACTGTACATCTGGTGTGTGATCCATCTGCCCCAGGGTAGAGTGCTCTGGAATCAAATGTTAAGAGAGTTTATCAAATACATAAGCCATTTTAATGAAATATTGTGGGTAGCTACCTATAGATGAAACATTAGATAAAGTCCTATGCTGAAATAAATCAATATTAAAATAATCCCCATACCTATTGATGAGGCACATAGAAACAAATAGTTTATAATTGAAGTTAGTTTGAACTTATGTTGGATTTACATAGCTATATAATATACTAAAATGCTAACAGTGTCAATGAGCTCAGCACTCTTAGCATCATTGGTGTCCTGACCCTCCTCCTCATCACTGCTGTACTCCTCTAGAGTTCCATCACTGAAGTGGAGAATTCTCTTGGGTGCCTTCTTCAGGTTTATTGTTGTGTGCACTTGAGATGGGATTTCCTGTGAGAATGACATAATTTCTAATCAGAGCGAAAATGAGACAACTCTTAAGCTATTAATTAATTAATTCTCTGAATTATCAACCTTTAAAATTATATTCAATAAAATGATATCAAAATTAATTATGTTATTATACTATATAATGAGAATATAAAATACTTACCAAATTGAGAGCAGATGCCTCCAAAGCTACCTCATTTTCAGAAGTCATGATTTGTTCAACAATTAAATTTTCACTAAATTTCTAATTCATTAAGCAGTTAAAACCTTGAGGCTTGAAGGAAGTAAAAGTTAGCAAATTAGGTAACAGTCACAGTCTGTATTTCAAGGTCATTTTTTCTCCTTTCCAAATAATGTTCTATAATTCAAGCAAAGTCTGTGGAATTTTAGCTATTTATCCCCATACAGGGTGTCCCAGAAAAAAGTGTACCCATCATTAAATAAGTATATTTCGACAACTATTGAAGATACAGTTTTCTTTCAAGTATCATTTTGTTTGTAAAGTTAGTTGAAACCTTCTCCATCCTCAGTTAAATTTTCATAAAGTTGTATTCATTTTTGTGAAGATTATAACAATTTCAACAATAGGTGGTGAAAATGGCTTCAAGTGATTAGCGCAAATGGTCAGAAAACTGACAATGAAGTAACTTCAAGCGTAAAAACTATCTTCATTAGACAACCATCTCACAATAGAACAGATTTATTTCTATGTTTTAAAAGCATTCAAATATCTCTTCTTTTTATAATATATTAGCATATTGCCAATCCCGGCGATCCGGTCATCCGGAGAAATGTGTTTAAGTATAAACAAGACACAAATTTAAATTTTAACAAAGACCTATCAGGTCATAAGAAGACCAAGTTTGCAAAGCACGTCCATGTCGTCAAAGATCTTTGAAGACACTTTTTGAGGGGAAAAATAGCTTTGAAAGATCTTGCCATCTTCCATGTTTCAAAGTATGGACAAAGTCACCAGTATACTGGTGACTTTTGAGGGGTGGAATAAGTTGAAAAATATGTGTATAACAAGGAAATCACTCACAAAATAATCTCAAGAAATGCACATGCATCAGACATGAAGCATGTGGATATTTTGAAGTGTATAATCTTCACTAGGAAGTCAAATTTCTTCTTCAAAGTATCTTAAATGTGCCAACCTGGATCCGTTTTCTCACTAAACTGGTGACTTACCAGTCACACTTTGAAACATGGGCCATCTTGGAAAGTTGGAGACAAATTTCTAATTAAATCCGATTACATGTTATTATTGGAGACATTTTAGAGAATTCTGGTTATTTTTGAGTCTTGGAGACAGATTTGAAAATCTGTGGAGACAAATTGTCCTCAAAATAAGATCTTGAAGACAGATTAAACACACTATGCTGTCTATGCAGACTGAAAGAAGACAGTACAACTGTACGATATGAAAATAAAATCAATTTTGTTCAGCAACTCCTCTTTGGAAAATATAAATATTGTTGTTAGGGGTACAGGGGCAAGGAAATAAATTAAATATATCAAATCTTTAATGAATTGAATTACTGAACTGGCAAACTGTAAACATAACCTTTAATTAAACCCCACTTGGAACTTGCCACTTGGAAACATCCTAAAAACTAAACCAGGGCAGAATTCATTCCCTGAATCGGACTTCTTTCTATCGCCGAAACTGATACGGACTGTTCAGGTTAAGATATTTCAAAAAATGGTTGACAAATTTCAGTGAAACTGTTCTGAGATGTTACCAGGGACTCCTTCTTGAAAAAACTCATGTTTAATAATGGATACATGCAGTGATATTTAAATAATAGGCGTTTTCATCCCTTCTTTGTTTTTGCACCAAAACTGGTACTGGCGACTTTGTCCATACTTTGAAACATGGTTTTTTTATGTGTGTTTTGAAGCTATGATGTTTGATGTTTCTGTTGTTAGAGGTCGCAGTTTGTTAGTGTGCCGCAATTTACCTTCTTGACCCTATGTTTAAATCACTAATTGGCTTACAATTTTGAATTAATTCCTATGTTCCCATGCCATGTAATGAAGCATGTCTAAACTCGCCATTTTAATGGAGAGTTTGTGACAGTTATTTTGAGCACTTCAATTTCAAATGGCGAGAAGTATCTAATTTTCTCCTATGCTGCAATCCAGTCTGCAAAGCAAGCATGCACAATCAGTCTCCAGATATTTAATTCTTGGTGCAATTTCTCTCGAAAGATTTCCAAATTTCTCTCAAAATGGCCAAAAATCTCAAAATTCTCTCCAAAAATTACATGTAAACGGTGAACATAAGAATTAATCAGAAAATTGTCGCCGGATAATTCAGGAGACTAATTTCAAGGCCTCAATAGTAGCCAGATAAACTTAACAACTTCATGCATTTTTTGCAGACTGGGGTGCAATGTTGTTTTGGAGAGAATTTATGATAATTTGATCATTTTGAAGAGAAATTTGGTGATTTTTGGAGAGAGCTGGAGAGACAAATGGAGAGTTTATGAATAATGAGCCATACTATTTTACTTTGTTCCCATGTTAATTTTGGCTTGAAATCTTCAAAAAAAATATGCCAAATTGGCTTGGCTCGAATTTTAGAGATATTTTGGCACATAGTTTTCCAGCCTCTGAAACATGGGAACACTTCAACAAGGAACAAGGTTGAATTAATTCCTAGGTACTTTTGCATTAATTTTACAGTGAAAAGAATAGGAGATCAGACTGAGATCTCTACGAACAATTTACCAGTTTCTGAACTTTCTGCAGACTGGCAACTAACAAGTTTAAGTTCTGAAATTCACTCAGAAATTGAAACTTCCTATGTGAAAAACTACCTAAACTGTAAAACACTCAGTAATTTAGTAACTCATAGCTAATAATTTCATTTTGAGCAAAACAAACCAACATAGATATTTTTCACTCTCATCCTCAACTGGAACTGAGTAAATATCATTAATACCTAGTAACCTAGACTAGATAGATCATAGATGCACCATGTTTTAAAGTGTGGACAAAGTCGCAAGTATATTGGCAACTTTTGAGGGGTTAAATAAGTTAAAAAACATGTAAATAACTAGTAGATCAACCCAAAATTATCTCAAGAGATGCACATGCATCAGAAATGAAGCATAATGATGTTTCCAAGTGTAAAATCTTCACTAGAAAGTCAAATTTCTCCTTTAAGTATCTTAAATGTGGCGACCTTCCATTTTCTCACTAAATTGGCGACTACCCTGCCAAGCTTGAAAACATGGTAGATGCATCCACTTATTCTTATGGCATTACTTACTTACCAAGTTACTTACTTTAAAGGCCAGACCTGCATCAGCAGGGCTGCAGCCTGCCAATTGGTCATCAGTTATTCCTGCTACAAATTGGTCTCTGATTCTTTCTTTCTTATCAGAAAATTCACAATCGTTAGCATTGCTGTACAGTGCTCTAAGATACGCTTCAATATTTTCATCTTCATGTTGTAGCCTCTGATGGAACTTTTTTCTGTACCTTAGCACATTCTTCCTTGGCTTGAAGTAGGTATCAAATTTGTTCAGGACTGTTTCATAATTTTTCAACTCTTCTTCTGATAGGTCAAATGCTCTAAAAATTTCTTCACTTTCTTCTCCCATACAGTATTTCAAAGTTGCGATTTGTACTTTCTGCGATTTCTTGCCTAGATCGCTGATCAAGTCCAGTTTGTATTTGGTGCACTGAATTCCTCTGACTTTTTCAAAAATCTGAGAAATAGCTGCCAACATTTTTCATCAATTTGTGTAGTCCTCCAACATTTTCCCAGTTTCCCCTCCAAAAATTAATGGTAATTAATTAATAGCTAAATATCCTCCGACATTGCAGGAATTTTTTTATTAGAGAAATTGAATATCTCCTGACATATCATTGGAATTTACCATCAAATACAATCTGAATCTGGGTGGAGCGCGCCATATCAAAATAAAATGGCTGCTTTGTTTACATTTCAACAAAGATGCGCGGTTCTGCCGTTTATGATTATGAGTCACCAATTTTAATCTTAAATCTAATTTAAGTGCTCATTAGTCGTCTATATATGTGAAAGATACTTATTTTCACAAATCTTAAGTCGACAATTAATCGGCGACTTGGTACATACTCTTGAACTAGGTACAAATCCAGTCTGCACTCTGCAGAATATGGAACATTTTTCCAAGACTCTCTGAGGGAGTTTTTGATTGAATTTTTAGAAATTTGAGATCTCTGCAGGAGATCTTGAATTAATTCCTATGTTACCATTAATTTAGCTGCAGGAGATTTTGAATCAATTTCTATGTTACCATTAATTTAGCTGCGGTAGATTCTGAATCTGCTACTGAGAGTCAGAGAGAAACTGTCTCTCAAATTAAAATCTCTGCGGGAGAAGAGACACATTCTGCAGACTGGGTACAAATCCAGACTGAAGGAACTGGTAAACTGTTCTCCAAGAAATCCTCTATTTTGGCTTCTGTTGTCAGTAAAATAAATGTAAATATAGCCAGACTGCAGGAACTGGTAAACTGTTCTCCAAGAAATCCTCTATTTTGGCTTCTGTTCTCAGTAAAATACATGTAAGTATAGGAGGAAACCAGAGTGGAATATTAACTCATTTCAGATTGACTAGTAACTCTGTTGGGAATTTAGAATGAACAAAAATTACTCATTTTAACCCTAAAAAATGCAGAAATCAGTAAATCATTTTATAAATTTCAACTCCGCAGTGAAAACTGATGTAAAATAATTCATTTATGCTTCACAATTGGGCTTGTTGTGATGATAAACATCACTAATGGGAATGCATGGAGTTAGGAGTAACTCTGTTAGAATTTATGTTTTCCAGTCTGGGGAGGAAATTAAGGATTGTTCGCACAGAAAATGTTAAAATTGTCCCATATTCCCATAATCCCAGACTGTATTTTATGGTAAATTCCACCAACTGGTCGGTGGAATTTTTCCCCATTTAAAATAATATTCTGACAAAGTCGGTCAATTTTTAGCTATTTATTCCTATGTTACCATTAATTTTTGGTGGAATTTGGAAAAATGGGTAAAATGTTGGTGGATGATGGATCAGCCATTATTATCCATATTACTTGCCAAGTAATAAAGCATGTCCAAACTTGCCAATCGCCATTTTAATGGAGACTTTGGAGAGTTTGTGACAGTTATTTTGAGCCCTTCAATTGCAAATGGCGAGTTTTATCTATTTTTCTCCTATGCTTAGTATGCTACAATGTTATTTTGGAGAGAAATAATGATAATTTGATCATTTTGGAGAGAATTAGTTGAATTTTGGAGAGAGCTGGAGAGACAATTGGTGAATTTATGGGACATACTATTTTACTTGAATTACTTGAAATTTATGGTGGATTTTTTAAGCTTTTACAAAAAGTCAGTGGAATTTTGTGCATCAAATACAGAATGGCCCTATTCTACAGACTGGATACAAATTGATACAGACTACAGTCTATTAGATATTGGATACAGTGATACTGCTGATTATTAAAATTCAAATGACGATTACTAATGAGTAATGAATAGTGATTAGGTACTGATTAAGGGATTTATGTTTATAAGCTTCTTATTAAAACAATCAACATGAGGTAGAGCATTTTTGAGGACTTAAAAATATTCTTCAAAGTTTCCTTATCCAATATTGACCGGGTCCGGGGTTTACTTTTAACACTGTTACTGTTAGTCTGTTACACTATATATCGTGTTTAAAATACGCTTCAACAGACTCTGGACGCTTAAAGTGCAGATTAGTGGAGTATTTACCCTAATAATATAAACCTAATATTATTATTAAACCTAATTCTCTCAGGTATTTCTTAACAACTCTTTAATCAAAGGTGCCAAAACCTATAGCATCCTCCACACTAGGTACAAACCTATCTCTACATTCTCTGATTCTCCCAACCTACCACATGTTACCAATAATACCAAGAAATGGTCTAAACTTTCAAGACCCACCTGTCACCTGACAAAGACCACACAAACTATTACGGACTGCTTCTTCTTTTGCTGTTTAGGTGGCTGCCTCCACCTTAAAGCCAATGGGAAGCTGTACCGCTATCCGTGTAGCCTGGAAACTACTGCATGTTCGAAGTTTCCAGTTTCCACAAATAAAGTTTACTCCTGAATGCAACAATTACTGAAGGGCGGAGTTAACCATAGCAACGAGTAATTTATTACGTGTTACTTATTAATAGTAACTTTAAACTTAATTCACAAAAGAAGAACGTAAGTTATTTACGCTATATTGCAGCTTCATGGTGTATGTTTACAACTGTGATGTTATATAATCTTAGTTCTACAAATTTAAAACATTTCTAAAAACAAATTAATTTGGGTGGAGAAGAACAATTTTGAGTTTATAGAGGTTGAATTCACGTTCCTTCGAAATTCGTAGAACCTATATATCACTTTGATTCATTTATTTAACACGGACTTAACATACCTTATAGTTTCTACAATTTCAATAGGGGACTCTCCTTATTCGTTGTTCCTGATGATGAATAGACACAATTCTATTCGAAAGTTCGAATCGTAAATAACCTTCAATGTTCAGATCATAAATAATTATAAAGATATTGTCCGCACATCGAACAGAAGTTTGGGGATCATCTTTGAAATAATCGATGAGTGCTGGTGGACCTTCTGGTTGCAAAACAGTTTGTTAATTTGTTCTGTGGTTTCCCACGGTTTCAGTAAAGGCCCTTTTACACGTACACTCTTTTCCCCACATTCATCCTCCATCAGCAATTTTGGGCCCCGTCCATACAAGCAACGAGCGTGAGTAATTACTGATGCGCTTTTACACGTACAGCCATTGCAGACGTTCACCACTTGCAGTATGTCCTTCTTTGATCATAGCTAAAAAATAACACTGTGTTTAGTTGAATTAACAAGAGAAAAAAAACACAAAAGAAGATCAATGTGGACTATATTGTTAATCCCTTATAAACAACGTATATCGATTATATTTCTTTTCGATTGATGGGATGTCGAATCGATGGATTGTTCCATCGAATCGACAGACCATTGTTTATAGGGTCAAAAAAAGCCTTACTTTCTCTCTGAAAATACAGTTATTTTCAGCTGAAATACTTTATATCATTAAATAATTAATGTTTATCTATCATAATAGCGAGACACACCGCCTTTCTTCCCCCTTTCTTTATTAATAAATAATATGAATGAAGCGAATCAATTTTGACAGTTTGATATTGATTATTAAAAATTTATTCCTGAGGAAAATAACGTTCGATTCATCACTGTTGTCATTATACAAAAGCTATTATCAACATCACCGTTCTTCATCATTGCCACTCATGATTCAAAAATCAACACATGCTGGATATGGCGGGATTGTGTTCCTCACTAGTGCCGCTCACGCTGTTACGCAATAAAGGCTATTTTGGCTTGTAGTGGGTGAGGCTTAGTGCCTCAAACAGGAATTCTGAAGGTAATGAGTGTACGTGTAAAAGGGCCTTTACGCTATAGAACTGTGGTACAATACAGCAAACTATCTAACAAATCGTATATTTATATTACAGAAGAAAGCAGTAAGAGTTGTCAAGAAAGCTCACCATCTTGCACACACTGCTGAATTGTTTGAACAGCTAAATCTTCTGACTCTTGATAGTGATTTTAAATTTAAAATAGGAATATTCATGTACAAAACGGTTAATTCAGATACTTTTTCCCTGAACTACTTAATTTCATAGTTTCAAATTCACATACGCATTCGTACTCTACCAGAAATACAGCTAACGTTACATTACCTTTTTGTAATAGAAGCAAGTCTCAATATAACATCTATTATACAGGTTCACGCATTTGGAATAGCATTAGCACTGAACTAAAAAATTCAAATTCTGTTTTCAAATTTAAGCATTATTATAAAAAATATTTGTTGGATGATTAGTAGTAGTATTAGTGTTTTTGTTTCTTTTTTGTTTGTTCTATCTCTATTTTTTTGTCCATTATATATGTTTAAATGTATTATTATTTTGTATGCGTCTTATCCTTGCGAGTAATAAAGGTATTATAATAGGAATTGCAATAGCACCCAAAATCATAGTCTATATTTGTTTTTAATCTTTAAATAGGTTTATATAAGTTAATATTTCTGTAGGCTGCCCTAGAAGCAAATTGCTTATTGGGCCTTAAATGTTTCCCTAATTGCCTTTGTGACAGTATTATTATTTTGTATGTCAAGATGTTAGGGTTATATCATTGTTCTAAATAAAAATAAATAAATAAAATTGCTGATCCAGCATGTTTGCTATACTGGCGATAGGTTTAAACATGAATTACATCAATTTCGGTTATAGTTATAAATAAACATGTTTTTCATGATGTATATTCATTTTAGTTATTTACCTTCTTGTCACAGTACACCATTCCTTAAAATGCTACTATAAACTGATATACATCTAATTTAAGCTCTATATATTTTTGATACGTGTACGGTACCATATATGTACACATCGCCGGTTGGAAAAGTTCTCTGTGTACATATATGGTACACATCGCAGTCAACGTGTTAATAACTGATAACCCAAAATGAATCATTTTAAATCCGAAACATTAGTTAAAACATACCGTTGAAGAAGGAGCACAGAAAGACTGATAGATTTTTAAAAATGTATATACATTGAAACAGTTTCAACTCACAAACGGTAACAACAGTATAGTCCAATAGTATATAATGCAACAGGAAACGGGGAAACGGTATCACAAAAATATCTTCATAAAGAATATAGGTATAGAAAAATACTTTGAATTATGATATCATTTAAAAAACTGTCATATTTATGGGGACATATTGAAACAATGGTTTATAATTTGACACATTATCTGATAACAATAGTGATGATCTCCGTAATGTAAATCTCTTTAAAATTTCTAACACGTACGATAGAAGATAACCACACCTTATCACTAATAAAGGGGCAGTGGAAGCTAGAAACAGTAACATTTTCTCAGGGTGCAGGGGGAGAGTTAACAATAAACTAACAATCTTAACCATACCATCAGATGCAACCTAGATACGGTCAGATGTGTCCTAGATACGGTCAGATGTATCCTAGATACAATCAGATGTGTCCTAGATACAATCAGATGTGTCCTAGATACAATCAGATGTGTCCTAGATACAATCAGATCTGTCCTAGATACAATCAGATCTGTCCTAGATACAATCACAAGCATCCTAGATACAATCACAAGCATCCTAGACACAATCAGACGTATCCTAGATACCATCAGACGTATCCTAGATACCATCAGACGTATCCTAGATATGCCATCAGACGTATCTTGGACACAATCAGACGTATCCTAGCTACTTTGCTGAATGCAAACCAAAAGGGTGCAATAAATGTGCAAGAGATAAAACTAATAAACAATATAGACTCTGTTTAGATTTTAGAGGAACAATTTATTCTAATGAAAAGCTGTCAAAAATAATATCAATAGAGGAAGAATATATTGTTAGGTATTGATGTAATTACTGGGAAATGTTAAGGAGCGCAATATAAACATGAGTAATTTTACTAACCTCCAAATTAACAATAAGGATGACAAGAAATTGATGATTTCTTCTAATGGAGTACCTATGAAATAGCACATGCCTAATAATTTGAAAATGCAGTTTGAGCAATGGTGAATATAAATGTAAAAAAAGATGACAGAGTACAAGTGCTCACTAACTCAGTTGCTTCTAAGAGTCTATCTCTACTCTAGTCACTTAATTCATAACCTCCAGTGAATGATCTCAAATTTAGTCATTGTAGTAGTGTATTTATCTTGGAGGTACGTTGTAGCAAATTGTTTCAACGATAACTCTTCAATTCTAGTTAGCTACCATATAATAACCAACAGCTGCTCAGTAATCCTATTCAAATAATCATCTTTATACTTTCTCACCTATCCATTGATATGGTAATTCATAGGTGGTGACTGTTTAATTTTGATGAATTTAATTGTTGTTTTTGTTGAAGAATAACCAGTCTGTCTGTCTAAAGTTTAGCCGCCACTGCCACCTCATCCTATGCTGAGAGTACAGCCATGGCCTCTTCTCTCTCCTCACACAGTTCCTTGCCGGTAGCTGCTAGCTTCTCCTTAGAAAAATCATCCAGAGGCAGACCCTAAAGCAAGAAATAAAATCAGTTATTGATTTATTCGACAGAGACCTAAGAAGATGTGAATCATGTGATAATGCATTGTTACCATTTCTGTCTAACTTTTGTTCAAGAAAACCAAAATCTAGGAGTAATTCTAAATATTTATAATGGATTTCTATGTAATAAATCATTTATTCATATATTTAGAATTTTCTGATCATACTTAAAAATTCAAAGCTGTAAAGATATGACATCTTCAGTCCTTTTCATCACATATTTAAAGTGTACTTATAATAAAAAGCATTAACCCAAATTAACTATTCTCTTCCATCTCTCTCACCAGACATTTTTCTAGTCTATTTATAATAAGAAACAACACAAGGACCCAAATTAACTTTTTCTCTCACCTGTACAATGGTCCACTTCTTGTCCTTGATAGTGACAGGGAAAGAGAACATCACACCAGGAGCAGTGTTGTAGGAGCCATCACTGAAGACACCCATGCTGGCGTACTCTCCCTCCTTGGTACCATTCCACACACTGCTCATGTGATCACACGCAGCCTGTACACACATTGAATATCAGAGGTAATGAATGGAGGATGGCGTAAAAAGACTAATTGCAAATAATTACTGAGTAAATGAAACAATTTAAGTCATATTCTTTATGTTATGAATGCACTATACAGTAACACTCCTCTATAGTGAATGTAGAATCCTGAGTAAGAGAATACCCTGTAAAGTGAACAAATATTCATTAGTATGGACTGTATGGTACAAAATGTCCATTGGTTTCAGAAAACTAATGGACATTAATGGCAGACCAAAGGAAGTTTGTTCACTGTACAGGGTATTCTCTTACTAAGGATACTACATTCACTATAGAGGAGTTCCATCGTACTAACTTACAACTATTCATATAAATCAGGAAAGCTCATACATGTTAAGTGGAATAGAAAATATACACAACCCTATAAGTACTAGGCTAATTGATAATATTATAATGCAAGTACCTTGGCTGCAGACATGGCGGAGGAAAGTTTGCGTGCTACAATGATAGCTCCACCTCTCTTCTGAACAACTGAGATGAACTCTCCTTTGAGCCAGTTCTCATCATTCACTGCCTCGTAGACTGGCTTGCCTGACACTGTGGCATGGTGCACATCAGGGTACTGGGTGGAGGAGTGGTTACCCCAGATGATGCAGTTACGCACCTCTGTGATGGGCACACCCATGCGTTGTGCAATCTGCGCACTTGCTCTGTTCTGATCCAAACGTGTCATGGCAGAGAAATTCTCCTTTGGGATGGAAGGTGCGTAGTGAGCGCAGATGAGTGCATTGGTGTTGGCGGGGTTGCCAACCACAAGTACCTTCACAGACTTCTTAGCGTGCTGGTCAAGTGCTTCACCCTGTAGATGCAATTAATACTCAAAACAACAACATATAAATGTGCTAAAGAATTGGAATAATATGTTCAGAATTGTAATCATAGAATTAGATTCACTAGCTAGTTCTGTTCAACCTCAGGAAAAACTTGAATGTTTTTAATTTTCGCAAGTACAAATGGAGAAAAATTAGCTTCTCAAAATATTCATTGTCATTTCTATTATATTTGTAAATTGTATTAACAAGTAGATCGTGATTGCTGATCCAGCATGTATAATTTTTTGGTGATGGGTTTAAACATGTATTACATCAATTCCAGTTATAGTTAAAAATAAACAATTTTTTCTTAATCTATATTCATTTTAGTTATTTACCTTCTTGTCAGAGTGCACCATTCCTTACAATTTCTAATATAAACTGATATACATCTAATTTAAGAAATCTAAATTTTTGATGTGTGTACCATATATGTGCACTTCGCTGGTTGGGAAAGTTCTCTGTGTACATATATGGTACATATGTAACACAATAAATTATAAGAAATTTCATAAACAAAATTGCTCAAATGATGGAAAAATAATAAATAGACTTTTGATTCATTAAAAATAATAATTAAAATGATTTTCCATAAATTCAATTTAGATGTTAAGTAGTCATAGGAATGAAAAAAAAAACATTCTTGATGATAATAATTAGGTAAGTAGCTCTGATAGGTAGCAGAATTTAGTCCCATACCTGTACTTTGAAAATCTTGACATTGGCAGCCAAGAGATCCTTTCTCTCCATGCCATCTTTACGTGGCATAGCACCAACCAAGAATGCGGCATCAATGTCTTTGAAGGCAACGGCAGGGTCATCAGTAGCAACAACCTCTGCAAACAGAGCTCCAGTTTATTGTAACATGCAAAAAACTATCTCATAAATATTAATCAAAGACATAAAACAATCATAAAACAATAATGGGTTTTCTAAATTTCGACTTTTACATAAAAAGTAAACCAAAAATTTAGAAAAAAAAATTTGTCGGAAAAAATTTTCTACAACAAATTCGAAAATCAAAAATCGAAGACAATTATATTGTAGATATCATTATGGAGAATCGAATGCAAAAAACCGCAATGCTCTAGCTTCAACCAAAAAACAGGAGCTTAGGTTTGAATTACAAGATTTGTAGATCTCAGAATTAGTAGGAATTTCCTTTCAAAGTTTGATGATCTGACACGCAGCATCCATCCGCTTCGAAGGTTTGGGGCTAACTGACTAATCTCTCTTTGCATTCATTGGTGTGAGCGTGCTATAGTGGTAGGCTAGATACCAGATATAGCGAGACAATTAATTATTACGAATTATAATTGGCTGAGAGATGGTTTTTAGAGTACATATTGACTCCCTACCCCCCAGCCCACTTTTCCCTTTCTCCCCCTCTCCCCAGGGGGTTAGAGTTATATGAGACTTCTGATATTTTGCACACACTATAAGAAGGTTATAAAGCAACTATTTACACAATAACAAAAATAGATAAAATTTTGAGATTTCTTCGGGGGGCAGTCCCCTTAAGCAACATTGTATAAAATATATCACAATGTAGGGTAAGATACAAATTATTGGTCAGCTCCACATCTTTGGTCATATAGGACAAAACAATATAATATTAATTAATATTTATTGGTATCCATGATACCTTTAGGTATCTTGGATATTCATAATTATGGATAGCAATATAAATAAAAAAATATTTATAAATAGTTTTTCTTATATGATCGAAGATGTGGAACCGACAAATGATTCATAACTTGCCCTACTTGGTTATTGTGTATATTACCTCTGACACATGGCAGAGCACAGTCGGCTATCTCCATGCATACACCATTAAGGACACCCATCATAGGAGGAATGTCCAGCAGGTGGAGAGAGACGGGTGTGTCCTTTCCAAAGACACTGCCGGAACCAATCATGTAAACCAGAGAGTAGCCAATCTGACCAGCTGCTCCGGTGACACATACTTTGATGGGGGAAGCCTGAAAATAAAAAGGGAAAACACATTCTCATCATTTAGGTAAAATAAAAGTTGTTGCCAAAAAATCAACCAGTTTGTAGCTACTCAATGGAAAATAAACAAGAATTTTAATCAAATGTAAGGTGGTCAGTTGATATAGTATGGCTTTTCTCACCATTTTCCAGATCATCAGATGTTAATTACAGTAAATTTGAGCCCTTTAATTGCACATGGCAAGAAATATCTAATATTCTCATATGCTGAAATGTTATTTTTGGAAAGAATTGATTATAATTTCAATTTATTTGAACAGTTTGATTTGAACAGCTAAAATTCTGAATCACTCGTCTTCACTACTTTCACAGTTTCTGACTTTCTTAACTTTTTCTCATCAAAATTTGAAAATTCTAAGTAATAACTTTTAATATTTTATACTGGCACTGTGGCAGCCAATCATCAATGAATTATGCATGCAAATACAAGTATTGCTCCTACAGAGTCAGAGTCTAACTCTAGTCACGAGTCAGCAGTAGCACTCAGCAGAAATGCAGAATATGTGAGATATTAAGATATTCTCTCTATTCTCTGCAAACAATTTGGAAATTAGGTAATTCGTGTATTTACATTAACTCTTTAGCACTAAGCGAGCAAGTATCAGTGTATCACTGAACTGAAGTGATCATGTGATGCATCATTATTTATAGTACATTATTTTTCTCATTTGTTTATTTACAAAATTACAATTATATTGTATTAATAAACACAGGCAGTACCAGACATTGTTGTTTCAAATAATCAATAAAAAATATAATAAAATTATTAGTTTCAAAAAATACTTAGGTAGATATTTAGATTAAATTTCTCTTTAGAAATTATGAAATAATTCCCAAAAATAAAAAGTTCTCAAAAAGAGTTAAAAATTAATAATAAATATCTAGACCAATTTGATGAGTTTAACTGTTAGTGTCCTCTAACTAAACTCTAAGGGTTAATTTAGCTGTGAACAGAGAAACAAATCTCTATGAACATTTCACCAGTTTCAGCAGACAGGGCTATGAACATTTTTTGCACAAAATGAGTGCAAAAATTAAGTTTTGTCTAGTTCTTCCAATTTTATAACTAGCATTTTAGTTATGTTGATAGTTGATCTCAATGATCTGTGACATTTAAAACATGGGGTACCTACCTAGGTAGCTAGATTAGGACTTAGGTAGGTTCCAACTTCCCGTAGGACATAGGTAACCTAATTCTGAGACATGGGAAATTCAAACGGTCCAAAAATAGTGGAACCTTGTTTAACCTAAGGTCCCTTGCCAAGTTCCCCATCATTTGACGTAGCCTGCACATTAAAATATCCTAATTTTAACTGACATCAATATAAAAACCTATTTAATTTCATATACTTACCATTTTGTTTCTATAAAAGAGACGTGTAGTTTGAGAGACAGAGAAGATTGGCAACTAACTGCTTGACGACAAGTTACGTCACAGACTGGTTGGAAATATTCCTGTCGCCGGTAAACTATACTAAAAGTACTATCAGCTTAAATAAACATGTCATTCACCATCTTTTATTCAATACTAATAAAAATGTTTATTTAATATTTAGGTACACAGCTGGTTATCATTTTAAAAAATTCCTTTTTGCAATTATTTAATTTTGGCGAAGTTTTTTTTAAATAATGTGCAGTATAGTTAGTACAGAGAAGTACTATTAGAAACCAAAGTGCCGAGTTTGTTCGCTTCAATTTCAAGGTCACATCTTGGGTGCCATGTAGTTATCAAAGAAGAAATTACAGCTGGAACTGTTCTATTTATTATTCATCTCAAACATTGTATACTGTATAAATAAATATACATTTAATCATTAATTTAGTCTTTGACTATAATAGAAAATGCCTATCTATCACGTTATCATCAGACAGATAACAAAAAGTAGGCTATTAACATTACCTAGGCCTATGACGAGATACCTATGCATAAATTAAGATAAACCATTAGATTTAAATATAATCAAAATAACTATTAACGCAGCTTCAAAATGTAGGGAATAAGAGCGATAAACGATAAGGTAAAAGTATCTATAGCTATTGGTAGTTTTTCTTTAATATACATATAGTTAGCTGCGTGAACTGCCAAGTCCGAAATAATTGGGAATAACTAAAATAATTGATTATTTCCGAGGCATAACACAATCAGAAATTTAAGATATATAGTCTGCTTCACATCGTTTACCACATCTAGCTACAAATTCTTAATAGTCTTATTAGAAATAAATATCGAGAGTACCTAATCTGAATTTAACCATGAAAACTGCCCATCTGTTTGAAAAAAGAATATAGTCCAGATTAAATAGGGTTAATAAATATTTTTTATAAAACTATTTTTTCTTAACTTCAATATTCAATCAATTCACCTTCTTTCCATCCTAAGCCCACAAAAACAGGTTGCACCACTCGCACAGTAGCTTTTCTGCATCCACGAGCCCTGTCACCAAATTTAAAAATGCTGTTTAGGGTAAAAAAATGGATAATTTATTGAATATGAATCAAACTCAAATATCGTTAAAAACTTTATTTAAAAAGTGAAAAAATCATTCACAACCTTCAAACATCCATTGCTGATTAAATATAATACACATTACACTCACAAATATTGCAAAAATGGTCATTCACTAATAATAAAAAAATGACGAATTCATATCCCTATTAAAATTAATTCCGGCTTTCAAGGAGAACAACTATGAAGTATGAAGCTATGTGTAAAGATCTCAAAACTGTATTTATTGAATTTTTGATTTATTAAGTTGCACCTTCTAAACAACATATTCTCTATTCAATAAATAGAGAATATGTTTACTAAATTATAACACTAAATATTCAATAAAACAGTCAAAAGTACAAATGTGAATATTAACTATTAGAATAACAATTAATGAGCTATTTACAAACTTAAAATAAATTTTTATTTTAAAACACAAGTTTCCCTGTCCACATTAAAATGGGTAGAATGGAATGGTAAGATCGAACTTTAAAGTTTTTTTAGGAACAAATTGGTAGAATGCCAATGAGAAATAAAAAAAAATCAGGAAAGAGTCAAACATTTTCTTTGGAATAAAAGGTCATATATATAGCTAAAGTCAAAGGGAAAATAAATACAAGGGACTTAAAGGAGCAAATAGACAGGAATTTGAACGTATTTCAATGAACAAAGTCATCTACCATCAGTAGGTGACTAGTCTCACAGATGCAGAAAAGTTATTCCGTGAATGCTGTCGCTTACCAAGGAATGTGAAGAAGAGAGACACAAGCACCGGTGGCTGCACTCACGAATGGAAGAGGAAAATGAAGAGGTGATAGTAAATGAAGCCACGAGCCTATTTAACACAAAATTTAAGACCTCGTAGTTGAAGAGCTTAACCCTTGCGTTATTCTCTAAAACTGTGCGTAAAAAAAGATAAACATGGTTTAAATAAAACAGACAATCCAAATTACAACAGTTTTGGGCCCAAAGATCGCCACCCCCATTCTCTTCCATTCACCACTGAGAGCTGCAGGATGGAGCCCTTGGGGGCAAAAAGTTAGTAATTGATAAGGTAGACGAGCACTACTCAATTAGATTCCCTCAGGTAAGGGTGAGTAAAGTCTTAAATAGAGTCTAAAGCATTTATCTAAATTAGAAAACTTTTACAATGTATAACAAAACTGGAAATATTCTTATTTTTAAGTGACTTCTTAAACTCTACAGCTAGTAAGAAATTTAAATAACATTATTAGTTAAATAATAATAATTTAAAAATAGCTACAAGTTTAATTGGTGAAAACACTTAATACTCCAATGGTGAAGATCTTTAAATAAAAACATAAATATAGCATAAGAACACACAAAATCCCATTAGTTCATTTCTGTACATTTAGAAATGGAACTGTAACCTTTTAATAGTAGTATCTGCAGGCAAGACTAAAGTAAATGATCAAACTAGTTAATTATTGTACAGTGACACTAGGTAGATATATTCTACAAAATTGAAACATTAATTTATTGCTAATATAGGATTAATGAAGTCATTACGATCACACACAAAGTGCAAGGATGCTTTTTAACAAGATGGGTTAGCAACTTCTACATTATGGTAAATTAGTCTTGAGGACTAATAAAATGAACAAAAAAAAGATCGGGAGTTAATTTCATTGTTTCCAAAATAATGTGATTAAATAGAAAAAATATAAATTTGTACCATATAAATAGTAAATTCAGAATATACATCTGAAATAAAAACAAAAACACAAAATTACTATCACACTCAGTAGCAGAAATCAATTTGACATTTTTTTTTTGTATTGTCAATTTTATTTGACATTGCTTATCTCAACTCAAGGTGCAAGATCAAATTTGTCCAACTTCTTTTGTCTATCACTCTTCAGTCTGTTGCTGTGTCTCTCATTGAGGGAGTCCTTTAGTGTTTTGGATGCAGGCACTTGTGGTGTTTCTTTGAGCAAAGCCTCGTCATCATACTGTGCAGACTCATTGCCATACTTGTAAGATTTCTCCTCTTTGACAGGTGCGGCAACACTGAGGTTACTAGTCTGCACCACCTCGCAATCTATTCTCATGAGAGAGAGCTGATTGTCAGAGGTGGAATTGCCTTGGGTAGGCAGAAGGATGGAGATTTTAGGGCGTGATGAGCTGTTATGAACTTCTGCAGGGTAGAGGAGTAGGTCTTTGCTCAAAGAGACGACGTAATAAGTGTCGGGCGTTTTCTGTAGAACCTCTAATAAGGAGGGAGGGCGCGCATGTCCTTCAATTAAACCCGTTTCTACACTACTACCCATCGATGGCTCGATGGTTAAAGGTGGAGATCGGTAAAGGTAATCCCGGTACATCATGGTTGATCGTTCTGGTTTTGTTGTGGCCAAAGCTCTGTTAACTTTACTGGCTCTAATTCTGGAAGCATTTCCTCGGCGAGACTTATCACTCTTACCTTGCAAAGACTTCAGTTTTCTGTTGGAGAGGACAGACTTGTGATAGCTACCTTCGGACAGTGCAGCCAGTTGCCAAGGATGGCCTTTTTTATTATCAAACCAATGCCTGAGAACAGTTTCCAGCTGCATTGTCTCAGTCTCATTTAGAAAACTGGAGCAGATGCTGGAGTTGAAGATGAAGGTTGTGTTATCAGTGAAGTCATAATCTTCCCACAGGAGATGTCGTGATGGCATGGACTGCACATCAATAGTAGACTGGTCAGTCAAATCAGGAGAAGTCAAAGGACCCTCCATGTTACTAGATGGATTGTAATTGTTAAGTATTTTAACACTCATCAAACACATGACAGATAGGAAAAGAGTAGAGGCTGTCTTTACATTGAACATAGGTGCCTTGCCTCCCTTAGATCCAGTCAGTCTTTGTCTAAGACTATTGCACTCCTCTGCAAACTGCTTTAACTTAGTCTTAAGACTTTCATTCTCCTGTTTAAGTTTAGTATTCTCCTCCTTCACACTCATCAACTCACTCTCTAGCGTGGTGACATACTCTTTCTTCTTTTTCCTGGAAAGACTGGCAGACTCTCTGTTTTTAATCATTCGTTCATGTCTTTTGATGATTTTTGCTTGTTGCGAGAAGCAGTTATTAATAGGAGCAGCACTTCTATCCAATAGAGAGGTCACAACACCAGCACTAGGAAGATTGTTAGGAGACTGTGTTTGAATAGAAGGATTCTTTTTTTGCAAAGTCATAACCGGCTCCACAGGACCGACTCTGCTCAGCATCATTTTAGGTTGAATCTTTTTAGTTTTGGTGATTGTAGAGGAGTGCGGAGAGAGCTTCAGAAGATCGTTTTTGGGAGAGGATACGGTTAGGACTTTGTACTGGGGGAGGATGGAGGGTAAGGTAGTTACGGAGGTGGGGTTGGAGAGGGTGGGGGAGGTGATGAAGGGGGGTGTTTGGGGAGATTGAGGGGGAGAACTTTTGAATAGGGAGGTCTCTGTGAAATCTACAGAGAGAGGAACGGGAGATATCTGTTGTGATTGACAAACTACATTAACTACAGGTCTATTTGAGGAGCTATCTACTTCTGTCTTAACAATCTGAAAGGAATAAAAAAAAACACATTAGATTAATCATCAATAGCAAATAGGTCACATATTTCACACTAAATAATTCTTGTGTTGACAATAATGAGCTACTCCTGATACAAATGTTGGAAACTAATGAATTAAATAAGACTCACCTTGAATTGGGGAAGGTTGTTGGTAGAGTTCATCCCCTCAATCACTTGTTGAAACAGACCAGCCTCTTGTTTAACTGGTGCATTTAGTTCAGTTGAGGCTAGTACAGTGTCAGGCTGACTTGAAAAACATTCCTGATGGAATAATAAACATATATTTTAGATGCATAGTAGCTAAATTTATACACATATTAGGGCGAGTTACGAATTAGCAGTCAGTTCCACATCTTTGGTCATATAAGAAGAAATGATATACATCATCATAGTCTTACTTGCACACAGTAATTGATACTCACAGGGTATGAGTTCACAGAAGGATTAGAGTTCACCAAATCATGGAGTTCATCTGAAAATTTAAATTTTTTACATCAAAAACAGAGTAGCCATCTGCTAGATAAAAATGAACATTTATTCATAAAGTGAAAAAAAAAGACAATAATGGCAGTGAAATGAAGTCAGATAATTTTGGAGTACTAAACTTAACTCTATTTTAACTCTGGAGGAAACCTATCCACTTTAATTTCATTGAACAATATTATAGACAATTTGTACAAACAGCTATAAAGATGAATGAAAATTCAAGAAAATTATAGCTACCATGTTAAAGTCCTTATTCAATAATAGTAAAAAAATTAAAGTTAAAATAAAATATACAATCTAGGTACTACATGATATCAGACAAATATCACAAAAGTTTCCTTGTTCATTTATTATGTTTAAATATAAAGTTATTGTCTCACCTAAAAAATGAACCATGTCAGATGACGCACTACTGCTTCTAGTGCTGGAAGAAGGAGACGTGCTACTTCCACCCCAGAGATCACTCATGTAGTCACCCTGCTGTGAAATATGCTACATTAAACCTTGATGAGTAGAGATCAACCCGTGATGAGTAAAAATCAACTCGCGATGAGTAAAAATCAACTCGCGATGAGTAAAAATCAACTCGCGATGAGTAAAAATCAACTCGCGATGAGTAAAAATCAACTCGCGATGAGTAAAAATCAACTCGCGATGAGTAAAAATCAACTCGCGATGAGTAAAAATCAACTCGCGATGAGTAAAAATCAACTCGCGATGAGTAAAAATCAACTCGCGATGAGTAAAAATCAACTCGCGATGAGTAAAAATCAACTCGCGATGAGTAAAAATCAACTCGCGATGAGTAAAAATCAACTCGCGATGAGTAAAAATCAACTCGCGATGAGTAAAAATCAACTCGCGATGAGTAAAAATCAACTCGCGATGAGTAAAAATCAACTCGCGATGAGTAAAAATCAACTCGCGATGAGTAAAAATCAACTCGCGATGAGTAAAAATCAACTCGCGATGAGTAAAAATCAACTCGCGATGAGTAAAAATAAACTCGCGATGAGTAAAAATAAACTCGCGATGAGTAAAAATAAACTCGTGATGAGTAAAAATAAACTCGTGATGAGTAAAAATCAACTCATGTAGTCACTCAGCCATAATTATTTCCTCAATATAAGAAAATAATTTTGATGACCAATATTTATATAATATTGCATTGAGACACCTGTATAAAACAAGATATGTTTATATGTCAGTCAACCTAACATAACACTGAAGAAGGAAAATCGATGAGATGTTTATAAATAGTGCTCTGTAACTAGATAGCTGGGGCATTTCAGGACAAGTGGACCAAAGGTTGACACCACACCCCCTCAGATTTGCATGAAAGTTGGTACTAAGGGTGCTTTTGCCTAAAAAACTATTTTGAGAATCTCAGCTCTCTAGCTCTTATAGGTCAAAAGTTAAAACCTTGTGAACTTTTGAAAAAAGGGCAAAAGGCCTTGGCATCACTATTTTTGAAAGGTCATAACTTTCTTATTACTAGACCTAGAACAAAAAGATTTAGCATGTTTTTTGTTCAGAATAAGTAAGACAATCTCTCTAGGTGTACAAAATTTTATTATTTTGATTTTTTAAATGAAAAAAGGTCACTTACCCTCTCTGATTTTGACCTTTACCCTCAAAGGCCCCACCTGACAAAAAAAATATTAGAACAAAATATGAAGATTGACTACTCTGCTGTAGGTTGTAAAGTTAATATTTACTACTATTAATAAGGATATATTTAAGCTCAAACTGCTGAGTTAGACAAAAAAATATGTAAGTACAAGAAAAAAATCATAATTTAGATAAGTTAAATTGAAGTAGAGTTTGAGTTTCACAAATTACGAATTTAGTACTATTATTTACTAATAGTTACTACTGTTTTTTAATATTTACACTATTTATAAATAGATATTCTTATTTATTAAAACTACTATTATTTATTATTAATAACTATTATTTATTAATAATAACTATTATTTATTAATAATAACTATTATTTATTAATAATAACTATTATTTATTAATAATAACTATTATTTATTAATAATAACTATTATTTATTAATAATAACTATTATTTATTAATAATAACTATTATTTATTAATAATAACTATTATTTATTAATAATAACTATTATTTATTAATAATAACTATTACTTATTAATAATAACTCTTATTTATTAATAATTAAATTCACTGATGTTAAATATATACTATTTATGTTAGATAATAGTAAATACTAATTACTGAATGTTAGTAAATAGTAATAAATATTAGTAAATATTGATAAATATTAGTAAATATTGATAAATATTAGTAAATATTGATAAATATTAGTAAATATTGATAAATTAGTAAATATTGATAAATTAGTAAATATTGATAAATATTAATAGATATTGATAAATATTAATAAATTTGATATTGGTAGCTAATTATTAATATTAGTAAATTCAAGATTTGTGAAATTAGACTTCAATTCAATTTTGCAAAATTATGAATTTTTTCTTGTAGGGTACTTTTTTTTTTTTGTCTAACGCACCTGTTTGAGCTCAAATATATCCCTAATCCCTATTAATAGTAGTAAATATTAACTTTCCAACCTACAGCAAAGTAGTCAATCTACAATTTTTGTTCCAATAATTATTTGTCAGGTGAATTATTTGAGGGTAAAGGTTGAGATCAGAGAGGGTAAGTGCCTTTTTTCATTTAAAAAATTAAAATAATGAAATTTTTTACACCCTAGAAAGATTGCCTAGCTTCTTCTGAACAAAAAACATGCTAAAGTTTTGGTTCTAGGTCTAATAATAAGAAAGTTACGACCTTTCAAAAATAGTGATGCCAAGACATTTTGCCCTTTTTTCAAAAGTTCATAACTTTTTACCTATAAAAGATTCTCAAAATAAGAGTTAAGCACCCTTAGTACCAACTTTCATGCAAATTTGAGGGGGTGTGATGTTAAATTTCATATTTTTTTCCATTTAGCTATCAATTTAGCAATACCTAGATACATATTTTTTAAATTGAAAAGATTGAAATATCCAATATATTTATACTATTGGTTAAATTTAAGCTAACTCATTTTCTTCTTTTTCAATCTAGCTAAATCAGAAATATTTTATAACATAAGTTAAGGATATGTAGATCAATTTTAAATAAAATAATTGAATTAAATAATTGAAAATGCATCATAGCAATTTATATTGCTAGTTAATCAAATATTTCTTTCAACTGATTAGGGATGAATAATCATCTGATAAAATGAAAATAGCTACCTGTAATGGATCCATGTTTTGCAACATATCTTCTTGTGGAGCTGAAAAAAAAGAGAATGTAGAGATACGAGATAATTTTTATTTAGAATATAAAACTGTCAAATATGATAAATATTTTACATTTTCAACTTCACTTACTTTCAAGAGAACTTCCAAAGAGCTCATTTTGAAAGAGTTGAGTTTCAATGTCTGTGATTTCATTTTCAGACATCAAACCTAAACCTTCCTCCTGCTCAGTCTTGACCAACATATTTGCTCTATTGGAAGAGTAACATAAGGAGCTATAAATAAACTGTAAACCTGAAAAATTAGGTACAAAAATTATAAGGATTATGATTAATACATTTAGACTTTTCTAAAAGTCAACATAGTTAGCACATCCATGTTGACAAAAATCTTTGGAGACACTTTTTAAGGGAAAAATATGTTTGCAAGATCTTGGTCTTGGACTCTAGGAGACAATTTCCTAATTAATTTCTATGATTACATGTTATTATTGGCCAGATAATAAAGCATGTCCAAACTCGCCATTTTAAAAGGCGAGTTTGTGACAGTTATTTTGAGCCTTTCAATTGCAAATGGACTGCAAAGCATGCACAATCAGTCTCCAGATATTTAATTTTTGGGGCAATTTCTCTCCAAAGATTTTCAAATTTCTCTCCAAAATGACCAAAATTCTCTCCACTAATTACATGTAAACATAGGAATTAATTAGAAAATTGTCACCAGATAATTCAGGAGACTAATTTCAAGGTCTCAATAGTCGCCGGATAAACTTCACAACTTCATGCATCTTTTGGAGACTGGCGGCGGGCAGTGAAATGGAGAAATATCCATTTTTCTCCTATGCTACAATGTTATTTTGGAGAAAATTTATGATAATTTGATCATTTGAGAGAAATTTTGTGATTTTTGGAGAGAGCTGGAGAGACCCAGACTGCAGGAACTGGTAAAGAGTTCTCCAAGAAATCCTCTATTTTGGCTTTTGTTCTCAGTAAAATACATGTAAATATTATATATAGGAGGAAATTAAGGATTGTTCGCACAGAAAATGTTAAAAATGTCCCATATTCTGCAGACTGGGCTAAGAGACAAATGAATAGTTTATAAGCAAATTAGCAATACTATTTAACCCAGGTAATAAAGCATGCCGAAACTCGCCATTTTAATGGCGAGTTTGTGACAGTTTTTTGACCCCTTCAATTTCAAATGGCGAGAAATATTTAATCTTTTCCTATGCTACTATGTTATTAGAGAGAATTTTTGATAATTTGATCATTTTGGTGATTTTTGGAGAGAGCTGGAACGACAAATGGAGAGTTTAAGAGTCATGCTATTTTACTTTGATTATTCATCATTGAATAATCCAAGTTACATAGTCATTATTGGAGACACTTTATATAATTTTGGTCATTTTGGTGACAAATTTGGAAATCTTTGAAAACAAATTGTTCTCAAAATAAAATCTTGGAAACAGATTTGACATATTTTACAGACTGGGATCTGGGGCTAACAGTGAAACAGTAACACCTAACATTTAACTAGGAATTGTAAAATTGTAGGTAGGTACCTAGATCATTTTTTAAAGCTATTTTTGGATCACAATAATCACATAGCTAGGTAATAACTAATAGGTATTGTTAATTAATTGTGGAAATGAGAAATTAATACTAGAGATGCACCAATAGCTACCATATTAGTAACCAATACCAGTACCAATTACAGATACTTTAAAATTCTGGTAACCGATACCAAGTCCGATACCAGTTATTTTTTAAAAGTATAATAGAAAGACATAGTGCTACCTACTTCGATAGGTAGCCAGTCTGCAGAATATGGAACATTTTTCAAAGACTCTCTGCGGGAGTTTTTGATTAAATTTTAGAAATTGGAGATCTCTGCGGGAGATCATGAATTAATTCCTATGTTACCATTAATTTAGCTGCGGGAGATTTTGAATTAATTCCTAGGTTACCATTAATTCAGCTGCGGGAGATTTTGAATTAATTCCTAGGTTAGCATTAATTTAGCTGCGGGAGATTCTGAATTTGCTGCTGAGAGTCAGAGAGTAACTCTCTCTCAAAATAAAATCTCTGTGGAAGAAGAGACACATTATGCAGACTGGATAGGTAGCTACTCTGTGCTACCTACATTGATAGGTAGCTACTCTGTGCTACCTACTTGATAGGTAGCTACTCTGTGCTACCTACTTGATAGGTAGCTACTCTGTGCTACCTACTTGATAGGTAGCTACTCTGTGCTACCTACTTGATAGGTAGCTACTCTGTGCTACCTACTTGATAGGTAGCTACTCTGTGCTACCTACTTGATAGGTAGCTACTCTGTGCTACCTACTTGATAGGTAGCTACTCTGTGCTACCTACTTGATAGGTAGCTACTCTGTGCTACCTACTTGATAGGTAGCTACTCTGTGCTACCTACTTGATAGGTAGCTACTCTGTGCTACCTACTTGATAGGTAGCTACTCTGTGCTACCTACTTGATAGGTAGCTACTCTGTGCTACCTACTTGATAGGTAGCTACTCTGTGCTACCTACTTGATAGGTAGCTACTCTGTGCTACCTACTTGATAGGTAGCTACTCTGTGCTACCTACTTGATAGGTAGCTACTCTGTGCTACCTACTTGATAGGTAGCTACTCTGTGCTACCTACTTGATAGGTAGCTACTCTGTGCTACCTACTTGATAGGTAGCTACTCTGTGCTACCTACTTGATAGGTAGCTACTCTGTGCTACCTACTTGATAGGTAGCTACTCTGTGCTACCTACTTGATAGGTAGCTACTCTGTGCTACCTACTTGATAGGTAGCTACTCTGTGCTACCTACTTGATAGGTAGGTACTCTGTGCTACCTACTTGATAGGTAGGTACTCTGTGCTACCTACTTGATAGGTACTCTGTGCAGTGTAACTATAGAAGTAGGTTGCACAGTGTAACTATCCAAGTAGGTTGCACAGTGTAACTATCTAAGTAGGTTGCAAAGTGTAACTATCCAAGTAGGTTGCACAGTGTAACTATCCAAGTAGGTTGCACAGTGTAACTATCCAAGTAGGTTGCACAGTGTAACTATCCAAGTAGGTTGCACAGTGTAACTATCCAAGTAGGTTGCACAGTTTGCCTATCGAAGTAGGTTGCGCAGTGTGCCTATCGAAGTAGGTAGCACAGTGTGCCTATCCAGTCTGCAGAATATGGGACATTTTTCCAAGACTCTGCGAGAGTTTTTGATAGAATTTTAGAAATTTGAGATCTCTGCGGAAGATCTTGAATTAATTTCTATGTTACCATTAATTTAGCAGCGGGAGATTTTGAATTAATTCCTATGTTACCATTAATTTAGATGCGGGAGATTCTGAATCTGCAACTGAGAGTCTGAGAGTAACCGTCTCTCAAATTTAAATCTCTGTGGGAGAAGAGACGCATTATGCAGACTGGGTGCCTATCGAAGTAGGTAATACCCAAGTAAAACAGTATGTCTGATAAACTCTCCATCTGTCTCTCAAGCTTTCTCCAAATATCACCGAATGATATTACCAAATATCATTCTCTCCAAAATAACATTGTAGGTAGCATAAGAAAATTAGATATTTCTAACCATTTGCAATTGTAAGACTCAAAATAACTGTCACAAACTCGCCATTTTAATGGCGAGTGAACACACATTGTGATCTCTCTTTTTGCTGGGTGAAGAAAGCGGAGGCTGAGGGCGTAACCCCTGCCCTTCATTCGACGAAGACTTTGTATCTGGCTCATATCGATGCCGGTCTTCGGAGACACATTTTGAAAGTGTATGCTGATCTTACGACTCCTGAACTTCTTAGTCGATGTTTGAGAAAGGGGACTCAAAACGCCAATGAGAGCCTGCATTCCAAGATGTGGAAGAGTTGTTAGAAAGTGAAGGACGCCAAACTCAACCGAGTTATGTTCAACACTTCTCATACAGCTCTTATTCATAACTTTGGAAAAGTTTGTGGATCTCTTTTGGTTCGTTTGGGTCTCTCTTCGGATACATCAACTAATAAGAGAAGGCAAAGTGACATCAGTAGTACACCAGCAAAAGTGACACAGAAGCGTCGACACAGAGACGAGCCTGGACCCTCTGGTGACTACCAACCCAGTCTGGAAAACTGCTTAGGCTAACAGATGAACTCTATATGCTAAATGCTGCGGATTATACAATTTTTAGCAATTTACCATTAATTTTTGAAGTCTGTAAAACTCCAACAGAGTAATTAGTTCATCAGAAAGCACCTATTTTTCCAGACTGGCTACCAACCGGGTGGATTTTGAGTGGTTCGTGTATGGTTGTTTGTTCTTTTTCTTGTTTTTGGGTTGAACATCACGACAGTGAGTCAGGTGGCGCCTGATGATACCCGCACCCTTGAGGGCGTAATACCAGGACTAGAGAGCCTGGGGGGATTTTGTGCCAGACACAAAAAAAAATATATTATTTTTTCTTATTATTGCTCTATTGAACAGTTGCAAATGTTGCAACTTTCCATTTCAATTTTTTTTAAATCTCGAACAGTTTTGAAGTTACGGCTTAGCAGTTTTTTGCATTCGATGCTTCTGTAAGTGGTCTCCAAAATGTCGGAATAGATTTTTGATTGTGAACTTCATTTAAAAAAAAAAAACTTTTTTTGCAATAGGTAGGTACGTGAAAAAAAATTTGTTTCAAAAAATTTCGGAAAATAAAAAAAATATATAAATCTGTTACGCCATTTTAGAGACCATTTACAGAAGCATCGAATGCAAAAAACCGCTGTACTCTAACTTCAACACTTTGGAAGAAATAGGCTTTTTTCGAAAATGGTTCAAAATAATTGAAACTCGTGTAACTTGTTCGAAATTCGTCAAATCGAACAAATTCTAAAAAACACCCCAGTAGAATTCAATTTTATATATGTGTACAAAGTTTCACAACCGTAGCTTCAATAATAAAAAAGTTTTTCAAAAGCTGGGTCGGTCCCCTTAAAGGGGCAGTTCAGTCAATTTTTGTTTTCATAATATTAATGTTGAACGATCACTTAGTAAGAATAAAGCATTCTTATTTCTTGTAGAATTAAACGGTTGAAAAAAATATAATAAGCGATATACCTATATCATATTTTATATATTTGATTTAGTTCCTGCCCAGTCTGCAGAAAGTGGGACATTTTTAACATTTTCTGTGCGAACAATCCTTAATTTCCTCCTATATTTACATGTATTTTACTGAGAACAGAAGCTAAAATAGAGTATTTCTTGGAGAACAGTTTACCAATTCCTGCAGTCTGGGTTCCTGCCAGACTGGAAAACTTAAATTCTAACAGAGTTACTCCTAACTTCATGCATTCCCATTAGTGATGTTTATCATCACAACAAGCCCAATTGTGAGGCTTAAATGACTTATTTTACATTAGTTTTCACTGCAGAGTTGAAATTTATAAAATAATTTACTGATTTCTGCATCTTTTTGGGTTAATATGAGTAAATTTTGTTCATTCTAAAATCCTAACAGAGTTACTAGTCAATCTGAAATGAGTTATTATTCCACTCTGGGGTTCCTGCGTCCTCCCACAGGTGGCGCCACCGGCCCACCACTCTGTACTATTTGTTTACATTTTACAGCTGATAACATGTGAACAATTTTTCTATCAACAGTATTAACTGGTAATTTATGAAGAGATGGTTTTCTTTTCAAAACTAAATCTAATTGACTCGAAGGACATTAGGACAGTTTTCAATTTCACAAATTCCTTTCATCATTTTCATAAGTTAATAACCGATTTAAGTCTGGGACTGGTTATCATTTTGTTAATGTACTACAATGATTAGTTACGCGGTCCACCGCAGTCCACAAATGGTGCCACTACCGGGCACTAATTTACAATATACTTTTTATGTAAACATTTCTAAAATCAACAAATATTCTAATGTTACATAAATAAATATACTAAATTTATTTAGGACCAATTTGGCGATAGTTTGATTTTGACTGAACTGCCCCTTTCACATTCAGATACTTTAAGGAAGAAATTTGACTTCCTAGACCCTAGTGAAGATTTTACAATTGAAAATATCCTCATGCTTCATGTCAGATTAATGTGCATCCTTTGAGACTATTTTATGAGTGATTTACTTGTTATATACAAGTTTTTCAACTTATTCAAACCCCTCAAAAGTCGCCAATATATTGGAGACTTTGTCCATACTTTGCAACACCAACATGGAATACCAAGTTATTTAGCTAGGTAGTTTTTAGTTATTGTTAATTATCTATGAATGAATAATTTAAGAAATTTAGAACCAAACAGAATAATTTGAATTCAGTTCGCAAGTCTTATGAACAAACTTGAACAAAAAGCAATGCAAAAAAAATCAAAACAAATACAAATTTTATTATATATTTTTAATATAGCTAGTACTTATATTATTATAGAAAACCAGATCCAAAGTAAAAACAATTGTATGTCATAAATAAAACATGGTCTATTTCATTTCAAGTTTGCAACAGTAGAACCAATTATAAAGAATTACTTTGTGCAGTGTGCTTTGACATGATAACGGTCTATCAGACTATCAATCAACAGAGATTTTCGGTAGTTCCTTCTGCAATGAACTGGGCAGTTAGTACTTAATTTACTGTCTCATAAATTATTCAGGGGGCCGGTGCTTTGTATAAAGAATGTATTTAGTTAATACAGAATTTGAAGCACATAATGCGAGTATTTCTGTTAATATTGCGTCTTGAGATTTGATTGAATCTTCTGACACGAGTGCCGGATCTAAACAAAAATGTCGAGACGCAAAGCGTACGCTCTCTAGAGATGCATTTTGTAAAAAACTAATGTATTGGGAGTGGCATTCACTCAGGTGTGTTTGTCTGCTACTAAACATTTAAGATTCATTCTATAAGTTTTCTTACGACTATCTCATGCAGTAGACTGAAATAATTCGAGGAATGATGCATGAGAAAGCTTACTTATCCCCTTGATAAGTTATACATAAATTTAAAGCCTTTTTTAAACATTCTTAAGAATCCTTTGAGTCAGGATACAATATCAATATACTGTTTTGGAAACTTGTTGCGTGTAGTGATATCATATGATATGAGAGTAGTGTGTATGTTAGAGAACAGCATTAAAAAATAGTTATTATTATAATAAAGATTTTGTATGATGCTTTATGAGGATATTCATTGATTGAAAATAAATCGATCCATCTCGAAAAAATAGTAGCAAGTATAAAGTCACGAACACAATAAATTAATATAGAATTCGTATTTATTGTCTACAATATTTACTAATATTCGAATTTTCACAATCTTTTAAACTTATCTTATGTATAAGCAAAAGCACTAGGTTGATAATAATTAAACAATAAATATTTTAGGAAAGATCATTCATGAGTCTGACTCCAGCACTCGTAACATCGTATCCAAACTGGAGTTTTGGAAGCCAAGGGCAGCTATAAACTGTCAGAGTCCGAGTAGCAGTGTTCTCTTGCCTCTTTTTCAGGAGAATTCTGCTAGAAACAAAGTGACTCCATGACAAACCTAGTGCAGGACAAACCTCTTCTTCGACACCTACTCCGTGAATGTCATCCACTTTTGTAGTCACCTATGAGAAAAATATGTAGCTTGGACAATATTATATGAGGGAGTAGTCACTACAAATATACCTGCTGACAAAAGATATAAAGTATGAGTTACATTGTTTTAACTTGGAAATGGAATAAATCATGTCACCTTTATTTAAAAAATACCAATTTTAATATGATGATTCAAATTTATGACATTTAATGACGTTTCTCCATTTTTCCGGGTATCATTATAAATTAGGACAGTACCTGGTTGATAACGACAAAGGTGACTCCATGTTTTGCCGCCAGATGATTGAGAGTGTAGCCAATGGAGTGAATAGCATCTTGCCTCAGCACCCAGGACTGGTCACCATCGGTAAGTCTGAATGGTGCTGCCACCGAGTCAATGAGTACTAATCTGGGCTTATTTTCACCCTGCAGCAGCTTAGGTAGTTTGTGTTGAACACAATTTACTAACTCATTCTGTGTCCGGATTTAAAAATTATTATATCTTTAGATTTCAGTATTTTAAGAACTTTGTCAGGAAATTTCCTATATGTAAATAAAATCAATATATCCTACTTTAAAATAAAATTGCATAAGATGAGCAGATTCATTTTGTTGATCATATTTCAACAAGAATTTATCTGTAGACTGAATATACAGTAGGTACAGGCAGTGACGTTTTTCGACATCACAGGGAAATTATGAAAACAAAGAATAACTTACGATTTCTTGCAGGTTATCCACTAATATAGAGTCTGAAATAGTTTTACGTTCGAAAGGAGGAAACGATTCCAACATTTGACCAAGTCTTTTAGAGGGGAAACTCCCTTCAGTGCACAAATAGACTACGCCTGAAAATAATAAAATTTAAGAAATGTTTCACAAAATTGATATTAAATGTTCAATAAATATATATCAGCTGTAAACTCATGAAAAATTCTTCTGAAATATTTACCTATTAGAGGTAGCATCAGGTAGGTATCATGAAAATGTAAATGTGATTTTATTTTGATTTATTTTTAGAAATATTATCATTCCATTAACAATGTAAAGTGTTGTATACGTTTTTCTTTAAGTAATATTTGTAATAGTAGCTCATCATTCAATATAAGGAACATTTCACACTAAATTTGGATTAACTTCTATGTAATAATAAATTATGCTTGCTTAAAATATATGAATAATTAAAATCAACGAACTTCATAATATGAATGCTCTTTGTTAGTTGTATTCATATTGTCTTTTTAATTCAGGATTTTGGTTATAATTAAGTTTGATCTACAGAACATACGACGGTTGAGTCCTTTGGCTTCTAGTGGCGAAGCAAATGCCACAGCCAAGGAAAGGGCGAGTTGAGTTTTACCAGCTCCGCTTTCCCCCGCTACCTCCACCACCCCAACTGAGGTGAAGATATCGAAGAGTTTCTTGTTCTGGAGAATGGGAGGTGATTCTTCTTCCTCGTCCCAAGAAGGAAATTCGATGTTCATCTCTTTTCTATCTTCAATCAATTTATTGACTGTTGAAATGAATTATAATTATATAATTCAACTTTATCTTAAACAAGAATGATAAAAATTGATTCCAATTTTCAGGAATTCACATACCAAAGCTGTAACAATCTCATACATTTATTTATATGGTAAAAATCACACATTACAAATAATAATGTAGAAAAACTATGGCTATAATAATATTAGTATCTATATTATTATATAATTGCTATCATGTACATATAAATATATACAGATAATAATTAAATGGAAAAATATTGTTTTTTTAAACAAAAAAAAATGATAGAACAATAATACATAACAATCATTATTAGAGCTAACACTTTATCCCAGACCTAATTCTCTCTTTGGAGCACATTGTCGAGCCACAGCGTCAGTTAGCAGTCGCCAGTTATTGCGATGGGAATCGCCGTTTAATTTTGAACAGCCAAAAAGAAGAGCTTCGCAATGAGTGGCTTTGTCTGCAAGGGTAACAAAAAAATAGTCATTAGAAAACATTGCCACTTGTGAAGTGCCAACCAACAAACAAGACCTACTTTTCAGTTAGTGATGTTAACGACAATATGATTTGAGTTAGAATTTTATTTTCAAGGAGGGAGAGCCTCGTTTGTTTCGTTTCATGCGATTTATATTGGTTTTCGACTGACTCACGTTAGATAGAATAAATTCATAACATAGGCCGATTCGATAGTTCAAATGCTAAGTAAAACTTGGATTATTTGTCGTCTATTAAAGGTGTGTAATTAATTAATGTTTATATATTATATCATGTTAGAATATTTCATATGATATCGATATCTCTGATCGCGCCTGTCAGGTGCACTTGCTAGTGAGTGGCAGGAAAAAATATCCTTCCAGGTGACCTGCTAACTGATGATAATTCGATTAGTTTGTCTGACAGGTGAGTAAAACTGATGTGCGAGTGGCGGTTTCATCAGGTGTATCTTAACAGGTCTCAGTTACTACCTACGAAAATTGACGAAGGTTATGTTTTGGTCGGTCATTTATTTATTCTCTTTGTACACTGATTCATTCATGTGCAGAAAATTGTTATAATTAGATGGTGCATGTCCCAATTCATCAAGAAGATTAATATGGGTCAATCTATTTATCCTTTACATCCATTCCTTACATCATTGTTTGCGTTTCTTTCTTCTGTTTTTAAATTTCATAAACACCACATATAATAAGGAGAGAGAGAACTCATATCCGCGAGAATCCATGGCGAACTGACAAAATTGACAGGTACGCATGAAGAGTGAGTGTGCTCCTCAGGTAACAGGTGTACCTGCCAGTCGTACTTATTTATGCGTACCTGTCTGGTGGACATGATAGTGTATGGCCGGCCATAGGCCCCTTTCACACAAGTAGTTTTCTCATTCCGCTGTAAAACAAAGCTGCATGAAGATAACAGCAAATTTTAGCGGACATACAAAACGCATGCTTCTATTCACACGTGGCATTTCTGAAGCATGGTATGAATTTTATACCTGGTGCCTAGCGTGTGTTTTCTAAAAACTCTGTATAAACTTCATGCCGATGTTTTGGCTTACCACTGTGTTCAGTGTAGTTTTTCACACTAGGCATGAAACATCATGCCGCTAACTAGATTAGCACAGACCAATGGTGAACATTTTTCCAATTTCACGTGGATTTGAGAAGTCTAGAGAGAGATAGATATAATCAAGTGAATGATTAATTTAAATGGTTATTTTATAATTTGAATAAATCACTCATTTTATTATTATGTTAGGAATATTTATCTCTCTCATTTATATACAAATTTGAATATTTGTTATCTGGTAAAAGAATCTACCTAGCTTATATTTAAAAATATATATATATATATTGATTGAAATAGTGGTAAACTCCTAGTTTAGCTGACCCTTGGATCGGGTCAACTAAACTAGGAAACGGGTATATAAATCCTATACAATAGCGTTGAACACTAAAAAAATAAGTTCAAATTATTTTTATGATATTATGACAGTTGTAAAATAATAAGTATTATGATAGTATGATTTTTTTAAACTTGGATCTGGATATAGATCCTAATTTATTGCTTGAATTTATTTTTTACAATTGAAATTTAAATGAAAATAAAATATTATTTGAATGTAATATGTATCTATAATACCGATCAACTATTCAAGAGAATGTCTTATGATTGAAAAAAATATGAACTTTTAAAATATTTTCCATCCTTCAACTATTCAAGAAAATGTTTTCAATTTTTAAACCGTGCCATTTGAACATCTACAAGTAGAAAAGTATACCACAAGCAACTGTCTACACTTTCTTCATCACCATGGAAATATTGATAACCCTTAATATTATATACCCGCTTCATAGTTTAGTTGACCCTACCCAAGGGTCAACTAAACTAGGAGTTTACCGAAATAGTTTATAGTAATATGCTTAGTTCTGTAAGATCAATGAACCTTTTTTTTTTTGAGTAATTAATATTCAACAGACAGCCATATTTCTTCCCATTTTCTGCAATGGAATGTTTCATTTTTGGCGTCAAAAACAAAACAAGTGGGTCCGGTACATGTTCTGAACATGTCCAAAATATATAAAAAATAACTTGTATGGGGTTATACAGGAATATTTTGAAACAATAGGTTAGTATGAATATTTACCTCAATAAAAATATAAATTTTACATTAGAAGATATCATAAAAAATACATAATAATAACAATAGAAATAATGCATTAACGAAATGTAGTAAGAATTAATAAACGTCACGCCCTTTCCATGTTATAACTTGCCAACAGTCGCTAGATAATTAAAATTATCAAGCACAGGCCAGGATCTGACTAGAAATAAACGTCTTGTGTGAAAGCTAGAGTGTTTTCATCATGCGGCATTTGTTTTACAGCGGTATGAGAAAACTACCCGTGTGAAAAGGACCTTAGGCCCCCTTCACACTTGCGTTTCTCAACGCCGCGTTAGAAATACTGCGCATGGCAAAAAGTTTAGCTGCAATTGATTTTAACGGAGCCCCTTCACACTTGCGTTAGAAAAAAGCAGCAATTTTTCTAACGCAAGTGTGAAGGGTTCCGTGTAAATCAATTGCAGCTAAACTTTTTGCCATGATCAGTATTTCTAACGCGGCGTTGAGAAACGCAAATGTGAAGGAGGCCTTAAAGGGAGGGTGCGGGTAAAATCAAACATTTGTTAATATGTGTTTTAATGGAATCAGCAAATTTAATTATGTATAATTACATACTCTGTTCATCTGAATAATACTTATTAAAGAAAAGAAAATTTAATTTATTTTGAAAAAGCGCCATCTAGTGACAAATAGCCTAAGCTTTGCTCGAGTCATTGACGCCATCTTGCTGTGATTTCACAAACGTTGTGCAAAAAACTTTAGTATATCTGTGAGTAATATTATTAATTATAACTCTAAAAATACTTTATTTGTTAGTATATTGTATATAAATCACAAATTTATTTATTTATAGCTTATTTGGGAAGATAATCAGACATTCTAGAAACGTTCGTGAAGATTGTTCTGGAAATATTGTAAACAGCGCCAACTATGAGATGATCGCATAAGCTTATGTTAACTAATAAAAACCTTATTTTCTCTGAAAATACAGTGTTTTGAGATGAAACATTTCATATCCGTAACTAATCATTGTTTATTTATGATATTATGAAAAAATATTTGATATGAAAATTAGACGCACCCCCCCCCCCTTAAGGTTCATTTTGCATGCAGCGATTGTTAATTGCGATCATCGCCTAGTGATTATCGCTGATCACTAGTTCAATGCTATTCCTATGGAGCTGTTTTGCAACAAGCGATTATCGCAGAGCTATAATTCAATGTATTCCTATTGCTATACGATCATCGCTGAGCGATCATCGCAACAATCGCTGCATGCAAAACGTACGTACATTTAGAGGCCAGAAATATTATGTCATTTTACATATTTCTTTTGACAAAAATAATTCAAATCCGAAAATTTAATTCTCACATTCACATCCTCATTTGTATCATAGTTACACAAGATTTACACATTATCATTTTTTGAATGAAATTATGACGCAAAATCTGAAAAAAAATCATATTCATCATAATGATCGTCATTATGGGATAAGTGTGTTATACCTAATTGCCGATCATGATTTAAACCGAACAAGAAAGAATTGGAACTGATCACGACTGACTTACTTGATTTTGCATATTTCACAACTTTTGGATCGACATCCAACTCTGCAAAGTTGATTGGAGTCTGTTCCATTGAATGTTTCTTTACGATGAACAAAGTTTAAAAATCTGTTATGGAAATGTTATAAGTAAAATAGAGCCTGGGACTAAATAACTGCTTTTTTATTTTGTATATGTCAATTGATTCAGAATAGTTAAATCCTCTCAATTAAATTAGTGTTGATTGTAGTTAGGGTGAATACACAATAGCCGAAAATAAGTTACAAAAATATCCTTCTTTCAATCGAATACTGAACATCATTTTGAAACTTGCCATTATGAATTTACTTTTTTATTGAAGTATATAGATTTGTTAGAAAAATAGTAAAATTAAATTGCCTCAATCTATAAACAACGATAGGCATGTAAATCTATTTAATAAAAATATAAAAGTTTGATAAAGAGCCTTATTTCAGCCTATTAGGTAACTAGAAATTTAACTATAATTAAGTAGGTACTATTCTGTTTACTATGGTACTTACCTAATAAGATTGATACAGTTATTATATTAAGTAATTGCAATTAGATATGAGAAAATGAAAGAAATTACAAATATATTTTAGAAACAAGGATTTAGAAATTTCATTCAAAGGAAGGAATTTTCATGATGTTTATAAAAAATTAAAAATATTACTAACAATTAATTAATAATTATATATAAATTATATCAGTCTATTTGCGTACCTCTTGTATCTATAATCTATATGTATACCAGACTAGTTATACTACCTAGTTAAGTTCTACGTACGTATTTTCATGAAGAAACCAAACGGAGAGATGACACTGATCATAGATAGGTAGAATATAAAGATTAAATATTGTTTAAAGTGTCATTACTGATTAATCATGATTTACATTTATTATTAAACGGCTCATGCTCATCACACAAAATATACTGAAATTGAACAACAAGAACTTACTTTTGCCAATCCTAGAATTGTACTGACGTTTCGAGCAAGGTTTCCCGCGAAAATTATACATAAGCGTATGTTGATCCACAACAGAATTAAACCAAGTGGTCACAGAGCGTAAAAAAGTAATCACCCACTAGCCTTCTTAACTCTTCACCCACAATGTCTCATGATTTAAAGAAGCCTTGAAATAAAAATAAAATCATATTATATTTTGAAATTTCCATTCCCTATTAAGAAATAATAATTTTGCTATGTTATAAAAAGAAAAAAATGACATATTTATGAATGGTCCCAAACCAAGCAATTTTTTTATTGCTTTAATCAATGAGGCTATAATATGTTTCTTATTATTTTTCTGCAAACCCCATGAAATTATATATGGTATAAAAGATTTTTATAATCAGAACTCTAAAATACCTATTTAACTTCAGACTTGAAAAAGAATGCACGTAGCATTTAGTTTGAAAGTCAACTATGTATTGCCGTACAATATGCCGTATTAGGTATAATATATCCATTTAATATTTCTGCAACTGTATAGGTATAAATTGGGTATACTTATTATAGAAATGTTTATATACTTAAAACATACAATTAATATATTAAACGAAGGCCGAAAACGCATTGTTTGTTTATATGCATGCAAATTCAAATTTGAATTCAAAATAAAGAGTATAGGTACAATCTTCTTTTTCAGCGTTAGGTTAGTGATTCGTTCAATTGTTGCACACAGAATATTAAAAACTATAAAGAAATAATAAAACATACACTGATCAGAATTGTGTGCGGTTTGCAGAATAACCTTAGTTCTATAATATTATGTAATAAACTCATTTTTTTCCCGGAGCCTAGTGTCACGGTAATCCTACTGAGACCCCAAGGGTATGGATAACCATGTAGTAACTTATTGTCGTTTATTTTCTCACAATAACTGGTAGTTACATTTCACGCAGTGCCTGAGAATAAAAAGAACAGCCAGGTACGAAAATCATTCTGAAAGGTATATATATAGAGTAATATAGGATATAAATGCATATAAAAGGTTAAAAACTTACTGGCTATAATTTATCACGAGCTTAAGAAGGTATTTATACAATGGCAAAGAGAGAACTAGTTAAAATTTCTGCCGTCAGAGGTAAATGACGGTTCAGAGGTAAAAAAGGTTTGTAGTTAAAAAGAACTAATAAATCTCGCTAGAATACTACAAAAATGAAACTGCTCATATATTTAAATGGAATAAAAAAATGTACTGGATGATTAAAAATATCTCTCGCTGTCGCGACAGCCTAGGGAGCTCCTTTAACTCTCTGCTTTATAAATATTTAATTACAGATTATCCGTCGGAGTTCTTCTTCCTTGGTGTGACGTCATAACAGTATACAGGAGATATGGTCATCATAATGGTGTGCGAGGCGAGCTCAAAACATCAGTTAAGTGCAGGCGGCTAACATAGCCGTTCCGAGCCGTTACAATCGTGTTAGCTTCTTAGTGTAGATTTAGATACGAGGGAGAGTACACGTGTGTTCGTCGCTCTCAGACCTGACTGAGTAAGTTGAGTAACGATTCTCGTTAGCACAACAGCTGATGTTAACTTAC